>OY757939.1:21053332-21511231 GCA_963585895.1 Sepioteuthis lessoniana
GTGAAGGCCAGAGAATGTGTATTATGTCTTGGATGAAGGCCAGAGAATGTGTATTATGCCCCAGGTGAAGGCCAGAGAATGTGTATTATGTCTTGGATGAAGGCCAGAGAATGCATATTATGCCCCAGGTGAAGGCCAGAGAATGCATATTATGCCCCGGATGAAGGCCAAAGAATGTATATTTTTCCTTGGGTGAAGGCCAAAGAATGCATATTACACCCAGGGTAAAGATCAGAATGTGTATTATGCTCCATGTGAAGGGCAAAAAATGCATATTATACCCCAGGTGAAACCCAACCAAAATGTATTAGAATCAGTAAAAACAAGAAGTTCAGTCATCTCAATAAAATTCTTTAAATTTTTCTTATTGAATGATAATATTATATATATATATATATATATATACTTTCAATGTGTAAATTTCAAAATGAATTTGGTTTTCATTTAGGTGAAGAAGAAAAATTGTACTGGGAAAAATTAAAGGCTGACAGGGATGCAAAAATGAATACAAAGCATCGTTTAAAGAAAAGAGGCACCTCAAAGGTAATGTTTTTCTGTTGGATTTTATTGAACTCGTAGTAGACTTATAAGTGGGTTTCTTTGTATCTGTATGAATATGTTGATTAGGGGAAACCTGGTCACACTCACCAACTATCACTGCCTTGTTAGTGAGACTATTAACTGCATCCCATAAGAACCACTTATCCTGGGTAGGACACTAAATTCCATCCAGTGGTGAGGCTCCAGTTCTGGAAAGTGTGAAGTCATTTCTTTCTCTACCATTACTTCTAAGTTCACTCTGACCCAGAATGGAAGTAGCTGTTAGGGTTCGATCTATGTGTCAAATAGGTCTGTGTGCAAATTATTTGTATTAGTTAAGAATACTTAAAGGCTTATAACTGTGTGCCAACAAAAGGATATTATTATTATAAAAGAAATAGTTACTTGAGACCATATAATTGTTAGTATTAGATAGTATTTTAGTTGATCAAAGTCGAGGGTGACCCAAAGGCTTCTTTTTCAATCGCATCTACACTGAGGTGTAGGGGAGGGTGCTATTCCTTTCCCTGGATTGCTCCACTTACCTTTGATCTGTATCTTATGCTGAGTGTTAAGCAAGGAGGCATCATGTACCATTTTTTGAGTCTTTAATACTCGACCTAGGATTGAATCCCGGTCTCCTGGACCATTGGCAAACACTCTAACCACTAATAGTTACTTGAAATTATAATTGTTTGTTTACAAATGATTAACAATAATTACTTGAAACAAAATATCATTTCCAAGAAAATGACTGACTTCAACATTAAGGGTTGACATATAAAAAACAACAAACCAACACAAGAATTGGAATTTTTGAAAAGGGGCAGTCAGTTATCATTATAGCCACAAATAACAACCTAAATTTCTAGTCTAAGCTAAATTGTTCCCCTTTCAGGGTGAAATATGATTTGTCTAAGAATAGATCTTTTCTTTGTTGGTTCTCTTACCACTTCATGTCTTCCTATTTTTGAGATTGGTCCAAGGGGAAGTTACAACATCAATAGTAAAGTGAGTGGTATTTTTTCTGTGACAACCTGTCTAATTTGTTCCATTTTTGATGTAAACTTGTCATCTCATCTTTGTTGTTGCTAACTTTTTTTGAGACCCTGCAACACCACATAAGATTCTTTCCCAGTCAGCTGGGGCTGTAGAATACACCAACTTCTTCTTTGCAGAAGGGTAAGACACCCCCCCCCGCATCCAATGAGTGTCCTAAATATGACACTAAACAATCTGATGGTGAGGTTCCAGTAATACTGGAGCTTTGAGGAATGCTGAGTACCTCTTCATTGCCATTGCTCCCAGGTCCAACCTGGTTCGGAGTGGTAGCACTTGATAGGGTCCTTTCTATGGGTCAAATAGAACTAAAAAGTGTACTTATGCTAAACTGAATTACTTGAAATAGAACTGTTTTGATATTTAAACTGCATCCTTATGCAAAACTAAATTGTTTGAAATAGAACTGTTTTTAACATTGAAACTGTACTTATGCAAAACTGAATTGTTTGAAATAGAACTGTTTTGACATTTAACTGTGTGAAAACAAAAACTGTACTTATACTAAACTGAATTGTTTGAATTGGAACTGTTCATTTGTATAAAAATGGATCTGGCATTAAGTAACTTACAAAGGTTGTATTGCCATAAAAACCCCAACCAAACAACCAACCAATATGTAAACAATACCAAAGTATATAAAAACTACTGTACACCATGAATAAATATTTGAAGATATGAAGATCTTGAAACAAACTTCCATCAAAATGACTTGATTTGGTGTTAAATGACTCAAAAAGGGTTGATACACTGTAAAACAAAACCACCAACCAACCAAAATTCCTCTCTTTCTCTCTCTCTATTTTTTCATTCTTTTCTTTTCTAAATTTCCTTTTTTTTTTTAAATTCCTTTCCTTTTATAAGTTTTCTCTTCTTCCTTTTTCTTTTTCACTTGTTTTTCATTCTTTTTCCTTTCTTATTTTCATTCTACCGAAGATTACATAATTTTCTTTGCTGTATCTGTCTTCAATGAAACCACCATTGTATTTTTAAATGAAGCATTTATAAAAATAAATAAATAAATGAATAAAATAAAATTCTGAAAACATACATTGATGAGTTTTTTTGGAAGTATTTTTTTTTCATGTTTTCATGTGTTTGTTTTAAAAAAAAAATAATAATAATAATATTTTTTTTTTTTTTTTTTTTTTCTGTGATTGCTTCATTTAAAATTTTTTTCTTTCTTTTTCAGTTGATGGAAAAAATTGAGAAGCTGAACACTCAAAACACAAAAGTTTATTTTGATGAGTAATTTACAACCCATTTCATTTTAAATAAAACAAATTTTTACTTTCTCACAGTTTTAGTTTTGGTGTTTAACAGCAATATAAATATTTAAATATTCATTTCATATTTTCCTTCTCTCTATGGTGGATTGAAAAATATACCCAGTTTCTGATAGTTGAATCCCTTATCTACCAATCCTAAATATATTAGTTTTCATGCATTCATGAAAAATCTAAAAAAAAAAAATAACGTCTGCTGTATCTCATCTTCAGTAAAACTGTGGTGTTTATCTCGAATAGGAGGTTAATGAAATGTTGGTGATAATGTATAAAAAAGATTAAAGAAATCTAATACTTAAATTCACCATCCATGTAAGACTAAGCTTCAGTCATTTGCTTAATTTCTTTTTTACTAAACAGTTAAATCTAAAAATTGCATCTTCTGCTCACCAATCAGCCATATTTCTTTAGCCTTTCCCTCTCCAACCATTAAGCTATCAATTTCCAACCAATTGTTACTATCATTTTTAGGATTTAAATCTAACTGTTCAATAAATAAATAAATTTTTAAAAAAAGAAGAAAATTAAACTTTTATCTGGATGTTGAGTGTAATACTTACATTTTTATATAATTTTTTTGAACATTAACCACAGAAATAAATTTTCAGTGGTGGACTATTCTGTACAAAGACTTGGCCCAGTTGGCTGGGACTGCAAAATACACTGACTGCCTTTCTACAGATTTGTAAGACTTCTAATGAGTGTCCTGGATATGACATTAAATAATCTGATAGTGAGGCTTCAGTAATGCTAGAGCTTTGGGGAATCTGGAGTATCCCTTCATTGCCATTGCTCCCAGGTCCACTCTGACCCAGAGTGGTAGCACATGATAGGGTCCAATCTATGGGTCAAATAGAACTAAACTGTGTAATTACGCTAAACTGAATTGTTTGAAATTATCTGTTTTTACATTTTTACTGTGTGTTTAAACTGTATACTTATGTTAAACCTAATTGTTTGAAATACAACTGTTTTGACATTTAACTGTGTGTAAACAAAACTGTACTTATGCTAAACTGAATTGTTTGAAATAGAACTGTTTTGACATTGAACTGTGTGTAAACAAAAAACTGTACTTTTACTAAACTGAATTATTTGAAATTTTTATCTAAATGACTTAATTCAACATTAAATGACCCAAAAAGGGTTGATACACCGTGAAACAGCCAACCAATCTGTACAAATACTGAAATTACCATTGTACAGGTTATGGCAGAAATACCTCCCTTATTTTAAAATGCCACCTGTGTGGTGCAAGTGGTAATGGTAGCTCCATCTGCCTTTTTTTTTTTTTTCAAGTTATAATCAGGGCTTGGACTGGTGCACATAATGCGTTTGTTGTTGAAACTTTTGTTTAAGACTGGTGAATCTGAAATTGGTATACATAGAGCTTTTCATGTTACATTGGAATGATACTGTCCTGGATAGAAAATCCAAACTGCTATGGGTTGAAAATTCTATACTGAACAGCATCATTCTGACATAATATGAAATGAGCACAAAAAACTCTCAGTGTAGTTATTACAGATTCATCAGTTTAAAAAAAAAAAAAAAAAAGAAAAGTTTCAACAGCAAACATAAAATATGCACCAGTTAAAGTCATGATCGTAAGTGATCATATCGGAAAAAGAAATGATAAGACATTAGCTAGAAGGAACTACCATTGCTATTCACCTAAGTTTACTTCAGCCACATTAGTAACAGGTTAAAATGTAAGAGGTATTTCTGCTACACCCTGTATTATTCATGATTTGAAATGTGAAATGGCTCTAAGTAATTGCTTTGTGCAATATCCACTAAGGAAAAGAATGTCTCCACTCAGTCACATTCTCCACCAACAAAAATTATGTCTTTACTCAGTCATGTTCTCTGCCAACAAAAATTATGTCTTTATTCAGTTACGTTCTCCGCTGACAAAAATTATGTCTTTACTCAGTCACGTTCTCTGCCAACAAAAATTATATCTTTACCCAGTCACATTCTCTGCCAACAAAAATTATGTCTTTACTCAGTCACGTTCTCTGCCAACAAAAATTATGTCTTTACTCAGTTATGTTCTCCGCCAACAAAAATAATGTCTTCACTTGGTTACATTCACTGTTTTTCTTGCACTGGTGTTTTTATGCTTGGCCAGTATGTTCTCTTCAAAAAATTTGCATACATCACTCTTGGAAATTCTTCTTACTTGAGACCACATTTTATCTTAAATTGACATGTAAAGGGTGGCCATGTTTCTTTTTTCTCTTGAGCATGCGTCTCATTTTGCACACCAGGCATAAACGTGCTTGCTTTGTTATACAGGGTTGTCATCTTCTCTTCTACACATGTAAAGGGTGGCCATGTTTCTTTTTTCTCTTGAGCATGCGTCTCATTTTGCACACCAGGCATAAACGTGCTTGCTTTGTTATACAGGGTTATCATCTTCTCTTCTACACATGTAAAGGGTGGCCATGTTTCTTTTTTCTCTTGAGCATGCGTCTCATTTTGCACACCAGGCATAAACGTGCTTGCTTTGTTATACAGGGTTGTCATCTTCTCTTCTACACATGTAAAGGGTGGCCATGTTTCTTTTTTCTCTTGAGCATGCGTCTCATTTTGCACACCAGGCATAAACGTGCTTGCTTTGTTATACAGGGTTGTCATCTTCTCTTCTACACATGTAAAGGGTGGCCATGTTTCTTTTTTCTCTTGAGCATGCGTCTCATTTTGCACACCAGGCATAAACGTGCTTGCTTTGTTATACAGGGTTATCATCTTCTCTTCTACACATGTAAAGGGTGGCCATGTTCCTTTTTTCTCTTGAGCATGCGTCTCATTTTGCACACCAGGCATAAACGTGCTTGCTTTGTTATACAGGGTTGTCATCTTCTCTTCTACACATGTAAAGGGTGGCCATGTTTCTTTTTTCTCTTGAGCATGCGTCTCATTTTGCACACCAGGCATAAACGTGCTTGCTTTGTTATACAGGGTTGTCATCTTCTCTTCTACACATGTTAGGGTGGCCATGTTTCTTTTTTCTCTTGAGCATGCGTCTCATTTTGCACACCAGGCATAAACGTGCTTGCTTTGTTATACAGGGTTGTCATCTTCTCTTCTACACATGTAAAGGGTGTAGAGTATGTTCTTTGGCCTTTACGCTTGATTTTCATTGCAACTACAAAGAGCAGAAATAAAGAAAAAGTTCCAAGTGAAATTTAAACTCATAACATTTTCAGCTTGAGTTACTTACTTATATATGGCAACAGCTCTGTTGAAATAGCGACAAATATTTTCATGAATGATGTATCAAATCTATAAAGTCATTCTTTATTCATTTATTTTTTTCAATTACGTTGAAACTTGATCTTTCTCCCAATCCAAAACAAGTGGTGTTTAACCAACAACTGAACAAAAACGACCGATAATGTCAAACCCCTCATTATCGCAATCCAGAGAACCATCAACATGAAGAACAAGTAGTAAAGTTAGTGACCGTAGTCGAGGTCGACCCGAAGACTCCCTTTTCAATAGCTACTACTCCCAGGTGTAGGGGAGGGCGCTACTCCTTTCTCTGGATTGCTTCACTTTACCCTCGATACATACCTTATATTGCTGAGTGTTAAGCAAGGAGGTATCAAGTACCATTTTTAAAGTCTTTGGTATGACGTGACCTGGGATTGAACCCCAGTCTCCCGGGCCATTGGCGAACACTCTACTAACTAGGCCAATGAGCCAGTTTTATGAAGAACAAAATCACCCCCAAAACTGAGAAAAATATTGAACAAGATCATACAAACCAGAAAACCAATGTAACACTCAACGAATAAAATACAATGAAACAAAAACCCTAAATAATATCCAAGAGTGTAGTAAGTGTGGATATTGAAATTAACAGCATGGTTGCAAATCTCAAATGTATATGAAAAAATATTGGATACATCTACAAAGTGGAACTATTTACAAATCATTGCCTGTGAGGTAAAGTTGTCTGCTAACTTTCTAATAATTTGATCAAATGATCTCAGATTTTAATAGTTTTTGTAGAAATAAATCCAGATTCTATGTTTAGTGTTTAAACGCCTTTTTCCTTTCCAGTGAGTAGCATTTATATACCAGAAAATAAAAGAAAAATAACAAAAAACAAAATTTCAAGTTGTTTCTATTCATGCAATTAGAATTTAAGATTACTTGAACAAGGATTGGTTATTTTTATTAGATTACAAAATTTTTCTGAAACAATATCTACATATATATATAGTTGGTACATGCAAATTTAAACATTTTTGGCTCATTGGCCTAGTGGGTAGAGTGTTCGCCAATGGTCCAGGAGACCTGGGCTCAATCCCAGATCACGTCATACTTTAAAAATCCCAAATCACGTCATACTTTAAAAATCCCAGATCACGTCATACTTTAAAAATGGTACTTGATACCTCCTTGCTTAACACTCAGCAATATAAGGTACGTATCAACCACAATCGCCAACTTTACTTACTACTATCACCAGTTTTGAATATATATATATATATATATATATATATATATATATTTGAAATTAGTTATAATATTCTAAAATGTTTAAAATTGATAGAACAATCCATATTACAAAAGATAGAACAAATTTTATTCTACTTCACGTAATAGAAATATTCATAACTAAGCTGTCACTACGGCTTCGCTTCACCTTGGTGATAAAAACAAGCCTCACTTTCATAATAAAAACAAAAATGAAATAATAATTTAGTTTAAATACTAAACAACTTTAATTTACAAATAGCATATAAATTACTTTGATAATGGTTCTGACAAGAACTGAAAGTACTTGGTATTGCACAAATAACTCCTTTGGAAAAACCATCAAAAAATTTCAAGATTCTAACATTAAAAAAAAGCATGACTCTTGAAAGAAGAATAAAAGATTCCAAAATGACAAGGATTCGATTTTATTTAGTCAAACCTCTTTAAATGTGTGTGTAATATATATATATATATATATATATATATATATATGATGTTTGTTGTAGGTCCAAAGAAAGAATGAAAATATATTTTAAAACAGGTAGGTCCATGAAGAGATTTGTATTTTTTTGAATTTATTTATTTTGTTCTTACATATGTGTTATATATTTGTATGGAGGTGCCAGTGGTGTAATGGTTATCGTCGTAGGAAATGGACACGGTGACATGAGTTCAAATCCTGGACCAGGCTAATTGCATTTCACATAGCATTAATACCTTTGGGAAAGGTATGAATCCAATTATTCTCCCTCCAGCTATGGGTAAATAGTAGAACAGACTAGGTTCTTCAGCCTTGGTGAGGCAACTAGTCTAGGAGAAGGAAAACTCCGAATTCAAACCTGTTAAACTCTGCTTAAAAATTGACTTTGTGTCATACCCTGCCCGAGTGGAGGGGTTGGTAAATATGTATATGTGTATGTTTTCAGCTTGTTGCTTTCGTCAGAGAACATATGTGCCACAAAACCTTGTTAATGTCTTGTCTCATTGACAAGGCCTTGTGCCATATGTTCTCTGATAAAAGCAACAAGCTGGAAGCATACATATATATAACATGTATGTAAGAACAAAATAAAGAAAAAAAAACAAATCTCTTTGTGGACCTACCTATCTTAATATATATATATATATACCCACACACATTATCCATTGTCCCTAGCAGTTCTTTTAGGTTTTATCCTGGGTAAGTCTTTACTAATTGGCCAACACTGGCATATTTATATGCCAGAGTCCATAAAAGAACATCGCTTATGACTTCATCCTTGTGTTGTATAGTTATAATATCAATAACAACAATAATAATATAAATACAAGTGGTACGAACAAGTTTATTTCTTTCTACCTTCAG
Organism: Sepioteuthis lessoniana; assembly: GCA_963585895.1. NCBI lineage: Eukaryota > Metazoa > Mollusca > Cephalopoda > Myopsida > Loliginidae > Sepioteuthis > Sepioteuthis lessoniana. The sequence goes on from OY757939.1 coordinate 21,062,060, forward strand.
TCCTTGGTGACACGAGGAGAGAGACACAAATCATAAAAGCCTATGCTAACCATACTCCCCTAACATGCGTGGTGCATCTTGTGGTATTTAAGATCTCTGCCGGTAGAGACCCAAAGTGATCTGCTTTTCAGATCTGAAAACCCCACCTGTACGCTTTAATGGTAGAAACTCAACCAAACTGTCATTTCAAAATCCCCAAACTCTCAGGACCATCTCTTCCAGGCATTACATTGACCACACTCTCAACCTGCTCCAATGGCTGTCCAGCCCCACCCCCTGCCTGGGGGTCTACCACGACAGACAATGATTGTCACATCCCCCCACCCACCCACACTTAGATATGACATTAAACTATCTGATGGTGATGCTCCAGTAATGTCTTGGGGAATGCAGAATACCACTTTATTGCCATCACTCCCAGGTCCACTCTGGCCCCTAGTGGTAGTATCTGATAGGGTCCTATCCATGGGTCAAATAGAACTGTTTGACATTTAAACTGAATGCAAACAAATGATTTGTGTTAAATTGAATTGCTTGAAATAGAACTGTTTGATCAGTGAACTGTGTATAAACAAATGACTGTTTAAGTGAATTGTTAGTGATTGATAACAATACTTGGAACAATTTAGCTTAATTGACTGATATTTACAAATCATATATGTCATATATATGTATATACCAGATTGGTATTGAATAACCTAAAATGGTTGATATGCCATTAAACCAAACCAAACTAAAGAAACTGAAACCTAATCCCATATGTGCATATTGTAAGGAATGAGGAAGATGAATGACCATTTTATTTACAAAAAGAAATTCCCAGTAAATGAAGATGAAAAAAAAAAGAAAAAACTATTTACAGGGTGGAATGATAAAATTGTTGCCCTAGAAAAGACGACATGATTCCATTTCCATTTCATGAAAACCCGTTTTCTTTTTTTGTTGCAGACCATCTACTAGTTGGCCAGTTGTGTACAAATCCCAAGAGCGATAGGAGCCTTCTATCGTGTCTGAAAGTAACACAATGTTCAACGAGTGAGATCGTAGATGCACTGCTGTACAACTCATGCTCTCTACTGATCCAAGTTATAACAGGACCATTGCCAGCACCCTCAAAATGAAAATCTGGACGGTTCAATGCTTGAGGGCACAGCTCAACGCATTGGACAACCCTTTGGATGTGGTGGAGTGGAAACCCAAGGCTGAGGACACCGCTAGGAAGACCCGGACCTAGGAGTTCATCGAAAAGGTCCAGGCAATCATTGATGAAACTCGCCAGCGGCCTATTTTGCAGATTGCCAGAGATTTAGGCATCTCACACACAACTGTGAATGCATGTGTGAAGGAGGGCTTGAAGTGTAGGTCCTTCAGGTGCCAGACAAGCCAGATCTTGACTGAGAAGACAAAGAACCTCAGGTTCATCAAGTCCGTCACATGGCTCAACAAACTGAAGCATCCCAAGAAACCAAACATGCTCTGGTTCTTTTCAGATGAAAAGAACTTCTACCAGGACCAGGTGCACAACAGCCAGAACCATTGCTGGATTGCCACGAATAATAGGGACGTGCCCAGAGTGACGAAAACAAAGTTTCCAGCTACGGTTATGGTCTTTGGTGTGGTTTCAAGTGAGGGCCACATCATGCTAACTCACATCTTCGAAGTCGGCTTGAAAGTCAACACCAAAGTGTACCTGGATGTGCTGAAGAGTGTGGTGATTCCCTGGTGCAATTAGCTGGCCGGTGGCAGACCCTGGGTGTGGCAGCAGGACTCAGCACTGGCCCACTAGACCCAGGCTTGGCTTCAGAAGGAGTGCTACGACTTTGTACCCTTCTCTCACTGGCCCCCCTCCTCCCCCGACCTGAACCCGCTGGACTACTTCGTTTAGTCATATGTCGAGAAAATCACCAACATGACCTCCCACAACACCAAAACCAGCCTGATCGCCGCCATCTGCTGAGCTCCCACAGGCGCTTGTAGAACAGGCATGCTCCCAGTTCCGTATCCATATCGAGGTGGTAATTGAGGCTGAAGGTGGCTACATTGAATAGATGTCAGCTCTACTACATAATCAAGTTACCTGAATTGATTTCTTCAATAAAAGTTTTAAAATAAAGCAGTAGTGTTGTTTTCTTTAGGACGACAATTTTAGCGTTCTACCCTGTACAAATAAAAGATGACAATTAGAATGAACCTCCTCGCATGCTAACATCACAGAAAAACTAGTTAACCAGTTAAAAAAATTGATGCGAGAAGTGTAAAAAAAACAAACAAAACAAAAACTGTACATGTATGTACAAAAGAGGTAAAAACAACTTTGCGCTACTTAATAAAATTCTTCTTGGATGCCCAGCAGAGTATTTTAGGATTAATTGATTGATTTTAACGACATGTCAATCCATCTAGAGTTATTTTATGTTCATATTTACATTTTCTGTATAGTTTCTTAAGAAGTTTTTTTTGCACACAGTTCTATTGAATGTGAATAATATTTAAACAGATCTATTTGACCTTCTGTAGTTGCCATCAAGCTTTTTAAAAAAATAAAAAGCTTGACGGCAACTACAGAAGAATGCTGTGAGCAATATTAAACAAGTCCTGGAGAGAGCCCCCCACAAAGCAGAAGCTATACAGATAATACCCGAAAACTCACCACAGTATGTCTGCCCTATGTCAAAGGACTAGCAAAAAGGATCCAAAAGATATGTAGTCCATATGACATCAGGACAGTATTCACAAGTGGTTCAACTCTCCGGAGGTATCTCTTCCGGGTCAAGCCACCAATGAAATTCAACATGACCAAGAACTGTGTTTACTCCATCCCTTGCAGTTGTGGTAAAATATGCAAAGTTGAGACAGGTCGCCCACTAAAAGTAAGGCTAGAAGAACATTGGAGGGCAGTAGTACGAGGCAAGATTGAAAAGTCGGGTATGGCAGACCATATATGGAAAGAAAAGGGAAATCATCTGCCCTTATGGGATAAAGTTGAAATAATTGATAGGGCTGAACATTGGAGGATTAGACGCCTTAAGGAATCAGCACATATGTTGGGCTACAATGACCTGCTGAGTTGACCAACTATAGAGTTGAATACAATATGGGAACCGATAATCGAGAAGGCTAGATGAAAAAAAAAAATCTGAATATGAGCACAGGTAAAAAATCATACATAATAGTAGTAATTCTAGTCGAATAAGAACATTAAGTTTATAAGTCCCAAAAATTCACTCTGAATTGTCCAGCAGGACACATGGCGTAACGGTTGGTTCCCTAAGCTTCTAAGGAGACAATTATCTGGAGGTTGCAAGTTCAATCCTCACTACAGGCGAGTAACAATACAGGAATACTTAACGATTATGGCTAATGGAATCAAAACAGGTGACCCCCGTGGTTTCAATAAAGGACATAGTTTGAAGTTCCGTGAAGGTTCCCAAGTTCGACAAACACCTGAAGAAGGCCGGAGGACATATCGGCCCAAACGTTGTAGAAATAACAATAAAGATGAAGACAATAGTCCGAAAACCTTTAATGATAAAAATCAACAAGCTTCATCTCATAAATTTAGACAACTAATATTTAAAAGTTTCCATCTGTATACCATCCCTCTCAACACATAATTGGAGTCTTCCCTAGTTGGTGTCTGGAATATCAGTTTTGCTTTTCTATACTCCCATAGAAAAATCAACATTGGGGAATTCAAAGAATGTGTTGACATGGATGGTAAGCATGTGGAGACTATTTGAAATTATATCATAAAAGTGCTCCCATAAGAGTGTTAACATATTTTTTAATCACTCAGTAATTTTAGAACATTATTTGATTAAACTTAATTAATGAATTATGGAATTATAAATTTTGTTTTATTCCAAGATTAGCTATCCAAAATGCAAAAACAGGTCAGATCATAACTGTCTGATGTCAGCATATATGTCACCAACCACTTTCCTCTTCTTGGTACTGTCCTGGTTAGATTTGGTTTGGTTTTATGGCATATCAACCATTGTAGGTTATTTAATGCCAAATCCATTTTTATAAATATAAACAATTCTATTTTAAATAATTTAGTTTAGCATAAGTACTGAGTTTAAATGTGAAAAACAGTTCTATTTCAAACTATTCAGTTTAGCATAAGTACAGTTTTTTGTTTACACACAGTTAAATGTCAAAAGTTCTATTTTAAACAATCCAGTTTAGCCCCTATGTACACTGTTTAGTTCTATTTGACCCATAGATAGGAACCACCACTCCAGTCCAGAGTGGACCTGGGAGCAATGGTAATGAAGGGGTACTCCGCATTCTCCAAAACTCCAGAATTATTGGAACCTCACCATCAGACTGTTTAGTGTTGGAGGTGCCCGTGGTGTAATGGTTATCATCACAGGATATGGACACGGTGACACGAGTTCAAATCCTGGACCTGACTGATTGCATTTCACATAGCACTAATACCCTTGGGAAAGGTATGGATCCAATTATTCTCCCTCCAGCTATGGGTAAATAGTAGGGCAGACTAGGTTCTTCAGCCTTGGTGAGGCAACTAGTCTAGGAGAAGGAAAACTCTGAACTCAAACCTGTTAAACTCCGCTTAAAAATTGACCTTGTGTCATATCCTACCCAAGCGGAGGGGTTGGTTGGTAAATATGATCAGACTGTTTAGTGTCATATCCAGGACACTCGTTGGGGTGGGGTGTCTTACCCCTCTGCAGAGATGCAGTCAGTGTATTCTACTGCCCCAGCTGACTGGGCAAAGTGATTGATGATAAGTACGGATGATGAGAGTCAGGAAACCCTGTTCTATCAGCATGATATGATGATGATGAAATAGGAATACTAGAATCCATACAACTGTGTGCAAATTATTTGTATTTGATTGGAATACTTAATCATATTTACCAACCCCTCCGCTTGGGCAGGATATGACACAAGGTTAATTTTTAAGCGGAGTTTAACAGGTTTGAATTCAAAGTTTTCCTTCTAGCCTAGTTGCCTCACCAAGGCTGAAGAACCTAGTCTGCCCTACTATTTACCAATAGCTGGAGGGAGAATATTTGGATTCATACCTTTCCCAAGGGTATTAGTGTTATGTGAAATGCAATCAGTATTGTCCAGGATTTGAACTCGTGTCGCCGTGTCCATATCCTGCGACGATAACCATTACATCACGGGCACCTCCAAAATATTGGAATACTTGATATAATGTAATAATGTGAGCAAAAACCTCTAAAGAAACAATGTAAATAAAGAAAAAATGTAAATATAAATATACAAGGAACATGATTCCCTAACCTCTAAGCATGAAATAACCAGAGATAGGTTATAACCCTAAATCGACAAATTTTAATGATATGGCATTAGTAACAAATGCTTTCAAAATGTTATAAGAAAAATAGAGGCAACCCTGTCGGCTGGGGCTATGGAATACAACAACTGCATCTCTGTAGAGTGGTAAGCCCCCCACCCCCTACTCAACGAGTGTCCTGGACACTCACTTTCCCGTCATTTAATAAACAAAGCTAGGGTTGTATTTACCCACCACAAAAAGGATGTGACACAAGGTTAATTTTTAAGTGGAGTACAACTGATTTGAATGCAAAATTTTCCTTCTCTAAGACCTGTTGCCTCACTAAAGTTAAAGAATAGTCTACCCTATTATTTATCCATGGTTAGGGGATGTATGGGTGTAGTTACCCAACCCCTCTGCTACGATTAGGATGTGAAGCAAAGTTAATTTTTAAGGGAAGTTAAGCTGATCTGAATACAGTTTTTCCTTCTCATAGACCAGTTGCCTAACAAAGGTTAAAGAACCCGGTCTGCCCAACTATTTAACCATATCTAGTAGGGACATGAAAACGTGATGGATTCATACCTTTCCAAAGAGTAATAGTACGAATTGGCGGGTTTTTGTTGTGGGGACAAATAAAGAAATAGACGTAGCTTTTGGGGTCTTTTTCACCGAAAAATGATTTTTTTTTCTTTTTAGGCTTCCATATTTGAAACTAAAGTACTCACGAAAAAGGCCTGATAAGAAATTCCAGAAAGATAAAAATTACAATTAGCTTTTTTTTTTTCACAGAAAAAAACAAAATACAAATTGAATTTATATTATTTAAAAGTGTGGACATATTAATTGAAACAATTAAAAGAAGAAAGAAAAAAAGATATCAATTGAGGGTAAAAAAAAGTATTGCATCATGTCAATTGTGGTTATTTGGGTCGAAGTAGGTAGACTTACAACTGCTTCCACAGAAAAAAATCTACTAAGGTCTTCTTTCTACATTTCAACAAAGACAAAGGTTCCAGTTTACTTTGCGAAAAGTTGAATTGAATGATGGATTGAAAATTTTAAAGAAAAAGAAAAAGATTTGACACATTTGAACAATCTGAAGATTCCTCAGAACTAAAAAAGAAAAGAGACAAGTGACTTCATAGGGTCCGAGATCGTTAAAAAAAATGCACCCCAGCCTCAAAGAAATTTTGTTTTCGCAAGTAATTTTGCTTACTTTCATTCAGAAGAACATTTTTTACACATGGAACTTATCAAATTTGAAATTAATCAATTTTTTATGGAGTTAGACTGGGGGTCCTGTCTACTACATAAATATAATTCCAAAGTGATCCCTGATTTTCGGTCATTTTCACGATACACGTATTCATGTTATGTTTTTTAATGTTTTATTTTGAGTCGATGCCGAAAATACTTTTCTGTTATATTATTTTCATTTTAAATTCATTTATCAATAATATTCTCATAAGAATACGTGTTAATCGTCAAATTTAAATAATATTCCCTTAAAGAAGTAAAATCCTAGTAGATTTCTCTTGTATTTCAAGATAAAGACAAAAAGCCAGGGACTATTTCACCATTGTATTTCTATAGTAAACAGAACTCCATATCTAAATACATAAAAAAGAAAAAAAATTAATTAATTTTAAATTCGACAAGTTCTTTAAGTAGAGAAAGTTCTGAAGGTAAAACAAGTAAAATTATTTATGATTTTTTTTTAACGAATGGGACCATATAATCTCGCTTGTATAAAAGAAATTCCTGTTACAAAACCAAAACTGTAATAGTAAGTACAAAATTAAAACAAACAAAAACAACATCAAGTCCCATTATTTAATTAATTAGTCATGATCTCGAAAACAAGCATGTTGTTGATTTTACAAGCATATAAACTTGTTGAGTACGTTTTTGTCAGACTCGAACTTGGTATTATTTTTTCGAATGTCTCTCAATCACAAATTGATCCCTAAACGGTTATAGAGTTTTTGTGATGTAGTTTTTCTTTAAGGGTTTAAAGTTCGTTATTATTTTTTGACGTCAATGTTATCGTCGAAGACTGTCGAGCCATTCTCTGTTGATATAAATGTTTCGCTTCTTCTTTAATTCGACGATCTTCCCTGTTATCTAAAAACTCTCGGCTTACTTTGTACATTACAGTCAAACCAATGCCTGATAAGCCAATATAAGATAAATACATCATTAGTTTTTTGTTCATTGTAGACTCTTTTTTTTTTAAAAATAATAAAGGGTCTTTTTAGGAAGAAGAAAAAATGACCTTGTATTTCTTTGAAAGTTACAAGTTTTCAACCGGAACTTGATTTAACCTCCAAATCTTTCTGGGCTTGTGTATCTTTCTCCGCCTGTAGTTTCTTATCAACCTCTTGTCGATACATCTGAAAACTGGGTTTCCAAATATAAATGCCTCCAATTCCTCCAACAATAACAGCTACCACGATTTGATCCCAACGTAGTGTCTTTCGTGGAAGAATTCGCATGGTCAAAAAAAAAAGAAATCTGTCCCCAAAAAGTAAGTTATCTCCCTTGTCGATTAGACACAGAGTTATCTCCCCTATTCATGAGGTCAAAATGACAATTCGTTTCATAATACCACACAGGTAAATAAAAAAGTTTCTCTCCACAAAATATTAATTATTTAAAGATGACACAATGTATAGTATCACAAGACATCATCAAAATTGGAATACTATACAAAAGTTAAAAGATGAGTTATTTTATATTTGAGATGAAGCGGGAAATTTAAAGAAAAATAAACGCTGACCCCCCCCCCCCCGCCCACGATATTTATTTATTTTCTTGTTGAAATAATTTGATTGCAAAAAATATAGTTAAAATTGATCCTTCAATTTTCATTTACAATTTTTATTGACAAAAGCAATAAGATATATCAACTTCAAAAAGTAAGAACAAAAAAAAACAAAAATTTATGTCGATTTTTATAAGTAAATATGAACAGCTTCTGCTCGAGAGCCCGCATAGCTCAGTCGGTAGAGCATCAGACTTTTAAAGATTCTCTAGCAATAGAAATCTGAGGGTCGTGGGTTCGAGTCCCCCTGCGGGCGCAGCTCACTTTTTTGTGAAGAACAATACTTTAAATAAAGCAGTACTGAATAATGATTGATTTTGTGCAAGTTTTGATATTTTTTACTTGAATTATTTTCTAGTAATATGAGTGCAAGTATGTAATTGTAACTGTAGATTCTATCTTTTTTTCCTTTTTACATCGACATGAAAATTTTAATTTAAAAAATTGTAATTTTGATTAAAAATAAAGTATAGATTTAGATATTAAAAAGAAAAAATGAATAAAAACTGCATGCATGCACACACACACATACACACACACAGATATCAGACAGACAGAGAGCCAGTCTAGGAGAAGGAAAACTCAAAATTCATACCTGTGAAACTCCACTTAGAAATTGACCTTGTGCCACATCCTACCTGTGCAAAAAGGTTGGTAAATACTCATTCGTTCAAGTTCAGAGGGAAAAAATCTTATTGATTTTTTTTGTGATTTAAATTAATTAGACCCTCAAACTCGCTTCAATTTTTTTTATTTTTTAAGCCAGAAAAAAAGAAACTATATTTCATGATCGAGGTTGACTTTCACATTTTGATTCAATGTGGAATGATCACCTCTTTTCATAGCAAGTATTAAAAACAGGACTCTCCCCTGGAAGTAAAATTGCCTAGTTGGGTGGGTCTGTAGAATATATCGACTGTATCTCTGCAGAGGGGTATGACTCCCCCACCACCACCAAAAAAAAAATTGAGTGTACTGGATATGATACTAAAGAATCTGATGGTGAGGATCCAATAATACTGGAGCTTTGGGGGATGCAGAGTACCTCTTCATTGTCATTGCTCTAAGGTTCACTCTGGACTGGAGTGGTAGCTAAACTGAATTGTTTCAAATAGAACTGTTTTTGACACTGTAATTGTACTTATGCTAAACTGAATTGTCTCAAATAGAACTGTTTTTGACACTAAATGTACTTATGCTAAACTGAATTGTTTCAAATAGAACTGTTTATATGTATAAAATGGATTTGGCAATAAATAATCTAAAATGGTTGATGTGCTATTAACTAAACCAAACCTAACCAAACCTGTAAGTAAAAAAAGATTTAAATAATTCAATCTCTTTGGTTTGGTTTTATGGCATGTCAACCAATTTTGGTTATTTATTGCCAAATCCTGTTTTTACATATATATTAGATATATGATTTGTAAACGCACTTTGTCGATATACAGTTAAATTTCAAACAATTCTATTTCTAACAATTCAATTTAGCATAAGTCATTTGTTTGCACTCAGTTTAAAAGTCAAACAGTTCTGTTTGACCCAAAGTTACGATCCTATCAGGTGCTCTCACTTTGGGTAAGAGTAGACCTGGAAGTGATGGCAATAAAGGGGTACTCCACATTCCCCTCATCAGCCTCACCACCAGATTGTTTATTGTCATATCTAGGTAACTCGTTGGGGGAGGTCTTACCCCTCTGCAGAGATGCAGTTGGTGTATTCTACAGCCCCCAACCGACTAGGCTGTTGATCTATTTGGTTGATTGGTTTTCCCAACACAAACTTCTCCAGAAATTAGCGATCATTTTTCATTGAATTAATATGTAATAGTGAACCTCCATTATAAAATTTAGATATTTTTTTCGAAAAATGAAAAAAATTGCAGTGAGTTTGGGGGTCTAAATAGTTCAAATCCCAAAGAAAAAAAATTTCTAGAATTTTTTCCCTCTTAATTTGAACTGTTGCACGTGTAGAATTTTACCTTTTTTTTTTTTTTCAAATCTGGAAGTGAATCACCATTTCCTTGAAAGGAAAAAGGTGCTAAGAATTCACTCAAAAAATAACAACTAAACTTTTTTCTTCATAATTTCCCTTCAGTCAAAAATTTCTACTAAAAGAGGATCAGAAAAGGAAGCAGTTTAACAGTCTACAAAAGACCTGTGAGGATTTGAAAAACAAAATATATAATTAAATAAATAAATTCAAAAGTAGTAGTTTTCCCAGAAGGCCTCAGACAGGAAGTGAAATCCATGCATGCCTAAAAAAGGGCCTTCCTGATGCCAAATGGGAAATTCTCTCAGTAAGCATTCAACTCTGTGATTAGACAGGACCTTTTTCTCTTGGCTATTAGTAGTAAACGCCCGTGCTGATTGGATCCTGGGAAATGGTAGCAAGCCATATCTTCTGCTAGCAGCCACCTCTGCTAAATATACCTCACGAAACATATGACCAACCACATATATCATAATTTTTATGCTTTCTATTTTTCTTTTTGTTTTTCTTTCTTTTTCCTTCTTTTTGACTCGAAATCTTTCTCGTTAAACAAACGTAACATTAATTCTATATAATATTCCTAATAAGTCTAATGACGTAATTTAAAACAACAAACGCTGATTCACCAATTAAACGGCCAACTTTTTCTTATTATACAAACTTTCACCTCATGGTCCTGATGATAGTTCAGTAGAACCGAAACGCTATAGTGTCGACTTCTTAATAAATCTCTCCTTCCACTTGGATTACCTTGTTATCAATTTTTCTAATTTAAAACAACAAACACTGATTCACCAATTAAACGGCCAACTTTTTCTTATTATACAAACTTTCACCTAGGTTTTTGTATTTTGCATTTTTAAACATCCATCGTGGACTTAACATTGTTAATATCACCCCTCATGGTCCTCTTGATGGTTCAGTAGAACTGAAACGTTATAGTGTCAACTTCTTAATAAATCTCTCCTTCCTCTTGGATTACCTTGTTATCAATTTTTCTACATATGAAGAACCCTTGAACTTATAAATCACCGAAGATGACTCACTAATATATTTGAATGTCTTGTCTGGGAAACGCGACTATTTCTACCGGTACAGGAAAACGTTTTCAACACAGGATTGTAATTAAACCCTAAATAAAATCTTCAGTTAAAAGGTATCCTTCCGTCCTTAATTTTCTTGCAGCTTCTCATAGATAAAGAAGAAAACAAGTGAATGAGGTAAGAAAAAGAAAAATGGAGTCAGATTCAAAACTTATAATTCACTGATAACCAGTTAAATAAATAAAAACTTCAGCTTCATTGACTTGAATTTATTTTTGTAACCTGATTGGTTGAGATATCTTTTGTAGCACCCACCCGAAAAAAAAAAAAACTAAGTAATTCTGACTGAATTGGTGCGAATCTTTCTTGATCTTACTTTCCTCCATAAAATAAGCTTCTCGAATAAGATTTGACAACTGCATGAGGGTGAGCTGTGTAGAAAAGTAATCTTTCTATAGAAGTCAAGGCAGTGTGAGAGTGATTTGCATAGAAAACTCATCTTTGTGACTGATCAAGCCTTACGCAGAGAACAAACCTTAAAAACTTGCTATTACTTAGAATGTTCAGACTATTGACCTAATCTTTATTGGTATACTCACAATGTTTCGGCTGATATCTCCTTCGGCCTTCTGTTAGTGTTTTATGTCAAACTGAAGTACTCACAGAATCTTGAAGTGAACCCTTTATTAGAACCAAAGAGATAGATTGTTCCAATTCCGTCAACCATGAACAGTTACAAATGTTAAGTTATAGTAAGTATGTATTCCTTGTTATTCTTACCTGTTGTTGGGATCGAACCTGCCACTTGATGATTTCACTCAGAAGCACTTTCCAACCAAACGTCTTTTCCACTGCACTGTTGTCCTTGTTCACAAATTCAAAATGGAAGTAAATCCATCTTTTTTTAAAACCTTGACAGAGAGTTATATATCCTTACTACATTTTTATTTATTTCTTAGTATGTTCGATTGTAATATAGAAAGTTAATGTTTATTTTTTTAAACCTTATACATTGAACACATGATCTTCATTTCTACTCTCCTTTTACTATATTTGTTGGTGAGGCTGCAAGTGGAGTACTTCTTCATTGCTATTACTACCAGTTCCACTCTAAACCATAGATGGGATTATAACAGGGTCCCATCTGTGGGTGAAATTTTTTGTCTTAGGAATACTTGATATCATATTACCAAGGATCGAAAAACAATTTTAAAAAACAGTGCAAAAATGTAAATATAAGCAACCTGTATGCAATTCCGTAACTTCTTGGCATGAAATAACCACAGACAGGTTGACATGTCATTAAAATGTAAAAAAAAAAGATCAATTTTTTTTTCTTTTTTTAAAAAAAATAATTTTTGTTTTAGATCAGTTTACTTTTGTAAGAGATAAGAATTTTATGTGGTGTATGATAGTGGTCTGAATTACCAACCACACTTTCCTGTAATGCATTAGACTATTTTGTTGATAGTCTAACACTGAATAGTTCAGCAAGGAAAGACTACATGACATGAAAAGTTAAACTGCAAACATCTAATATTTATATATATGGTACACAATAATAATTGTCCGAAACCATACTAAATAAAAGCACAATAGTTGCTCCAAGAACAAGGTGTTGAATGGCAGAAGTTACACTTACGTAGGTCTCGTGTAGTGCGAGTTCTCGTAAGGTGATTGGTACGCATGTGCTTCTCACATAGCAGAGGCTGAGGCAGACATCCTATCTCTCGGACCTTCTTGGTCAAAAAGATGTGGAACCCGCTTCTCAAACTGTCTCATGTCCAACGGTCACGTGATTGTTGGAAGCTCTGCCCATGAATCACAAGAAAGGGTGACAAGTTTTGTTCCTAACATCCATAATATTATTGCACTGGTTGCGGGGCTGGCTGTAGAGTATGCTGATTGCATCTCTGCAAAAAGGTAAGACCCCTCTAAAAAGTGTCCTGGGTATGACACTAAACTGCATCTGATGGTGAGGTTTCAGTCCTACAGCTTTGGGGAATGTGGATTACTCTTTCATCACTATTACTCCTAGGTCCACTTTGACTCAGAGTGGAAGTACCTTTTAGAGTACTATCTCTAGATGAAATAAGATTATTTGATCTTTTACTATACTTGAAACCATTTAACTCTGTGCTGACAAATTATTAATATCAAATAGAATTATAAGTATTAGATAGCAATACTTGAAACCATTTAGAATAATTTGCGTTAGCAATACTTGAAGCCATATAACTGTGTGAAAACAAATGAGTGCAGACTCATTTAAAAATGTTACCTACAAACTTCGTTTATATATATATATATATATATAGGCTTTGGTGTTAAATAACCCACACGGGTTGATATGCCATAAAACTCAACCAAACCCAGGCCGAATATTACTATTTTTAATTTGAAGAACAAAGTTGTATATCTTATATAGAAAATCTTTATATCGTTAGGTTGGTTATAATTCTGCGAGTTTCTTTGCAACAGACAAACATAAGGAGGAACTAATCTATCAATAATCTTTTTGCCATGCTTACAAATGCAAGAGAGAGAGAGAGAGAAGAAAGAAGAATGATACTGACTTGAGGTGGACAAGTTGGTTTTATGGCATATCAACCATTGTCGGTTATTTAATTCCAAATCCTTTTGATACATATAAACAGTTCTATTTCAAATAGTTCAGTTTAGCATGAGTACAGTTTAAATGTCAAACAGTTCTATTTGACTCGTAGGTAGGACCCTATCAGATGCTACCACTTCGGGCAAGAGGAGACCTAGGAGCGATAGCAATGAAAGGGGTACTCCACATTCCCCAAAGCTCCAGCATTACTGGAGCCTCACCATCAGATTGTTTAGTGTCATTTCCATGAAACTCGTTAGGGGAGTCTTACGCATCTATAGAGATGTTGTCGAGCGGACTGGGCCAGATAATATGTAAGTTAACAACAGAAGCATGAGAGACAAAACAATTTTGCAACATGTCTGTTCGGTGAAACTAGAATTTGGGGAATGGACTTTCCGTTGTTGTCTGTATATTAGGCTGAAGCTTATGTGAGTGTACGCGATGCATAGTCACATGGCTCCAAAAAGCAAACGAGAAAGGAACAGATTAACGCTTGGAGAATAGACTCAGTTATGGTTCTTGTTTTTTGTGGAAAGGAGAGGTTGGCTTTCGGAGTATGGACTTGCTGGTTGTAGTTCTTATTTACTGTGGTTCTAGATGGTCGTGTGCTCTTCATTGAGTTGCTATGGTACCGGATAGAGCCATAAATGGAGATTAGGTGTGTTAGCCTGAAAAGAATCGTAAAGGAGTCGTTAAACTGTCAGTAAACACGTGTGGGCATAGATTTGTATTGTCTGGGTCTTTTACGCGTCACATAAATAACGTTGGTAGGACTGTTAGAAGGAGACGCATGTGGTCGTGGATAGGACTATTGTGTTACGAATAAAGTTTCTCTGTGCGAGTGGCCCACAAAGCCGGTAAGAATGGCCGTGTGTATTTGCTGGTGATATTGTGAGAAAAGGTTCTTGAGGGTCCGCCATGTGTTTATCGTCTGTCAGCAAAAAGAATATTACGTTTGGATTCGTTTGAGTGTCCACCATGTGTTCCGGCTAATGACGCCATGAGAACGGGGAATTACTGCATGAGGGACTAGGATAGAAACCTAGTCATATTTTGTCTCTAAACCGAGTCTGCCGAAAAAAGAAAAGAATGAAAATTATCGTGTATTTATGTTTTTGGGGACGTTGGTTCTAGTGCCTTATAATTAGTCAAAAAGGGTCACATGAACTACTCGCCATCGCGTCCGTGCAGAAAGCAGCCAGTCAGTGACATTGCGCAGTCAACTGAACGTTCAATTTTTTTGTCTTCGATAAAAAGGATAATTAACCATAACGATATTTGACTTAACATGTAATAATATTTAGCATTCTACAAGCTTTATCAAACCATTTCTGAGGCTGGGAACTGAAATAGTAGTTTACAGCTGGATAGCTGTCGGATGAATGCTTCTTTGTTGAAGTCTGTTTATATATAGTCAAAGCACGGACGAAATGGTAAACATTATGGACTCGTATAAAAAATCACTAGGTTCCCGAGTTTTGATAGTTTGGTTTGGTTTGGTTTCTTTGCTCAATGGCATATCAACATTCATGGGTTATTTGATATCAGTCATCCCTGTACAAAAAAACAGAAGTGATACTATTTAATCCATGGTTAGGGGATGGGGGTATTAGTCCCAAAGAGAACGTAATAGCGCGATTGGAGTTCGGACTCACTATGATGTCGCAGTCCAGTACGTTCGCAACTACGTACGGGGACTACCCCTTATATATATATCTATATATATGCTCCCCTAGCCCCGTAGGGTTGAGCTCTCTAGCGAATGAAGTAATCGTGTTGCTATTAGCGTTTATGCAAGGCTCTTTATATTTATGAATTGAGTTCTCGGTAGCCGTTAAGCGGATGTATGTAAACAATAGTAATTGTGATTCATAACCGTTTAAAATTTACTTCGCTGCTGCTGCTGGTTCCCTCGTGGCCGAGGGGTAGAATCTTGGATTAGCGTTTGAGTCAACCAGGTTTCGATCCCAGCTACGGGAAGCTAGTATGTCTAGCCACACTGATGAGTTCTGATAGAACGAAACAGATCTGTCTGTGGATTACTATATATATATAGTATAAATAACGGTAATCTTGTCCTTATTGCCCAGTCGGCTACGGCTGTGGCTGTAGAATACACCGATTGTACCTCTCTGCAGAGGTACAGTCAATTAATGTCCTGGATATGACACTAAACAATCTGACGGTGAGGTTCCAATAATGCTGGTATTTTGGAGAATGCAGAGCACCCCTTCATTGCCATTGCTCCCCGGTCCACTCTGGCCCGGGATGGTAGCACCTGTTAGGGTCCTATCTATGGGTTAAATAGAGTAAAGTTGACGACCGTAGTCGAGGGCGACCAGAAGGTTCCCTCTTCAATAGCTACTGCACCAAGATGTAAGGGAGGATACTACTACTTTCCCTGGATTGCTCCACTTTACCCTTGATACGTACCTTATATTGCTGAGTGTTAAGCAATGAGGTATCAAGTACCATTTTAAAAGTTTTTGGTATGACGTGAGCTGGGATTGAACCCCGGTCTCTCGGACCATTGGCGAACATTTATACTTATGCTAAATTGAACTGTTTGAATTAGAACTGTTTGACTAAACTGAATAGCTTGAAATAGAAATGTTTGTGACAATTGAAGTGTGTACTCATGCTAAACTGAATTGCTTGAAATAGAACTATTTGCATAAAAATGGATTTGGCGTTAAATAACCTATAATGGTTCATATGCTATAAAATCCAAACAACCAACCAACTGTCTTGTCCTTATTCAAGCACGTTGCTGGAGTATAACAAGTTGGCAACAGTCGAGTAAAAATAATTGATGATTGATTAAACGTAAAGTCCCAGAATCTTCAATTAACTATTCCAATTTAATGCTTACCATGCTAATAAATTGTTCATAAGTAAATGGGTTCAAATATTGTAAATGATTAAATACTTCTATAAGATTCATAGATAGGACCCTAATAGATTCTATCACTCTGGGTCAGAGTGGACCTAAGTATAATGGTAATAAAGGAGTACTCCACATTCATCAAACCCCAAGATGAGAACCTCACCATCAGATAGTTTAGTGTCATATCTAGGATACTGGTTATCCCTCTGCAGAGATGTAGTCGGAGTATTCTACGGCCTCAGCCGACTGGGTTACCATATATAATATATATAATATATATATAATAGAGTATACTCACCTCTTCTACATTCGGAGAAAACATAACAACTCGAGTTACCAAATGCAATAATAAACGATGCAAAATATGTGATATAGTTATTGAAGGTAAATCCTATACCTTTAAAATCCCGGGAACCAAATTCAAAATAAGTAAAAACTTAAGCTGCAACTCAAAAAACGTAGTCTACATGGTTGAATGTAGTGAATGCAAAGAAATATTCATAGGGTCAACACAGGCACTTAATACAAGGATATCAGTACATGAGAGTAATATCAAAATAGAAGAAAACAAAATTAAATGTTTCGAAACACCTATACCAATATAGCAGAGGTAAATTTAAAATAATGCCAATTTATCAAACCATCGACTACCTGCTACTTCAAATAAAGGAAAAGAATTTTATAGATAAATTTAAACCAAAGTTGAATAAAACATGAATCGTACACATACACAAATGGAAATAAACACACACACACACACACACACACACACACACACACACACACACACACACACATATATTATTATTATAAACACACGCACACACACACACACACACGCACATATATATATTATTAAAAACATAAGTAAATAAAAACCATTCAAACTACAAACACGAGTAAGTTCAAGTCTCATTGAATACCCATAAACTAGACCTTGTGCCAGACATGTTCTCTGACGAAAGAATCAAGCTGAGAATATATATATATATATATATATATATATAAACATGCAGAGATATGTGTATATGTATATACACAGGCAAAAAAAAGTTACCAGTAAATTTGAAACCACACTACCACACATAAACACACACAAAAATATCCCCAAGACATGCACTTACACACACTCAGAAGAAAAATAACTATTAGTGAAATCCAAAACCACTCCAACATACACACACAACAACAACAATTAAACATATCAAATATCAAGGAGGGGTAAAGCAGACTAAGGTAAACACACACTAAGAAAAAGAGAGGATGACCTCAATATAAACCCATAACCAACTGAAAACTATTCAAACTGCAAACACGAGTGAGTTCAAGTCTCATTGAGTACCCCATTAACAAAGCCTTGTGCCATATATGTTCTCTGACGAAAGCAACAAGCTGGAAACATACATGTATGTAACACGTATGTAAGAATAAAATAAATAAATTAAAGAAATACAAATCTCTTTGTGGACCTACTTACTTAAAAATATATTTTAATTCGTTCTTTGGACCTACAACAAACATTTTTTTGTATAATAGAGTAAATAACAATCCTCTTGTTCTTATTTAAGTATGTTGCTAACGAATAATGAATCGGGTACAGTCAAATAGAAATGATAGTTGATGGATAAAATGTGAATCCTCAAATTCTTCAATTAACTATTTCAATTTAATGCTTATAAACTGTACACAATTATATCATTTCAAGTATTCCTATCTAATACAAATACTTTTCCTGCATTTTAAATAGTTAAGCCATTTTAAACAGGTAAATCCTTCATGCTTAATTGCAGAATCAATGTATTAATATAGTTGAAAATCATTTAAAATGTTAAACTCGGGTTCGAGTTGAACCTGGTTGTAACGGCAACAATAAGGTGACTTCATACCCCTAAGAATTTCAGAACTGGAGTCTCTCCACCGGATGCAGTTTAGCGACCACTAAATTGGTTTTCAAGAATATTGTAGTAAACATCCCACTACGCAAAATGCCTAAAGGTTCTAAGATATATATTTACCCAACCCCTCTTTTACGACTTGGATGCGACAGTAGGTCAGTTTTTAAGCGAATTTTTGAATTTAGAGTTTTTATTTTCCTAGCTTGGTTACCTAATCAAGGCTAAAGAACATAGTATGCTCTACTATTTTCCCATAGCTAAGGAGAGAAGAGATGGATTCATGCCTTTCTCAAGGCAAACAGCCTCGTCGAGTATTTGAAATCGGCTCGTTAAATCTAACTTTGAGTTCACAAATTGGTTAGGCAAGCAGTCTAGAAGTGAGACTTTAGATTCACACCTGCTATATTCCGCCTAAAAATTGACCTGTTCAAAAATTGCTAATATTAGATAAGAATATTTGATATCATATAATTCTAAATTATTCGTTTTAAGAATAGTTCCTGGAAACTATAATTGTTTACTAAGGATTACTATTATGAGTTACTTGTTGCATACTCATATGCAGATGCATGCAGAATCATAACGACGGCACAATAAAGACGAGCGACACAGTTCTTTAGAAAAATATACCTCTCACTTTATTGAAAGGGTTGTGTGTGAGAGGGAGTTGAAGACCGAACAGAACTGCAACATATTGACGCCCACTCTTATGGCCATAACAGTGTTTTTTCCCGTTCTCCTGGGCTGCTCAACCGGGGGCCTGGGGGCCCAGCCTCTCTGGGTGCTGGTTTTCTCTACTGCATCTTAGCTCCAACTGATTGAACTTCCTGTGCACTGAGTTATATAATAGTTCCACGACCACCTTCTTCTTGTGGCGTCAAAAATCGCACTCATTCAACCAGTCCGCAGTCAAGGTTATATTCTGATATTCCTCGACCGGATGCACCTGTTATTTACACAGGTGCATTTCCTATTTTGACAGCCCAGCCGGGTCGGTGGCCAATATACAACAATATTAATTTAAAAATCATAGGAACAATATTGGATTACTGTGTGAAAATTGTACGAAGAATAGTTACTTGAAATCAGATTTGTTAACTAAGGATTATTGGCCTAATGAGTAGAGTGTTCGCCCATGGTCCGGGATACCGGGTTTCAATCCCAGGTCGAGTCATACCAAAGACTCAAAAAATGGTACTTGATGCCGCCTTGCTTAGCATTCAGCATTATAAGGTACGTTCCAAGAGTAAAGTGGAGCAATCCAGGTAATGGAGTAGAGCCTTCCCCTACACCTCGGTGTAGTAGCTATTGAAGAGGGAGCCTTCGGTTCACCCTTGACTAAAATCACTAACTTTACTTACTTTACTATAATAACTTTCTTGAAAACATCTGGGGCAACTCTAGTGGTGTAATGGTTAGCAAGCTAGACTAACAAACCAACACAAGTGAGTTCGGGGGTTGTCCTCGTGGTGTAATGGTTAAAGCGATGGACTTCGGAATCGTAATATGCGAGTTCAAACTCCAGTCGCGCTGTCACGTTCACTTTCAGACAAATACCCTTGGGAAAGGTATGAACCCCCTTATCCTCCCAGCTATGGGTTAAATAGCACCACTATTGTTCTAGGAGAATGGCTTTGGCATTAAATAACCTACAAAGTTTGATATGCCATTAAACAAAGAAACTAAACTAAACCAAAACGAGTGAGTTCGAGTCTCATTTGGTGCTTCATTCAAACGTCCTTGTGCCACATCTAAGCAAAAAGCTTAGTAAATTACAACTTGAAATCATCTGTGTACCAACAAACGATTATTGTTAGATATGATTGATTTTAACGGCATGTCAATCCGTCGAAGGTTATTTTATGTCCAGAGGTTAGGAAATCGCGTTTATATTTATATTTTTTGTGAATTTATTTCTTAAGAGGTTTTTTTTTTTTTTGCGCTCAGTTCTATCAAATATAAAGTGTACTTAAATCTATTTGACCCATAGATGGGACCCTAACGGGTACTACCACTTCAGGTCAAAGTGGACATGAGAGTAATGGCAATGAAGGAATTGTCCACACTCCCGAGATCTCCAGAATTGGAGTACCATACAACTGTATGCCAAAAAACAATTTTTAATGGATAATCACCTTGTCGGAGAGGCTTAGAATACGATGACTGTTACTCCTGCAGTGGGGTAAGACACCACCCAAAAGGGGTGTTCTGGGTATGACACTAAACGGCATATAATGGTGAGACTTCAACTCTGGAGATCTGGAGAGTGTTGTGCACTCTTCATTGCCGTAACGGCAATGAAGAGTGCACAACACTCTCCAGATCTCCAGAAGTAACTTCCAGGTCCACTCTGACCCGTTGCGCTTGTAGCTGTAGGGATCTCATCTACTGATCATATCTATCTATTGTATACTCATAATACATATACAAATATATGCAGCACGTAATCAAACATAATGACGAACTTCAATGAACGAACGAACACACTTCTTTATAAAAAATATATCTCTCATACTTTATTCTCGAAAGGGTGATGTTAGTTGTGTGTGAGAGATGAGTTGGAGACGGGGACAGACTGTTATTTTGACCCAAAGTTCTCCTCGCGACCATAGCAGCACTTCCTCATCTTGGCTGGGGTTGCTCAACCTTAGGTCACTGAGGGCTTGGGCCCTCAGTCTGCAAGCTGATTCTCACGCTGGCATCCTATCTCCAACTAACTCGAACTGCCCTGGGCACCTGGTTATATAATTGTCTTACGACCACCTGCTTCCGCTGTTCTTCTGCTTATTTACACAGGTGCATCTCTTGACTGACGGCTCGGTCGAGGGTCAATATATAACATATCTAAAAATTGTTCATATTCAATTGGACTGTACGCCAAAAAACAAAACAAAAAAACCCAACAACACAAAAGATGAAAATATGAACATATAGTGAACACAATTCCTAACATCTTGGACGAGACTGATTGCATTTCACATAGCACTAATACCCTTGGGAAAGGTATGAATCCAATTATTCTCCCTCCAGCTATGGGTAAATAGTAGGGCAGACTAGGTTCTTCAGCCTTGGTGAGGCAACTAGTCTAGAAGGAAAACTCTGAATTCAAACCTGTTAAACTCCACTTAAAAACTGACCTTGTGTCATATCCTGCCCGTGTGGAGGGGTTGGTAAATATGATGAGCAGAAAATAACCCAAGTCTGACATGTTGTTAAAATCAATCAACCAACGAATCTTAAGAAACAACAACACCAAAAGTGGTAATTCCCTAAACTCTAAGCATAAAGTAACCCTAGACGCGTTAATATGCCGTTAGAACCAATGAATCATTCATAAAAAAATGGCTGGTTGGTTGGTTGGTTGTTTTGTTTTACGGCGTATCAACCCTTTTCGGATCATTTAACGCCGAATTAAATCAGTTTGCTAAAAGTTTCAAATAAATCAGTTTAGTATAAGTATAGTTTTTGTTTACACACAGTTAAATGTCAAAACAGTTCCATTTCAAACAATTCAGTTTAGCATAAGTACGCAGTTTAAATGTCAAACAATTTCAAAAAATCTAGTTTAACATTAGTACACTGTTTAATTGTCAAAAATATTTCTATTTCAAACAATTCTGTTTAGTATAAGTATAAATATTTGTTTAACACAGATAAATGTCAAAACAATTCCATTTCAAACAATTCAGTTTTGCATGAGTACGCAGTTTAAACACACAGTTAAATATAAAAACAATTGATTTAAAACAATTCAATTTTGTGTAATTACACAGTTTAGTTCTATTTGACTCATAGATAGGACCCTATTAGGTGCTGCCACTCTGGGTAAGAGTGGACCTGGGAGTGATGGCAATGAAGGTGTACATTGATGGCAATGAAGGTGTACCCAAAAGCACCAGCATTACTGAAGCCTCACCATCAGATTGTTTAGTGTCATATCCAGGACACTCATTAGGGAAGTTTTACCCCTCTGCAGAGATGCAGTCGGTGTATTCTGCACCCCCCCAGCCGACTGGGCAATGGTTGGTTGGTTGGTTGGTTGGTTATGGGATATCAACCCTTGTGTGTTATTTAATGCCAAATCATGTTTTACATAAATATATACGATTTATAAGTTTGTAAGTAACTTAAACGGGTTTTTGGGTTCATTTGTTTGCACACAGTTAAATGGCTTCTTTATACCGGACAGTTAAATGGCTTCTTTATACCGGACATTGGCCTAGCGGTTAGAGTGTTCGCCAATGGCCCGGGAGACCTGGGTTCAATCCCAGGTCGAGTCATACCAAAGACTCAAAAAATGGTACTTGATGCCTCCTTGCTTAACACTCAGCATTATAAGGTACGGATCAAGGGTAAAGTGGAGCAATCCAGGGAAAGGAGTAGCGCCCTTCCCTACACCTTGGTGTAGTAGCTATCGAAAAGGGAGCCTTCGGGTCACCCTCGACTATGGTCGCCACCTTTACTTAAATGGCTTCAAGTATTGCTATTTAACGTTTGTAATTCTGTTTATCAAGTATTCCAATTTAAATTAAATAATTTGCACACGGCTTCAAATAACTAACGATAATAATCTTTAGTAAACGATTGAACAGTTCTATCTGACCTATAGATGGGACTTTTATGGATACTACCAATCCGAGCTAGAGTGAACCTAGAAGTAATGGCAAAGACAGGGTACTTCGCATTCCTTGACTGGAGCTTCTCCATTAGTTTAGCGTCATAGACATGACACTCGTTAGGGAGGATTTGGTTTGATCTATCTATCTATATATCTATCTATCTATCAATTTGTGAGTACACTACTTGATATTAAAAAAAAGTTGGTTTCTTTCTTTTTATTTCTTTGACCAGAGATGCTATTATGCTACTTCCGAAGTTTTCACCTCTTTATTGAAACCATTTACTGACTAAAAGCTACTAACAGATGATTATTTTTTTAGTTCATGTGGGGACGACACCATCTGTGCTATTTCCAATACATTACTTACATGTATTTCATTGAATTCAAGCTAAAATAACCAAGTAAATTGAGTTTGGTTCAAACTTTCGAAATAAGGAATATGCTTCTTTTTACTTCAGCAAGACGTCAACTCGATCTCGATACTACTTTCGTATCTTAAATACTACAAGCGCAATAACGAAGAAGTTGAAATAGGTTCCAGGTTTATTCAAACTTTGATGGGTTTCATCTCTTCTTTCCCTAGCTATGGGTAAATTGTAGGACAGACTTGGCTATCTAACCTTGATTAATTTTATCGGCATATCAATCCGTCTGAGGTAGTTTATGCAAAGAGGTTAGGGAATCACGTTCACTGTACGTTCACATTTACATTTTTTTGTGTTGTTTTGTCTAGTTTTTTTTTTTGTTTGGTTTATTTCTTTATTTTATGGCATATCAACTTTCGTCGGTTATCTAAGGAGAAAGCCATTCTTATACAAGAACAGCAGTGATACAATCTAACCCACAGCTGGAGTGGGGATAAGTGGGTTCATGCCTTTTGCAAAAGTATTAATCCGAAAGTGAACATAGTAGCGTGACTGGAGTTCGAACTTGCTTAATACGATGTCACAGTTTAGAACGTTAGCCACTGCGTCACGGAGACTACCCCAATTTTTTTTGTACGCGTTCCTATCAAATATGAATAATTTTCAAACAGATCTTCTTTACCCATAGATAGGATCCTTATAGGTATTACCACTCCGGGTGAGAGTGGACTTGGGAGTAATGGTAATGAAGGGGTATTCCACACTTTTCAGATCTCCAGAACTGGAACATCAATATCAGATGCAATTTAATGTTAAACTTTGAATCCCTTTTTTCGGGGGGTGGGTGAGTCTTACTCCCACTGCAGGGAATGCGGTCAGCGTATTCTATACTCCGCCGACAGGGTGGTCTCTCACCTAAAAGATATAGGAAGCGGTTTAAGATAAGGAAAAAAAATCTGAATTCTCGGTGTCGGTGTGACAGGATAACTTGCCTCGTTCAGTCAGGTTAGGGAACATTCCTTGCAACTTTCAAAACGGTAAAACTGGTTGCATATTACTTAAAGAGGAGCTGGGCGCCACCATGCATCTTCCACTATTACTACGCCATGAAGATGAATTAATTGACATGGCTGCTTGACAAAAGTTATGGGACCATCACAAATTTAATTTAGCAAAAGCCAGAATTACGGAGCACTCAGTGAGAATCGAACTCAGTAACTAGCTTGCTCTCCATGAGAATACGCTCTGCTCGAGACGGCATACAGAGCTGGTTAGTAACTTGAAAAACAGTCGCTAACCGCAAAATTTATCGGATATTATTTACTAAGCCGACTCTAGTTTGGCACAAGGCTTGAAGTATGAGATACCCAGTGAAAATCGAAATTCTCTATAAACCCACGTTAGGTCAGCGCTTGTTCTTTGCTACTGGTACTATGTAACTCAGTACAACCTGTCATGTTTTTTGAAGAGGAGATGGGCGACGCCGAGTAAGCGTTCCATTGCCCTGAGAGATGCTACGAAGGAGAATTAGTATGGCGATCCGAAAACTAAGAAAATATTACGGTACAATAACATACCTGGCTGGAATCAAGTGAAATAAGTTTCCTAGATAATCTGTCTAAATTGTTGAGATGAAGAATTTCTTTATTTATAATTTTTCGCACTATCTTATTCTTATCTTGGTTCTTTTAATCACAATATTTCAGCCGTTCAAAAAAAAAAAAAAAAAAAAAAAAGCAAAAAACAAAAATAAAAGAAACCTGAAGAAGCCGAATGACACAGTGGTCGAAATGTTAAGACTGAAATAATCAAGATGGGGACAATTGTCTGAATTAAGGTAAATCAATGACTAGTTGTTTTTTTTTTAGTTTTAAACTAGTAGACAAATTCACTTACCTAGGAAGCAGCGTCTCATCAACCGAAAAGGACATCGACACGAGATTAACGAAGGCATGGACAGCTATCAATAGGCTATCGATTATATGGAAATCAGACCTAACCGATAAAATGAAACGCAGTTTCTTCCAGGCAGCGGTCGCATCGATACTGCTATATGGATGCACTATATGGATTCTAACAAAACGGCTGGAGAAGAAGCTAGACGGCAATTACACAAGAATGCTGCGAGCAATCTTGAACAAGTCCTGGCGGCAACACCCCACAAGACACCAACTGTACGGCCAACTGCCTCCCATCACGAAAACTATTCAAGTTAGACGAACCAGACATGCAGGACACTGCTGGAGAAGCAGGGACGAACTCATAAGTGATGTACTCTTATAGACCCCCACATATGGCCGAGCAAAAGCAGAACGACCAGCACGAACATACATTCAGCAACTATGTGAGGATACGGGATGTAGCCCAGAAGACCTGCCAGAGGCGATGAACGATAGGGAGAAGTGGCGAGAGATGGTCAGGGATATCCATGCTAGCGGCACGACATGATGATGATGAATGACTAGTTATTTATTTTGCAGATTTTCTTTTACTTCCTCTCCGACCTGATATTGTATCCTGTTCGAGGGGTTGGGTAAATACACACAGCTTTTTAAACTCCACCCAATCGCACTCGCCATTTTTATTACGTGATGCTATGCAAGCCTAATCAATATTTATCCAACACTCCGTGAAGGCGAACCAGTTGGTATTTACTGTGGTATCTACGCGTGTAAATGTAGGGGATTCCATAAATTGTCCTGCCCTCATTCAACATTTGGGGGCGTCTCAAGGATTGAATTTTACTCTACAATATTATGCAGTTGGTAGGTTGGGCCTTGGATGTGCTTCAGGCTTTTAAAAATAAGGGAGAAGGAACACTCTGAATTCAAACGAAATTCATCTTGTATTGCACCGTGATCGTGAGAGAGAAGTAAAAAAAAACAAAAACAACTGAGAAGGCACAATAAGAGTAACGGTTATAGTCGTTGGAAATGGTGTCCTGGACAATGCCGTTTGTATTTCACTTCGCGCTAATTCTCCAAGGAAATGCATGAATCCATTCATTCTCCTGGCGATGGGTAAATAGTTGGCAGACTGAGATTTTTACCCTTGGAAAGGTAACCAATCTAGGAGAAGGCGCACTCTAAATTCAAACCAGCTGTATTCCATTTAAAAATTTTAATTTGTCATATCCTGTTCATGGTGGGGGGGGGAATTTGGTAAGTTCATATATCCTACCTGTGTTGGAGGGGTTGGGTATATACATACTTCCAACTTTGTACAAAGCTAAGATTAGTAAATGCCAACTCTTTCCTTCCTTTGTGCGAAATATAAATCGACGCTCATTAATTCTTATTGGTATATATATATATATATATATATATATATATATATATATAGCAGTATATGGTTGTCACTATCTCACGTGGTGGGTTTGTGGTAGGTCAAATACGGTATAATTTGGAGAGTGCTCAATATCTGTGATAGAGCTATTATATAATAATAAATTGATATGAATTAGTTTATTTATATATATTTATGTATAAATATTTTATAGCTCGGAAGCTTATCTGCGACTACTGGTTTCATGGCGTCTACATTACGATAATTTTCGTTATCCTATTTACCAACCCCTCCGCTCGGGCAGGATGTGACACAAGGTCAATTATTAAGCGGAGTTTAACTGGTTTGAATTTAGAGTTTTCCTTCTCCTAGACTAGTTGCCTCACCAAGGCTGAAGAACCCAGTCTGTCCTACTATTTTACCCATAGCTGCCCGTGGTGTAATTGTTATCGTCGTAGGAAATGGACACGGTGACACGAGTTCAAATAGTGGACGAGACTGATTGCATTTCACATAGCACTAATACCCTTGGGAAAGGTATGAATCCAATTATTCTCCCTCCAGCTATGGTTCAATAGTAGAACAAACTAGGTTCTTCAGCCTTGGTGAGGCAACTAGTCTAGGAGAAGGAAAACTCTGAATTCAAATCTGTTAAACTAGGCTTAAAAACTGACCTTGTGTCATATCATGCCCGAGCGGAGGGGTTGGGTAAATATGTATATATATATAATCAAGTCATATTGATAGCATGGATTCCCTTGACTCTTTCTTGGTTCCTCTTTTGCCATCCTTGCCTATCGGCCATCTCTCTTAGTAAGTCTTCTAGACTGTATCCAGTGTCCGTATAGAACTGATCTAAGTCCTTGCATGTCGGCCCACACTTGTGTGTCCATTTGTCGAAGTCTCTAAGAGAATGTAGTTTATGAGTTCGTTCTTATTTCGTCAGTAGTACCCAGAATATCTTGTTCTGCTTAATTGGGTGATTTGTGAGATGGGAGTTAAGTGGCTGTATAGCCGCTGATTTGTGATTTGCTCTTTCTAGGATTTGTTCAAACAGCACGGGTTTGGGTTTCTTTGTTTAATGGCACATCAACCTTTGTAGGTTATTTAATGCCAAATCATTCTCCAAGAAGAACTGTAGTGGTACGATTTAATCCATAGCTGGGAGGATAAGGGGGTTCATACCTTTCCCAAGGGTATTTGCCCGAAAGTGAACGTAATAGCGCGACTGGAGTTCGAACTCGCTTACTACGATTCCGCAGTCCATCGCTTTAACCATTACATCACGAGGACACCCCCTCAAACAGCACGTAGCATTTTTGTGTAGTTCCCATCTAGATTTTTCTCTAATCGTTTTCTACTGTTGTACTGATTCGACAACAGCTTGGAAGAAATATTATTTAATATTTATTTTCGTAGAGTTTAATCTCATACTTTTAGAAGAATTTTCTGAACTCATCATGTTATTCAATGACCTTCGTACTATTTTGAACTGTGTTGAGCCTCCAACGATACTTTAATTGAACAGACAAAATAAACCTTTTCACTGATGTTGGTTGATCCCGTAGTTTCATTATTATTTTACCACAAATCACAATGATTTATATGTTTAATAAGTTTGTTTGGGTTTTATGTTTTGTAGGTTATTTAACGCCAAATCTATGTTAATACAAATAAACATTTCTATTTCAAACAATTCAGTTTAGCATAAGTACACAGTTTAATTGTCAAAAACATTTCTATTTCAAGCTATTCTGTTTAGTCAAACAGTTCTAATTCAAACAATTCGGTTTCGTATAAGTATAGTCTTTGTTTACACGCAGTTAAATGTCAAAATAGTTCTATTTCGAACAATTCAGTTTAGCGTAAGAACAGTTTCAATGCCAAAAACAGTTCTATTTCAGATAGTTCAGTTTAGCATGCAGAAATTTCAAGCAAATCAGTTTAGCATAAGTATGCATTTTAATTCTATTTGATTCATAGATAGAACTCTATCAGGTACTACCACCCCGGGCCAAAGTGGACCTGGGAGCGATGGCAATGAAGGGGTACTTCATTCCCAAAAGCTCCAGTATTGCTGGAACCTCAACATCAGATTGTTTAGTGTCATATCCAGGACACTCGTTGTGAGGAGTCTTACCCTTCTGAAGAGATGCAGTCGGTGTATTCTACAGCCCCAGCCGACAGGGGAAGTTTAATAAGTAATGACTCAATGTCATGGTAAATTTCGTTATGTAGAGTTCGGTAGATTGTTAGTTATTTTTCTTATGAAAAACCCGCAGTAAAACTATTTCCTACTCCAGCTTGTGGCGTATAACTGAAAAGCAATCAAGGAGTAACAAACTGGTCAATCTTCTCTCTTTATAACCAACGTACAAATAGAATGTCGTGGAAGAAGTTTCCCTAACAAGAAAAAGCTACTTTTCGTAGCAATGGGGCACATTGGGTGGTGTAATGGTCAGCAAACTAGACAGGCAAACCTACACAAGTGAGTTCGAGTCTCATTGGGTGCCCCCATTCATATGGCCTTGTGCCATATCTAAGCAAAAAGCTTAGTAAATTACTACTTTTCGTAGCAATGTTAGATTCTTTCTTCCTTGATTTTTTTTCTTTTTGGTATCAGGAAGATTTTTTGGTGGGGAGAGGGGGAATGTTCAGATTGTTCTTTTTGTCTAAGTGGTTATAGGATTTTTTTGTTTTTTTTCTTGAATTTTTGTTATTCTATTTTATATTTTATAATTATTATTTTTTTAATTTCCAGTCAAAACTTATTCATTTCCTAAAACCCACTTTTGCCAACAAGTGTCGATAAAAAAAACCCCGAAATTGTATATATTTTTCAGCCCTTCGCATTAGCAGGATCTGATACAAGGTCAATGTTTTATGCAGAAGTTAACAGGTTCGAATTCAGAGTTTTCCTTCTCGACTGGTTGCCATTATCAAGGTGAAAAAGCCCAGTCTGTTCAACAATTATACCCATAGATGGAGGAAGGATAGTTTGATTCATACCTTTCTTAATGCTATTAACGCTTAGGAAAATGTAAACAGCCTCGTCCAGGGTTTGAACTCGAGACGCTGAGATCATTTTCTTCGACGATATCTATTGAATCACGAGCGTCCGAAATTGTTGTATGGTAATTTTATTGAATAATTATCGTATTTGTGTTTTGATCTATCTATCTATCTATCACATTCTGTTCATATCTAGTTTTCAAGTTAAGTCTCTTCATATTTATCTATCTATCATTAAAAATCCATTTTATATATCGTCTATCGACGAGGCTTAGAATATGCTGACTGTATCTCCTGCAGAGGAGTAAGACACCCTGCATTCTTCATTGCAAGTCATTAAAGATAGTGACCATAAATACAGTCAAATTTATTGTGTCGTAAGGGGTTTTGTCCAGGACTATGCAACCCTGGTTGATTCTTCATTGCATCTGATGGTGAGACACCAGTTTCAAAGATCTGGGCAATGTGGAGTATTTAATTGCTCTAACTACTAAGTCCACTCTGACACAGAGAAGGAGTACCTGTTAGGATCCTATCTAGGAGTCAAATAAATCCGATTCAGACTGGTTTGTGTTCGATAGGTGTGTAACATACCCAGACATAAATATGGGAAACGTACATAGAATGTTCATAACATATATACATAGGTGGAGGTGCCCGTGGGGTAATGGTTATCGTCGTAGGAAATGGACACGGTGACACGAGTTCAAATCCTGGACGAGACTGATTGCATTTCACATAGCACTAATACCCTTGGGAAAGGTATGAATCCAATTATTCTCCCTCCAGCTATGGGTAAATAGTAGGGCAGACTATTTTCTTCAGCCTTGGTGAGGCAACTAGTCTAGGAGAAGGAAAACTCTGAATTCAAACCTGTTAAAAATTGATCTTGTGCCATATCCTGCCCGAGCGGAGGGGTTGGTAAATATGATAACATATATACATAGAACATAGGAATCCCGAAACACGAAAAACACGTAACGACTTCTTAGTACAGGATGGTGAGAGAGAGTCAAGAAAATCCATGGTGTCAGTGCACCATACCCATTATACGGATATGTGAAACGTACATAGAATGTTCATAACATATATACATAGAACATAGGAATCCCGAAACACAAAAAAACACTTAACGACTTCTTAGTTCGGGTACGAAACCTTTCATTACCTTTGAGTTAAAGGTTTCGACATAAGGAAGAGATATGCACAATCTTTCTATGATGACTTTTCCATCTGCCCCCCAATCACGTGCGGCGCCCGTAGCGCACAAATTCGTCTGGCCGCAGTGAGCCCCGAAAGTCGACCCTTCCCGTTCAGAGTCTAGTTCTCAACTACTGACTTTTTCAAATCTCCCAAAATCCTCCGCGCACGCTTCTGGTGCATGACGTCATTCACATCCTCTCTCTGGGATTTTTATTTTGACATCTGTGAACGACACATCGCAAGGGTTCTTGTCTAGGATCATTAAACCCTGGTTGATTCTTCATAGCATGCCATCAAAGATATTGACTCTCATCATCATCTTGTCGTGCCACCCGTACGGATATCCTTGACCCACTTTCGCCACTTCTCCCTATCGATCATCGCTTCTGGCAAGTCCTCAGGGCTATATCCCGTATCCTCACAGAGCTTCTGTATGTAGGTTCGAGCTGGTCACCCTGGTTTAGCTCGATCATGTGCGGGGGTCAATTGGAGAATATCACTTATGAGCTCGTCCCTGCTCCTACAGTAGTGTCCTTTGATAGTTTTCATGATGGGAGGTAGGTATCCCCATGCTGTGAATTGTATTGTGTCGTAAGGTTTCTTGTACAGGACTATGCAACTCTGGTTGATTCTTTATAGCATGTCATCAAAGATAGTGACTATAAATGCCGTGAGCTGTATTGTGTCGCAAGGATTAATGTAGGGATGCAAAGTACACGAACATATATATATATATATATATATATATATATATATATATATATATATATATATATAAAGTATACTCAATACAAATGTAAGTAAATGTATTTAACATTTTTAATACAGGTAGATCATTTAAATACAGGTACTTTATTTTAATAAAGGTTGGTCATTTTGATCTGGTCCCTTTATTAGTAGCTTGCAAGCTGAAAATGCATGGGTACCCCTGGTTTAAAACGTCTCTAGGGATGCCCTCGTGGTGTAATGGTTAAAGCGATGGACTTGCGGAATCGTAGTAAGCGAGTTCGTACTCCAGTCGCGCTATTGCATTCACTTTAGAGCAAATACCCTTGGGAAAGGTATGAACCCCCTTATCCTCCAGCTATGGGTTGAATAGTACCACTACTGTTCTTCTAAGAGGGCACCTCTGGTGGTGTAATGGTTAGCAAACTCGACTAGCAAACCTACACGAGTGAGTTCGAGTCTCATTGGGTGCCCCATTCATTTGGCCTTGTGCTAAATCGAAGCAAAGAGCTTCGTAAATTACTACTGTTCTTCTAAGAGAGTGGATTTGGCATTAAATAACCTACAAAGGTTGATATGCCATTAAACAAAGAACCGAAACTGAAAACATCTCTACTTCCTTTCGTTTTCATGGATCTAGGTTTACGTTCTAAAAATATTTCCTCTCTTTTTTAGTGGGGGTGTGTGTCCGTGGCGTAGTGGCAAACGTACTGGACTGCGACATCATAGTAAGCGACTTTGAACTCCAGTCGCACAATTACGTTCACTTTCGGGCTATTATTCTTATTAGATATATTAACCCTCTCGGCTATCGGTTAAATAGTATGACTGTAGTTCTTCTACAAGGGTGGTTTTGGCATCAAATAACCCACGAAGTTTGATATGCCATTAACAAAGAAACATAGATCTTTAAAAGACATTTATACATTTTAGCTTAAAACCGAGAAACCGAACCAAGCTTTCTTTTTGTAAAATCACCCCAAATAGTATTGACTAGATTCCTCAGTAAGATTTTTGCCTAGTCGGCTGGGGCTGTAGAATACACTGACTGCATCTCTGCAGAAGGATAAGCACCACTCCAGGAGTGTCCTGGATATGACACTAAACAATCTGATGGTGAGGCTCTAGTAGTGCTGAAGCTTTGGGAAATGCGAAGCACCCCTTCCTTGCCATTGCTCCCAGGTTCATTGTGGCCCAGAATGGTAGCACCTGATAGGGTCCTATCTATGGGTTAAATAGATCTAAATATCGTACTTATGCTAAACTGAATTACTTGAAATAGAACTGTTTTGACATGTAAACTGCATACTTATGTTAATCTGAATTGTTCGAAATAGAATTATTTTTGTATTCTAAACTGAATTGTTTGAAATGGGACTGTTTTGACGTTTAACTGTGTGTAAATAAAAACTATACTTATACTAAACTGAATTGGTTGAATTAGAATTGTTTGAATAAACTGAATAGCTTGAAATAGAAATGTTTTTGACAATTAAGCTGTGTACTCATGCAAAACTGAATTGTTTGAAATAGAACTGATTATTTGTTTTAAAATGGATTCGGCATTAAATAACCTACAAAAGTTGATATGCCATAAAACCAAAACAAATAAACCAACCAAACTCAGTAAGATCTAATTTCCCCCCACAAAATATCCAAACCAATTCGATTTCAAGAAATCTGAAGGGTGTGTGGAGATTGCTGTATATATATGAGCAAGATTAAATGTAGCCGTAAACGAAATAAAATCAAAATGGAATCGTCTGTCTATCTTTTAGCCGTCGTCATCGTTGTGAAAGACAAGCTTTTCAGCCGTTCGAAGCACGTGCGTTTCGCCGCCAATATTTCCCATCGGATGAATGAAGTTCAGAACAATTCCGTCTGTGATGTTTTGGGTCGTTTTACAATGGAGCTGGGACGTTCACAGCTGGATTGCTCACATATTTATAAGCTTCTGGTACAAGTTGTATTTTTGTTCCAGCCACGCAACTATTTCTCATCTGTGACCAGTGCTAACCTATCGAGATGAAGAGGCAACCACTCGTCCATATCTTAAGTGTGCTAGTCATGGTGATAGCGGCTGTCTCTTCTGAAGGTAGGTCGATTGTCTCATTTATTGATCAGCTGATCGAACGAAATTAAAAGAAAAAAAAGTCACGGTTTGATTGAAAGGACCTTCAACCTTTATTTTCTTAAATTTGGATGTTTTTGGACTTGTAACATGTTAGATTGTTTAATTCGTTTCTTTTAATTTTTAAAAAAATATTTGAAAATTTGTTTGGTTTGGTTTGGTTTTACAGCATATCAACCATTGTAGGTTATTTAATGCCAAATCCTCTTTATACTTATATATTAAATATATATGATTTGGTTTGGTTGGGTTTTATGGCATATCAACCATTGTAGGTTATTTCATGCCAAATCCTCTTTATACTTATATATTAAATATATATGATTTGGTTTGGTTGGGTTTTATGGCATATCAACCATTGTAGGTTATTTCATGCCAAATCCTCTTTATACTTATATATTAAATATATATGATTTGGTTCAATTGGGTTTATGGCATATCAACTATTGTAGGTTATTTAATGCCAAATTCGGTTAATACTAATATATTTATTAGATATTTATTATTTGTAAACATAAGTCAACAAAGTTAGATAGTGATAAGTATTTCTATGTATCACTAACAATTCAATTAAGCATCAGTCCTTTATTTACACACAGTTAAATGTAAAACAGTTCTATTTCTAACAATTCAATTTAGTTAAAGTCAAATGGTTCCAAGTATTGCTATGTATCACTAACATCAGTCATTTGTTTATACACAATTCAATGAGCAAACGGTTCTATTTCAAGCAATTCAATTTGGCAGAAGTCATTTGATTGCACGCTGTTTAAATGTCAAACAGCTCCATTTGACCCTGAGACAGGACCCAATTAGGTTCTACCACTCCCGGCTAGAGTGAACCAGGGAGCGATGACTATGAAGGGGTACTCCGCATTTCCCAAAGTTCCGACAATGCTAGAGCCTCACCACCAGATTGTGTCATATCAAGACACTCGTTGGTGGTGGTGGGGAGTCTTACTCCTCAGCAGAGAAGCGGTCGGTGTAGTCTACAACTCCAGCCGACTGGGCTGTTATAAATTTGACTTTTAATCGTTCTGAAAGAAAATATAGAAGTTTCAAGCAATAAACTTGAAAACAATTAAGAAAAATGTTTGTATCTACCCAGCCCCTCCTCCCATGTGACACAAGGTTAATTTTTAAGCGGAGTTAAACTGACTTTAGAGTTTTTCTTCCCCAGACTGGTTGCCTTACCAAGGCTAAAGGTTCCAGCCTATCCACATATAAACCCGTAGCTGGAGAGAGAATAAATGGATTCATGTATTTCCCCAGAACACTGGTGCGAATAGAAAAACACAAACAGCTTCATTTAGGATTTGAACTCGCATCGCCAATTCTATTTCCAACAGCGATAACCGTTACACTAATCGCACTCCCGCCTTGCTTATGTCCATCAAACTCATTAATTTCTTTAAATTTGAAAAAATTTTTTTTGAAATCTAAGCAATGATATAAGTAATAAAGTTGGCTACCGTTGTCGAGGGTGACCTGAAGGCTCCCTTTTCAATAGCTACTTCACCGAGGTGAAGGGGAGAGCTACTCCTTTCCTTGGATTGCTCTCCTTACCCTTGATACGTACCTTATATTGCTGAGTGCTATGCAAGGAGGCATCAAGTACCATTTATTGAGTCTTTGGTATGACTCGACCTGGGGTCTCCCGAGCCATTGACTAACACTCTGACTATTATGCCCATAATCGAAGGTAATTATCAACTTGTTAATAATTATCAAATGCAGCTCCCATGACCTTGCTAAAAATCATTTAGCGTAACGGTTTTCGTCGAATCGGGGACCTGAGTTGAAATTCTCGACCATTAGATTGATTGATTGATTTTTACGGCATGTTAGTCTGTCTAGGGTTATTTTATGCTTAAAGGTTATGGAATTGTGTTCATTGTACGTTCATATTTACATTTTTTGCGTTGTTGTTTCTCGAGAGTTTTTTTTTTGTTCACGTTCCTATCAAATGTAAATAATTATTTTTAAACAGATCTATTTGATTCATCGATAGGACCCTAACAGGTACTACCACTCCAGATCAGAATTGACCTGGAATGAAGGGGTACTCCACATTGCCCAGATTTTCAGAACAGAAGCCTCACTCTCAGATACAGTTTAATGTCACTTTCAAGATATTCCTTTTTGGGTGGGTCTCATCCCACTGCAGAGGAGACAGTCAGCGTATTCAAAGGAGTAAATCTTGAACGAGGCTACTTGAGTTTCACTTCGCGCTGACACCCTCGGAAATGACATGGATCCTTCTCTTCTCCACCCCACCCCACCTGGCTAGGGGTAAATAGTATGTTTAATTGGATTCTTTAACCTTGAAAGCTATTAGTCTTAGTAAAGGAAAACTCTGAATTCAAACCTGTTAAACTCCGCATAAAACACTGACCTTGTGTCACATCCTACTTGTGCAGAGGGGTTGGTAAATACATACAACCAGTCTAGGAGAAGGAAAACTCTGAATTTAAATTGGCAGTACTCCTCTTAAAATTGTCTTTGCGTCGTATTCTACTTAAAAGACCAATTGAAATTTCGTGCCTCCACTTTAAATATCCAAAATTATTCGATGTCTAAAACGTCATTTCAAAATTTGGTAAAATTTTAGATTTTTGTGAATAATATTTATCTAAATTTCTCCGTTGAAGGTTGATACATGGCGTAACGGATATAGGCGTTTAATTAAATAGTTTCTTATTAAGAATCATCTGGAGGTTGTTGGTTCAATTCTAACTACAGGTAAGTACCAAAGAGTACTTACTGTAGTTTAACACTTGTACACGGTGATTGTTAACGGAATTAGAACCATCTACTCCTTATAGAATAAAGGGTTCAGTTCCCTGTTCTGAGTAGACTCCTGAGTTCGACCTGAAATACTTGAAGAAGGCTGAAAGATACATCGACTGAAATGTTGTAAATATAATAATAACAACGATGAGGACAATAGTCCGAATACACTAAATGACAAAAGTTTTGTGAATGATATCGTGTAAACCAGGGGTGAGGAACCGGTAACCTTAAAACTACATGCAGCCTTTTAAACCAGCAAGGAGGTCATTAGAAACAACAAATATATTTTGGCTCATTTTGTATGTAAATTCAAAAATCTATCTAAATATTTAAATGACTTCCTCGGCGATCATTGGGTATAAAAGTGCACAGTAGAATTCTTAATAAATATAATTGATATATAATTAATTATATAATAATAATAATAATATATGATTAATATATAATTATATATATAATAATAATAATAATATATAATAATAATAATATGTAATAATGATAATAATAATATAATCATAATATTTAATTAATATATAATTAATTATATATATAATAATAATAATGATATAATAATAATAATATATAATAATAATGATATATAATAATAATGATAATAATAATAATATAATAATAATATTTCATAAATATATAATTAATCATATATAAATGATAATAATAATAATAGTAATGTATAATTAATATATAATTAATTATATATATAATGATAATAATAATAATATAATAATAATAATATATAATAATATTAATAATAATATTTAATTAATGTATAATTGACGTAATAAATAATTCTTAATGAATATCATGTCATTTTTATGAAAGGATTTTCAAATTCGTGTTTAATGATAGAAAATAAAAGTTTCATTTCTGTTTCAAAGTTCTGGAATAATCTAGTAAAATACCCGTAATTTCCTTTCAACTAGGGAGAAGTTTCCGTGGTGCTGTAGCTAAATCACAGTCCTGTGACCTCGAAGTAAGCAAGTTTGAACACTCGTTGTGCAATTGTGCTCACTTTCGGATAAATTCGCTTGGGAAAAGGTGTGAACCTCCTTATCCACCCAGGTATGTGTTAAATAGTAGCACTATAGTTCTTCTACAAGGATGGCTTTGACATTAAATTACCCCTAAAAGCTTATATAACTAAAAAGCGTCTTTTATGCTGGTATAGTATTTGTGGAGGTGGTATGTATTTAGTTATTTCAGTAGATATACGTCCGTATTTTACGGGCATTGCTCTCTATATTATTTCCTCCACAAATACAACACAAAACTTTACAATTGCGTAAAAGAAATGGAATAGAACACAACGAACATTAAACAACAAACAATTTAATATACATAAAACAGAATGTGAAAACAAATAAAAAACATGATGTGTAAATGGCCTTTTGGAAAATAAAGTTTGGCAAGAAGAAAATAAATTTGTTTAAAGGTATGTGTATGCTTATGTTAACGGAGTCCGTAAATAAGTCGTTGCCCTGTCGGCTGGGGCTGTAGAATACACCGACTGCTTCTCGGCAGAGGGGTAAGACCTCCCCTAACGAGTGTCCTGGATATGACACTAAACAATCTGATGGTGAGGTTCCAGCAGTGCTGGAGCTTTGAGGAATGTGGAGTACCCCTTCATTGCCATCGCTCCCAGGTTCACTCTGGCCCGGAGTGGTAGCACCTGATAGGGCCCTATCTATGGGTTAAATACAACTAACAGCTAAACTGAATTGTTTGAGTAAACTAAATAGCTTGAAATAGAAATGATTTTGACAATTAAACTGTACTTACATTTAAACTGCGTGCTTGTGCTTAACTGAACTATTTGAAATGGAACTGTTTTTTTTACATTAAAACTGTATTTACACTTAACTGAATTGTTACATATAACTGCTTGAATAGTTTGAAATGGAAATGTTTTTGGCAATTAAACTGTGTACTTATGCCCAACTGAATTGTTTTAAATAGAACAGATTATTTACATAAAAATGGATTTGGCATTAAATAACC
Source organism: Sepioteuthis lessoniana (assembly GCA_963585895.1). Classification (NCBI taxonomy): domain Eukaryota; kingdom Metazoa; phylum Mollusca; class Cephalopoda; order Myopsida; family Loliginidae; genus Sepioteuthis; species Sepioteuthis lessoniana. The sequence continues at coordinate 21,100,751 of OY757939.1, forward strand.
TACAATGGTTGATATGCCATAAAACCCAACCCAAACCAACCTAAATAAGTCGTTCTTACTTACATTAAGTTCATGACTTGTTTTATGATTGTGGCGACAGCGTGTCGCGTTGATGAAAGAAAGTTCGTCGGTTTTTTTCTTTTGAACATGATTCGCGGCCATCTGTAGCTAGGTCATGAACTTTGGTTGTGGAAGTAAAGGAATTTGCCTGACAGAGTATCGGCTACTGCTTTACTGACTTAGTGGCTTACTCTATGACTGTGAGTTACTTATACCCTAATAGTGGATCAAAGAATCGTCCTAAAATTTTGGCGTAGACATTTATTGACCAACCAGATTTGTATTTTACAACTTTATTTAAAAGCCTAAATATTTTCTGTTAGTTGACTTCCGATCCTATTTTTCTAGAATGTTCTATTCTATGTTTTTAGCCGATTGGTTGAAAAATATAAAAATGTAACTTAAATGCTAATGCAGTTTTGATCCTAAATTTCTAGAATGTTCTTATGTATGTTTTTATTGCTTATTTTAAGACTAGAAAAATTGTGTATCCCAAAACCTCAGGAAATTCTAACATCCATAATTCTTACATCATCTTTGAAGGAATAAGCTTTTAGTGAAAACGTTGCACAAATATTTTCTCTCTAATTTTACGCCTGTTCAAGGTATGGAACCTGCATCACCTGCAGAGTGGTAAGACCTCCACTCTCTAAAAAGGTGTTCTCTGTGGGACACTAAACTACATCTACAAGTGAGTCTTCAGTTCTGGAGATATGGGGAGTGCAGAGTACCTCTTCATAGCTATTAATCCCAGGTACACTGTGGCCCGGAGTAGTAGTACCTGTTAGGATCACATCTATGAATGAAATGCGTCTGTCTAAGAATTATTTATATCAGATAGGAATACTTGATGCTATATAACTGTAAATTATTTGTATTAAGAATACTTACTTGAAGATATAATTTTTTCCTTAGGATCATTATTATCAGTTACTTGAAACCATATAACTGTGAGTAAAGAAATGTCTATTATCAAATCGAAATAATTACTGGAAACCAAATAAATGTTTATATTAGCTGGGAATATCTTATATATAACTGTAAATTACTTGCATTAAGAATAGGTACTTGAAGCTATAATTGTTTACCAAGGATTATTATTAACGGTAACTTGAAACCATATAATCATTTTCAAATTATTGGCATAAGATTGAAATAAATAAAAAACTTGACTGCGTAAGCAAATGATATTCTAAAATATATTGGTTGGTTGGTTGGTTGGTTGGTTGTTTTGTTTTATGGCGTATCAACACTTTTTAGGTCATGTAACATCAAATCAACTCATTTTGATTTGGTTTGGTTTTATGGCATATCAACCATTGTAGGTTACTCAATGCCAAACCCATTTTATACATATGAACAGTTCTATTTCAAACAAAACAGTTTAGCATAAGTACACAGTTTAATTCTATTTGACCCATAGATATAACCCTTTCAGGTGCAACCACTCCGGGTCAGAGTGGACATGGGACTGATGGTAGTAAAGCAGTACTCGGCATTCCCCAAAGCTCCAGTACCACTGGAGCCTCACCATCAGATTTTTTGTGTTATTAGCAGGACACTCGTTGGGGGAATCTTACCCCTCTGTAGAGATGCAGTTGGTGTATTCTGCAGCTCCAGCCGACTGGGCCTTTTAAAGTTAATAATTAAAATCACAATTGTGTATAAGTTGTTAGTATTAGATAGGAATACTTGAAACCATATAAATACCTGCAAACAAATGATTATCATTAAATAGGAATAGTTACTTGAAACCATGTATTTGCGTACAAATTATTGCTATAAGATAGGAATATTTGAAACCATATAAATACGTGCAAACAAATGATTATTTATTAAATAGGAATAGTTACTTGAAACCATATATTTGCGTACAAATATTAGATAGAAATAATTGAGACTATATAAGTAAGGCCAATGTCCGGTTAAACCGGACATTGGCCTAGCGGTTAGAGTGTTCGCCAATGGCCCGGGAGACCTGGGTTCAATCCCAGGTCGAGTCATACCAAAGACTCAAAAAATGGTACTTGATTCCTCCTTGTTTAACACTCAGCATTATAAGGTATGGATCAAGGGTAAAGTGGAGCAATCCAGGGAAAGGAGTAGCGCCCCCCCCTACACCTTGGTTTAGTAGCTATCGAAAAGGGAGCCTTCGGGTCACCCTCGACTATGGTCGCCAACTTATATAAGTAAAGTAAAGTTGGCGACTGTAGTCGAGGGCTACCTGAAGGCTCCTTTTTTGATTGCTACTACACCAAGGTGTAGGGGAGGGTGCTACTCCTTTCCTTGATCCTTACCGTATAATGCTGAGTGTTAAGCAAGGTAGCATCAAGTACCATTTTTGGAGTCTTGGGTATGACTTGACCTGGGATTGAACCCTCCCGGGCCATTAGGCCAACACTCTAACCATCATGCCAATGTCCGGTATATATAACAGTGCACAAATTATTATCATTAGTTATTTGAAATCATATAATTATAGATAAATTTTTGGTAGAAAATAGGGATACTTCAAACCATATAACTGTGTGCAAACAAATACTTGTAGGTAGAGTGTTCGCCAATAGCCCGGGAGACTTGGGTTCAATCCCTGGTCGAGTCATACCAAAGACTTAAAAATGGTACTTGATATCTCCTTATTTAACACTCAGCATTATAAGGTACATATCAAGGGTAAAGGGAAGCAATCCAAGAAAAGAAGTAGCACCCTTCCCAACACCTCGGTGTAGTATCTATTGAAAAGGGAGCCTTCTGGTCGCCCTCGACTACAGTCGCCAACTATACTTACTTCTTTCTAAAAAATAAAATAGGTTATTGTTTCATACCGGCCAATTATCCTATTGGGTAAAGTGTTCGCCAATGGCTCGGGAGACCGGGGTTCAATCCTTGGTCGAGTCATACAAAAGACTCAAAAATGGTACTTGATATCTTTTTGCTTAACACTCAGCATTATAAGGTACGTATCAAGGGTAAAGTGGAGCAATCCAAGGAAAGGAGTAGCGCCTTCCCTAACACATCAGAGTTGTAGTTATTGAAAAGGGAGACTTCGGCTTCCCCTCGACCATAGTTGCCAACTTTACGTACTTTTATAGAATTGCGTACAAATTGTTAGTATTAGATAAGGGTAGTTTAAAACTTTACAGTTGTTTTCAATGAAAGACTGACTTCGGCAATATATAACCTAACAAGGGTTGACATGCTGTAAATACAACCAACTAACCATTTGGAGGATCAAAAAAGGATGCTCTATGCAAACTCAGATACTATAAAATTATTTTGTAGCATATCCATGATACGTATACATAAAATATACGGATACGTAGAAAACGTTCATATGCATAGGAATCCGAAAAACACTCGAAACACTGACGACTCGCGGTAGTTCAGGTCCGAAACTTTTATTACCTTCTTGAGTTTTAGGTTTTCAACACGAGGAGAGAGAGAGAGAGAGAGAGAGAGAGAGAGAGAGAGAGAGAGAGAGACAATTTTTACTATGCTGACTGTTCCATCTGACCCAACAACGCGCGGGGCATCTTGTAGACCCCACTGGACTGGCCTCGGCTAGGTCCAAAAAATCAACTCGCTTCGTTTAGGTTCAAATCTCAACTCACTGCTTTTTTTCAAAAATCACCCAAAATCCTCAGCCCATCGCTTCCGGGCATGACGTCATTCACATCCCCAGTTTTATTTCCTATCCGGGGTTTTTATTATGACATATGTGATTGTCACATCCTCCCCGCGCGAGCGTGAACACCTGCACTCAATGTGTGCCCCTACCTGTGCACTAAGCCGAATAGTTCTAAGCCTAACTAAACCGAAAGATAAGATATAACCAACGAAAAATGATTATATAAAAAAAATCCTTCCGCAATTATATAACAATCTTTCTGTTGTAAATTTACTCGGTTTATTTAACCAAAAGCCCTTAAATATGGAGACTCTAACTCGCTGAAGAGAGTCTGCTTGACAAAACATTATCTCATGCAAGGCAGCCATTTCTTGCTAAGAAAAGAAATCAAGAAAGCTTATCCAGAACTGATTCAATTTCTCACCACACCCACACAAATCATTTATAAAAATACTTTTTTCTTATTTGTTTCTTTGTTTTTAATGGCATATAAAACTTCATGAGTTATTTAATGCCAAATTCATCCTTGTAAAAGAATAGCATTCGTACTATCTAATCTATTGCTTGGGATAGATATAAGGGGGTTCTTACCTTTTCCAAGGGTTTTAATCCAAGTGAATGTAATAGCGCGACTGGGGTTCGAACTCACTTATTACAACGTCGCTGTTCGGCACGTTGGCTATAAGTCACAGGGACTCCCTCAACTTGTATTTGAACTATTTTAAAGATTAGAATATGAAAAAGACACAAATTATTCATATATTTTAACTTTAAAATCAATATTTAATTTACTTTTAACCGCGGATAATGAAAGTTTACTTTCTGTTTAAAAGCTGTCAAATGATCAACTACAGTTAGTTTCGTTTGGTTTGGTTTCTTAGTGGCTTTTCTAATGCCAAAGTTATTGTAAAAAAATAACAATGATATCATTTAGCCCAAAGCTAGAGGGATAAGGAGTCGATGATGAAAGAGGTTCTATGTTAACATAGAAATAGATTTAATAAGATTTAACACACATAAAAGAAGCCAAATGATTTTTGTATGTAGAGATTTGGTGTGAAGATTCAGTTGAAATTGAAGTAATTATATTCTGGGAGAAAATCCTGACAGTTTTTCGATTGTTCTCGTGTTTAATGGTCGCTGATTGTAACAGTGAAAGATCATTTTCGAGACTGAAAACGAACAAAGAATTATCTATTGACATTAATGCCCCAAGAACAGTTACTTAATCTGACAACTTAATCAGCCATTCACATACTTAAATGGCATAACGGTTAAGTTTATAGAAAAAAGGCTCAAAAGAAATTGTTATTCCTTACTTAAACATGATGATATTCGTGCTTCTGTGTTTTTTTCATATATGATAAGACTGAACTTTATTATACACTGTAAGCCGGTTATTTTGATTTTTTTTTAATTGCGTATCATCCTTTTTGGTTTATTCAATGCCAAATCCGACCTTTAAAAAAACAGTAGTGATACTATTTAACATTTAGCTGAAGGAGATAAGGGAATTCGTACCTTTCCATAGGGTATTAGTCTGAAAATGAACGTTATAGAGTTCGAAGTAACTACGATGTCCAACACGTTAGCCTCTATACCACGGGGATTCCTCCAATCGGTATTTTGAGAACACGGGCCATTGGCCTAATGAGTAGAGTGTTCGCCAATAATCCGGGAGACCGGGGTTCAATCCCAGGTCAAGTTCTACCAAAGACTAAAAAAATGGTACTTGATTCTACCTTGCTTAACACTCAGAATTATAAGATGAGGATCAAGGGTAAAGTAGAGCAATCCAGAAATGAAGTAGGGCCCTCCCCAACACCTCGGTGTAGTAGCTATTGAAAAGGAAGCCTTGAGGTCACCCTCGACTAAGGTCACCAACTTTACATCGTAAACCCTATATTTTCGGCCCAGAGAGATCAAGACAGTGTTACTTATACGAAAAGATGCATTATGATTTTCGTATGTATAAATTTCGAGTGAAAAAATACTTGAAATTGAAGCAATGATATTCCAAAAGACAATCAAGCCAGTTTTTTTTTCTTTCTTTCTTAATGGCATATCAACCTTCTCGGGTTATTTAATGCCAAATCCATCTTTTCAGAAGGATAGTAGTGGTACTATTCGACCCATAGATGGGATGATAAAGGGATTCATACTTTTTCCAAGGGTATTTGTCAGAAAGTGAACGTAATAGCGCGGCTGGAGTTCGAACTCACATTCTACGATTCCGCTTTAACCATTACACCACGTAGACATCCACTTTTCCAAAAAATGGATATAGTTTTTGTGTTTAATTGTTGCTCCAAAGTAACAAGTCTTTTGGCATTGTTTGATATAAAGTAACACGTCTTTCGACACTGTTTGCAACAAAATAAATTTTTCAGCATTGTTTTCCACAAAGTAACGCGTCTACTGAAGACTATATGCGTAAGCATCCACCTTAGAAATAGGGAAAAGTTGATTTTTAAATATCTGCTGGAAATATCTTTTCTTTAAAAAATGTGAAAGGCGGGTTGGTCACAGTTTGTCTATGACTGTTTTAGTCTTAAAAGGATTAAGAAAAATCTACGATTGGTTTATCTGACCATTCTCTACTCAGAAAACGATAAACTGTGATTTACTAATTTTAATGATATAATTGATAAGTTAGAAAAAATCTCGAAAGAAACTGTCCTGACTTAGTAGTCCTTAACTAAGATAATCTTAATTTGGCACAATTTAAATCTAAAAGAGATCTGTTAATTGACTACTATTCTTGTAAGACATTCGTTGTCCCATTCTTACATTTATTATTGGTCCGTGTAGTATCTTCGCGGACTGAACACTATTTTACTTTTCTTCTCGGTGGGTCTAAGGATATACTAATTGTGTCCCCTACAGAGAGGTAAAACCCACCCCAAAAAGAAATGTCTTAGGTATGACGCTAAATTGTATCTGTTAGTGAGGCTACAGTTTTGGAGATATTGTAAAATAATCAGGGGCGCCCTTGTTAAAGATAAAAATGTATCAGCAGCGAAACGACAACGAGTTATGATTGGCGGAAGGAAGTGAAATGAAAACGTCATTAGGGCAGTGAGTGCGATATAAAAAACAGGAATAGAGTTAGTTAGGAGCGGAACACGACGAGCCCGGATGCGAAGAACGTGTTAGAACAATAAGAGAAAAAGTGGAAGATAATTCAAGGTCAATGTCTGCCCTCTTTCTCTCTCTCCTCGTAACATTTTGTTTCTCTTTGTTTAGCTAACGCGGTCGACTCAGTTTTTATACACTTTCTCTCTTCCCGACGACCACTGAAAAGTGTAGTAGAGAATAAACTTTTATATTAGCGAACCGAAACAGGTTTTTTTTTTATGTTCGGTACTTTTTCTCACGACGATGTTATCACGAGGTCCGACTGACACTTAAGATATAGCGCTGCATGCATAAACCCGTGATGTAATGGTTATCGTCGTAGGAAATGGACACGGCGACACGAGTTCAAATCCTTGATTAGACTGATTGCATTTCACACAGCACTAATACCCTTGGAAAAGGTATAAATCCAATTATTCTCCCTCCAGCTATGGGTAAATAGTAGAGCAGACTAGGTTCTTCAGCCTTGGTGAGGCAACTAGTTTAGGAGAAGGAAAACTCTGAATTCACACCTGTTAAACTTCGCTTAAAAATTGACCTTGTGTCATATCCTTCCCGAGCGGAGGGGTTGGGTAAATATGATAAATCCGTTCGACACAGTGTGATAAAAATATCTATGCGTAATAGCAGTAGTAGTAGAAACGTCTATTGAGTCTGTACCAGCAAAACTTCCATTTGAACACCGTAGCGTTGCAAACTTCTATTTAAACACCGTAGCGTTGCAAACTTCTATTTAAACACTGTAGCGTTGCAAACTTCTATTTGAACACCGTAGCGTTGCAAACTTCTATTTAAACACCGTAGCGTTGCAAACTTCCATTTGAACACCATAGCGTTGCAAACTTCCATTTGTGCCGTTTAATGTTACAACCGTCCATTTGGTATAATATTCAGAATGTGGAGTACAGCTTCATTGCCATTAATTCTAGTTTTTTTTTTTTACCCGGAGCAGAAACACCTGTTATCTATGCGTCAAACAGTGCCATGAGGAATTTTGTGTATTTTATTTATAAAATTCAATGTATATTCCCTTTAATTCGTGACATTTGATTAACTTCATTTTTTTCGGGGATTAAAACTCGATGCCATACGGGGATAATGAACAAATTAGACCAGGGGTCACCAAAATTCATAGACTATTGACTCCTTCATGGGACTCTTGATCCTTTATCGAGAAATAAATTAATAAATAGATTTATATGGTTTCAAGTAAATATTTATGGAAATCATTCGTAAAAAATACAGCATCAACAATTCTTATTACAAATAATTTACATTTGGTAAAAACAGTTTTAAGGTTTAATTTAGCTTTTTAGCATACGAACCATTGTAGGTTATTTAATACCACATCTATTTTTATATATATAAACAGTTCTATTTCAAACAATTCAGGTTAGCATAAGTACACAGTTTAAATTTCAAAAATAATTCTATTTCAAACAATTCAGTTTAGTGTAAGTATACAGTTTAGTTCTATTTGACCCACAGATAGGATCCTATCAGATGCTAATAATCCAGCCAGAGTAGAACTGGGACTGATAGTAATGAGGAGGTATTCTGCATTCCCTAAAGCTCCAGCATTACTGAAGCTTCATCATCAGATTGTTTAGTATCATATCCAGGACACACGTTGGTGGGGGACTTAACCCACAGCAAAGATGCAGTTGGTGTATTCTTCTGCCCCAGCTGACAGGACCATATACATTTTTAACTATTCACATCAAACACTTATAAATTTCACACATTCATATGGTTTCAAGTAAGTATTCCTATTAGATATTATTCATTTGCACACAGTTATATGATTCCAATATTCCTACTTACTACAAATGATTTAAATACAGTTTTACGACACAAGGCTAACTCATTCTTCTATACTCAAACAGGAACGTTGTTGTTTGACATGTCAAACGCCTTGCATCGTTAAACGCTCTCATCAGAAAGCAATTTTTCAAGGTAAATAGTTTGAGCGACTTGTTTGAGAACGTCAACATTGATGATGTTCTGTCTTTTTGGGAGAGACAGGGTTGTAGCAAAGAATATGATGAATTCACAATAAGTAAGAAAGTAAAGTTGGCGACCTTAGTCGAGGGTTACCCGAAGGCTCCCTTTTCGATAGCTACTACACTGAAGTGTAGGGGAGAGCGCTACTCCTTTTCCAGGATTGCTCCACTTTATCCTCGATCCTTACCTTATAATGCTGAGTGTTAAGCAAGGTAGAATCAAGTACCATTTTTTGAGTCTTTGGTATGACTTGACCCGGAATTGAACCCAGGTCTCCCGTGCCATTGGCGAACACTCTAACTATTTTGCCAATGTCCGGTTAATGCTAACATGTTATTAGGACCCCCTCTCTAACCTCTAGACGTAGTGTTGCTCGAGGTGGGTTACCGTGCCGTAAAAATCCACCAGCTAATAACTAACTATTCGTTCACAAATCACCTACATTTTTATATGTATAAGCAGGACCTGGCTTTAAATAACCATAAAACCCAATCAACCAATCAACAGTTATATGGTCCCAAGTATTCTTATTAAATAATGGTAATTTGCAAGCAATCATAGAGTTTCAAATACTCCGATTAAACACTAATGATTTATACCCAATAAATATATATTTATATTTATATCCAATTATATGCATTTTATAAACTGTTTAAATTCTTTTATAACATTATCTTAAAAATAGTTGTATCACAAATTTAATCGATTGCAGAAATGCATTGATATTCAAGGATCATAATTTGACGGATTAAAACACTGTTAAGATCGATTAATTGAGCGTGTGTGTGTGTGTGGGGGGCAGTCTCCGTGTTGTACGGTCTAACGTGGTGAAATGCGGCCAAGCAGTAAGTGAGTTCGAATTCCAGTCGTGCTGTTACGTTCCATTCGGACTAATACCTTTAGGAAAAGTATTGAACCCTCTTATCCCTCTAGAAAGTATCATTGCTGTTCTTCAACATGGATGGCATTGGCATTAAATAACCTATGAAAGTTGATATGCCATTAAACAAAGAAATCAAAGAATTAATTTAGGAATAAAATTTATTCAAAAATCGGACATTATTTTTCGAATAACCCTATTTTACTCGTGTTATGAAATAGCCGAGGGATTTCGGTTCATGCCTTTGAGTTTAGTTAGGCTGAGAACCTTTCGGCTCAGCACATGAGTTGGTTGGGTGTAAGATTGAAGCAGGTGTTAACGCGGGTGCGCGTGGGCGGATGGAGGTGTCACTCAGATGTCATAACAGTCCGAGACGATACTGGGTGACAAGGTGCGGGAGACGTCACGCACCGGAAGCACGCGGAAGTTTGTGTGAGAATTTGAAGAAAATAAGAGTCGGGTTTTAGACGCCAAACGAGAAGGATCGATTTTGGAGCTCGCAGGCGCGAGGCGAACGTGCGCCCGATGGGGGCCGCTCGAAATGGGGGCCAAATGAATAAGACAGCGTAGAAGATTGTGTCTCTCCTCCTTACGTCGAAGCCTTTAACTCAAAGTTAATAAAAAGGTTTCGTACCTGAACAAGAAGTCGTTACGTGTTTTCGAATTCCGGGATTCCTATGTTCTTTATATATTCTATAGTAATGAAAATTACATGTCTATTTTGCACATGGCCATATTCGTGTATATGGCTACGCAACACTCGGTGAGAATCAAATCCACTAGTAATGGTAAACTAGTTCAACTCGCTGGTTATCATATCACACGAAGCACCCAAACTACGCTATAGCCAATGTAAAACTAATGAGGCCGAAACTTCAAGGCCTCTGATCCCGGAGGGACCCTTGAAGCAACTTTTTTTAAAGAGTGAATTTTTTTTACACAATCGATGGATTTAAAAAAAAGTGTTTGTTATTAGAATAAGACTATTTTAATGATAGAATTAAAAGTCCCTGTGCTGAATATTTAATTGTGACCTTAGACTATGCCTATTTTATATGGCGAAAGTACTATGAAAATAATGAAGCTTAATCTTCAGGACCGCAAATACTAGAGGAGCCCTTGAAAGGGCCGAACGATTTTGATATGCAATAATGTAATAAAGAAATCTTAATCAAAGCCTAAAATGTTTAAGTTAAAAATAATTATTGAAGATCACTGTAGATACCCGAATTTTTTTGTTGGTTACGAAGAGAGCACTTAAAGCAAAAATTATAGATACACCACAGGTAATAGTAAATCAAGATATTGAGACTTAATGTAAAATTGGTTGACCCCCTGTTATAACTAAGAAAAGGAATTACAATTTTTGGTGCGGGCAGAGGCTGACGGCTGGAGCAGTAAAATATACCAACTGCACTTTTGCAGAGGAGTGAGACCCTCTAAAGAGTGTCCTAGGTATGACACTAAACTGCATTCGATGGTGATGCACCAATTCTGGAACTTTGAAGAATGTCGAGTACTCCCTGGTCCACTGATAGTACCTGTAAGGGTTCCATCTATGGGTCAAATAGAGCTGTTCAATCATTTACTAAGGATTATTATTATTATTATTATTATTATTATTACTGGAAACCATACAACTGTGTGAAAATTATTTATATTACATCGGAATAGTTGATAAATAGAATTATTTGTGTTAGATAGGAATACTTGTAACCATTTAAGTGTGTGCCAACAAATTAGCTCTAACAACTCGTTTTAAAGTAGTAATTTACGAAGCTTTTTGTTTAGATGTGGCACAAGGCCATATGAATGGAACACCCAATGAGACTCGAACTCGTTCTTGTAGGTTTACTAGTCTAGCTTGCTAACCATTACACTACCCGAGGTGCCCAACTTGTTTTAAAGTAGTTGCCTACAAGCTTTTCGAAAATCTTACATGTGTGTGTGTTTTGAGAAATTTCACGGGGATATCTCAATATACTACCCGAACATCAAACAACTAAAGCCATCTTGACCCCTAGACAAGACAACACAAAAATAAGGCCGAAAGAGAAGATGAATCGCATCCCCTTATAGGAATATTCAACAACACTCTCTCACTACTTGCCTAGATAATCAAGAACCATCGGGACATTTTGAGAGTAAACCCCAACTTAAAAGATATTTTTCAAGGACCAGGTATTCTAGCCAATCGTCGACCAAATAACTTCAGAGAAATGATAGGTAGCAACAACATACTTAAAACCATAAAGTAATCCATAGAAAACCCGCAATAAAATCCACTAAATTTTGCCAACCATGCAATCCCAAGAACAACCTATGCAGCCAACAAACATTTCTGCCGAGGGTTAAGACAACTCCATCACCAACAAGTATCCTGGATATGATACTAAGCAATCTGGAGCTTTGGGGAATATGGAGTACCCCTTCACTGCGATTGCTCCCAGGTCTACTATGACCCAGATGGGTAACACTTGATCGGGTCCTATCTATGGGTCAAATAGAACTGTTTGATATTTAAACTAAGTGCAAATAAAGGACTGATGTTTAATTGAATTTTTATTTATACATTGCAATACTTGGAACCATCTAACTTTGTTGAGTCATGCTGAATTGGCTTGTTAGATATAGAACTATTTGATCATTTAACCGTTTGATCATTTAACAGAATGTGTTTAAAAATCATATATCTAATATATGTGTAAAAACAGGATTTGACATTTAATAACCTAAAATGGTTGATATTCCATAATACCCAATCAAATCAAATCCTAATTCAACTAAGTAACCTTCCATATTCATGCATGTCCCATGTCACAAGGCTATGGTAGTCATGAACTTCTTCAAGGCAGAAAATGTTACTGTTATAGATTGGCCTTCTCAAAGCCCAGATCTATTGAGAATGTGTGGAAGACTCTAGGAGAACGTTCTAAAGCCGGAAATCCCAAAACAACAGAGCAATTATTGAATGCCCTTCAGGAAGAATGGAATAAGATTACTCGGCAAGATATCAATAAATTGATTTCTTCATGCAGCCGAAGATGTCAGAGTATGATTGAAGCTAAAGGGCTTCATACTAAATGTTAAATAATATCTGTATTTTCTGTAATATTTGAGTATTTTGTTCATTTTTCAATCGTTCTGATCATTTTGGCCGCCCTGGGTTTTGCAGTAAATCACTAAATCATTCAATACTTTTATTATCATCGCAAATAACACCAAAATTTCACAAAATAAGAACTGATATCGTATTTATTGTCTGTGAAAATTATAAAATCTAAAACAACTTGAATAAAAAGTTATACCTACTTTTCTGACGAAACTATGCCGTTCAGAACATTATGGCTGCCACTGTATATATGTAAGAACAGGATTTGACAATAAATAACCGACAATGGGTTTTCCAATGAAAAACGAACGAGGTAGTAGCTTGACTTGAAGCTTTTTTTGAAATATAAGACATCTGTGATCAGTTGGGGTGGAGTTTTTTTTAAAACATATCGGTGGCTGATCCAGGAGACAACTATGGATGACTTCACTAAATGACTATTGTGAAAAAATTAATCTGTCTTGTAATTTCTACCAGGTCAAATAAAGCTTCAGTGAGGCACAATAATGTGCATTCGTATATATATATATATATATATATATATATAGATGTTTGCGTTGTGAGTGGCCACTTGAGTCAGAGGGATTCTTATTTTCAGCATCTTTTAAGCAGGGTCAGATTGTCTTGAAGGGAATCCTTATTTTAGCGCGAAGACTACACAAAGAGCTGGGCATGCGTGAACCCACGAGACCAGAAGTAAAAGGCACGAAGCAGTCAAGCCCAGGACTCGGGACCGATCAGTAGGACTCCAAGACGCGGGGCCGAAGAGACCAGTAGTAAGTTGAGTCTAAGACTTGGAACAAAAGAGTCTCGCAGTCAGGAGAGACGCAGTCAGAGAAATGGAAGGTGATGGCCAGAGATTTCGCTAAGTTCTCGCGATAGCCATACTCGCAGAGTACCAAAAATGCCACAGACTTCACCTTCTTATGTTGCTCTCTCAAACTCGTGTTTTGTCTTTTTTTTTTCTTCTCTCAGTTTTTTGTTGATTTTTATTCTTTGTTCAACTTGTGAAATACCAACTCAGCCGCGTGTAAGAAGAAATGACGGGGTCCTCTCTTGACGGACAGATCAACAATCAACCAAACCCGCCTTGTGGGTCATTTTGCATCAGTCTCGATACTTTTTAACATACTATGTATCCTTTTCAGTTTTCATGTTTTTGATATCAACACATCAACACTTCGTACGAAAGCCAACAGCATCGAAGTGAGTTCGAACTACAGTCATGCTGATACGTTCACTTTCGGACAAATACTTTGAAGCAAGGAACGAACCCCCTTACCCCCCCATACCTATGAATTTTCCAACAATGACAGTTTGGCATTAGATAGCCCACATTGGTTGACATACCATTAAACAAAAAACCAAACCAAAGAAAAGAAAATAGGATCAATAGACTATTACAGACTCTTCTCTAAGTTAGAGACATTATGAATTACTGAAATTATTACAATTATATAATAATTGTGTTTTCGAGAGAGAGAGAGAGAGAGAGAGAGAATTTAAAATATCTATCAATTAATGGATAATCGTACAAAAGTATTTGAATTAATTAATGTAATAAATTAATTAATGTAATAAATTAATTAATGTAATAAAAATATTTTTAAAAATTCACTCCAGATTGGTTCGAAGAAGAGTCTCGATCGAATATTAAATCAGCAATGTAATCTTTACATAACAGTCATTTCATTCTTTTGACTTGTTCAAATTTAGCTATGAACAACACCCACAAGTGCATGCACATTCGACGCTTATAAACAGCGTTATATATATATATATATATATATATATATATATGTATATGTGTGTGTGTGTGTACTCCAACCTTTTCTTCCAGCTGGGGCTGCCGAATACATCGACTGCATCTCTGCAGAGGTGTAAGACTCAGCCAACGAGTGTCGTAGATATGACACTTAACAATCTGATGATGAATCTCCAGTAATTCTGGAGTTTTCCGGGATGCAGAGTACCCCTTTATTGCCATCGCTCCCAGGTCCACTCAGGTCCGGAGTGGTAACACCTGACAAGGTCCCATCAATGGGTTAAATAGAACAAAACTGTGTACTTACGCTAAGCTGAATTGTTTGAAATAGAACTGTTTTGACATTTAAACTGTGTACTTATACTAAACTGAATTGTTTGAAATAGAATTATTTTTACATTTAACAGTGTGCTAACAAAAAAACTGTACTTATGCTAAACTGAATTGTTTGAAATTTAACTATTTATTTGGATTTGCCATTAAATAACCAACAATAGTTGATATGCCATAAAACCAAACCTTTTCTTCGTTAAATGATCAAATATATCGTCTGCTTATTTTGATTCAACGTAAAAAACTGGGGATAAGAAGTAGCAAATATCTATGTCTAATAACAAGCATTTCAGATATAATCGTTGTTGAAGTTCTAAATTATGTAAATAAATTTAACTTCCTATTTCGGCAAACTTTCGGTACATTTATTCTATATATTACTAAAATTGTCATTATATATACGAGGGTCGGCTTAAAAGTTCATAGACTGACCAAGATACTCTAATAAAAATGTGACCAAATGAGGTTCATTTTTCAACAAATTCTACCTTCTGGTTCACATACTTCTTCCATCGATGTTGCAGTGCTTGGATCCCATAGGTCAACAAAGTGATGAACACCAGATCTAACGTCATCCGATAAACTTTTTTGCCTATGACTTTTCAGCCCAACCTTGTGTGTGTATATATATATATATATATATATATATATATATATATATATATATATATATATATATATTGTTTGCTATATTTTTAAATAGAGTGTGCTTACCATCAGTGATGGAGCATATATATCATTGGACCAACGTTCCGATGATTGCACTGGCGTGAAACTGATGTTCACCAAGCGCTGTTGACTCAATGCCTACACTATTCTAACTTATGTATACATACAGCCATACACACACACACACACACACACACACATATATATATGTGTGTGTGTGTGTGTGTGTGTGTGTGTGTGTGTGTCTTTGTGTGTGAGTGTGTGTGTATTGGCTTGGGTGGTGTTAGGGTGGTATTTATTCGAGTCCTCACTCAACAAGTTCCAAGTTTATCCAATGATACACTAATACGAAATAAACGGAAGGAAAGACAAAATAATCTCATTTATAGATATAGAAAGATTGAATACATACACAATTTATTGTATTTAATTTATTGAGAAAAATACACAAATGTGTCCCAACAGATAAAATGTGCACATGTTGTTCTTATGAACAAGCAGTATATGAAAGGGGTATAATAATATTATGATATTTTTCGCTGCTTCTTGTAGTGCAACCAAGCGACCAACAACTCAGCATACCAACGATGAAGATGAAACAACATACACGACTGGGATACTATTCCCGTAAACATCGAAAACACCGGAATCGAAATAGCAGATTTATGAAGAAGGTGTCCGTTCCTGGTAGATATTCATTAACTCTTCAATATATTTCTTTTAGGCATACATATTTTTCAATTTAAAAAAATTATTTATCTTTAGACAAGGAGAATAACTCAAAGTTGCTGGAAATGAAAAAAAAATATATACTAAAGCTCATTTAATTCTATTTGCTTTCTGTGCGAGTTCCAGTTCCATCGCGAGTAGAGGGCGCACCCGCAGATGCCGATTTTGTTTGCTTTCTGAACGAATTAGAAGTACATGATAAATTTGGAGGCGCGCTTAGTGAAACGGTTATTATTGTAGGAAATCGAATTGGTGATCCGAGTTCTAATCCTAGAGGATGTTGTTTACATTTCACCTTACGCTAAAGGAGTAAGGCATGAATCCATCTGTTCTTCTACAAGCTATAGGAATACAGACTGGGTTCTTTAGCTTTGGTACGGCCAACCGAATAGGAGAGGGAAAACTCCAAATTCAAACCAGTTTTACTACGCTAAAAAATTGACCTTGTGTCACATCCTGCTCGTGATCAGTTATAAGCAAAAATGTTTGGAGTGGTAGGAGTGCTGGTGATGGGGAGAACTTTAACGACGTGCTCGCTCCCACCACTTCGTTTATCTTTAAACCACTCATTGAGGTCAAGGGGATTCCCATGACAATTTTCTTCAACAATAGCCAATTAACCGAGGAGCCGGTCGGTAGAATGTGACCTTTCTAAGTAATTTTCCTCCAAAAAGAGCTGAACCCTTCACCGCGGAGGCTTTCATGCAGATGCCAGTTTTATTTGTTTTCTGGATGAATTAGGCTAAATCTAGTACAGAAAGCAATAGAATGGATATTTGTTTAGCTTATTATTTTTATTGTGAGCAACAATGAGTTCTTCTACTGGTCTATATACTTCTCTTCATTTGTTTGCTTCTTGCCAAAGGACTCCTAGGCTAATGGACCAACTTTATGAGTCTTGTCTTATCATGTGAACTCCTTTCACCTCAAAGCGTTTTAATAGTATTAATAGGTGGGAGGTGGGGTTCGCGCCCTTCTATCTGCTCTCGTCAACCCGAGGTGACTGTAACAGTTGGGCTTAAAAATGATCAGGAAGGCCTGATTCGTCCAGAAAGCAAAATAATCTAGCACTTAAAATCTTATGATAAACAGACGTAAAAAGAAGATCGATGAAGTTGGTAATTATTCATCATTTCTTGCAAATTTTTCTTTTCGGTTCTCACGTCAGAGATATTTCAATTTTTTTGGTTTAAAATCTTATAATTCAAACTAAACAAAATGCTTTTTAATGATTGGCTCATTGTTTTTTAAATAAAGCAATCTCAGTCACAATTATTAATCTTTAGAAATCGATCGGCCGGTATTTAAAGGTTTTGTTTCTTTATTTGAATGGCATATTAACCTTCGTAGGTTATTGTTATACCGGAACTATACACTCAGTGACTCTTTTTAGTATGACACCGGTAAAGATATAAATGGACGGTGTCTGACTACTTCAGAGGGAAAAAAGCGTTAATCGCTCTCTGATAGACTTGCCAACTCTTCGGCTTGTACCTGTGGAATACCTTTATTGAGCCAACGATACAACAGTTATTTAATGCTAAAGTTATAGATGGGGGTGGGTAAGGGGTTCGCTATTTGTGCTGCTATATTGTATATATACCTGGGTGGCTACTTAGAAGTACATACACCCGGATGGCTACTTAGAAGTACATATATCCGGGGTGGTCTGAATTCCGGCTGAGGAAACCTCTGTTAAGAAGGTAGCGTTAATTTTATCAAATCTTACGTAACAAGTTCGTAACACAATGTTGCTCAAAATGTAGAAGAGGAATCTTTCAGGTACTGTGAGAAAATGTTAATGCTGAAATTAATTATTGTAACAGAGAGAGAGAGAGAGAGAGAGAGAGAGAGAGAGAGAGAGAGAGAGAGAGAGAGAGAGAGAGACCCCCGGTGTATTTATTAATTAACAATTCTAAGGGATCGGGATGAAATTACTAATTAATTGGGTAGAAGGGTAATTCCAGAAATAAGTTTTTTTAATACAGAAAAAGAAAGGAAAGGAAAAGGAATTTCCTTTTTTTTTTTTTTTTTTTTTTTTAATAACGTTTCTGGGTTGAGTTTGTTAGTTAAGTGGGTGTGATAGTTCAAAGTGGTTGATGGATGGGTTCGTTAATTAAAATTTATGATAAATAGTGAATGAGATTTTGGGTGGTCTGAGAGACGAAATCCCGACCCAAAGTCCGAGACGAGATAAGTAGGTTTAGCAGAACTCAAGTGGATGATGTCTGTGGAAAACTTATCAGGGAATCCAAATTCATTTTTAGTACCACTTGAGAAGCAGTTTCCTGCAGAGGTTCGGAGATGAGAAGAAAATGCATGGTGGTCAAGGCGATTTGCATATTAAAATTCGTGGCGGTGCCTAAAATTGTTCGTCTCCCCCTCACTCTATTTAAGCTGCCTGAACTCTTGAGTTGTGGAGAGAGAAACCGAACGCGGCGAAAACGGCTTGTTGAATCTTGCGTGTCCGATCAGAATCAAGAGATGGAAATAAAATATTTGCGAATCCAGATAATTTTGTCAACAAAGCCGAGAAAGCAAACCGCTAAATAGCCAGTGTGCCTACAAACGAAGATTCGCTAGTTGTCTCCCATAGATCGCCTGAATCCATATCAGACTAATTTCGTCTTTCTCTCTCTGTGACTTTCCAAACAAACGCGAGAATCCCGTTAGGACATTTTGTACTCTACGTATTCGTGCAATTTCTTTTGTGGTGGTATAAAAGCTTTTTATACAGGAATCGAAAGTGTTGCTTATTTCTTTTTATGTCCTTGTGGTTACAACAAGAACTTTTTCTTCACAAATAGCGATTCCTTTCGGAGTAGGACCCACCCTGTTCATCTTTCACAATCGAACCACTCTGAAAGACCGGAGCACCACTCTTCGCATCAAGAATTCACAACGTGGCGAATAGTGGTGGTTTCTTCAGCTCAACAAAAGAAGCCCGAGTGGGTTTTTTTTTTTCGACCAAAACCACCAGAGAGACAAGAAACAACTACCGCCGGCTGAGTTCTGCGTCAGATTATAAATAAAGCAAACATTAAAACGATTAACAAATGGTTGAGTTGAAATAGACGTTATCTTTTAAAGTATAGGCAATAATTCACAAAATATATTTTTGTGTATGTATTAATTTTTGTATGTGTACAGAATACGTAATTGTTTTGGTATTTTTTTATTTGATTACTTGCGTGTCAGGCCTGATTTCCTCTTTGGATAAAACTTTGATTAACATCGGAAAATTTGAGACTGATTTTTTAGTTCAGCCTAAAGGGTCTGTATCAGATTTCTTCGACTACTGAACTGCTACTGACTAGCATAGTGGATTCTAGTATTCAGACACATTACCTCTTTGGTAGCAAAGCAGGAAAAAAGCTATTTCTGGAAATTATAACTCACGTGTGTATTTTTTATGTTTAAATTAGATGAAACACTTGAGTTAGGGACCGTTATACTCCATTTCTAAGTTTCTATTACATATTACCCTCAATTTTTTCATCATACGACGTGTGAAAGCACGTGCGATACCCTGTCCTCATCAGCCGCCAACCAGGGGTGATAACACAGTTTCGGTAGCTCAAGGTGGTCACCATTTTTAAGTTTCTATTACATATTACCCTCAAGATAATAATGTTGATAATTATTATTAACAATATTATTAATTTGAGGGTTTTCATTGGAGTTTGAGTCACAGCAAGTCTCGTCAAGTCTCCAGGACACTTCTCAGTATTGTGGCCGATCTTAATAATACTATAGTCTGGATGGTCTCCACTCTGTCCTCTTATTTTTAATTCTTCCAGTCCCTTTTACTAATCTAGAATCCATTTATACCATTATGGCCTGGTATTTTCCAGCTTGGTATTTTTTTGAGTGTTGCTTTTTGCATATTCTGGTATAGGTCTTCTTCGAGTCCTTGTAATTTTTTTCATGTTATCTATCCATTCAGCTATTCTGCTATGCCCGTTCTGTCACCATATTTTATTCTAAAATTGTTTTGTTTCTTTTACAACTTGTTTTGAGTTTATTGTTATTCTTTTGCGGGTTTTTCACATCATCGTTAGCAGATGGTTTTTTTAAGGAGTCTGAGTGACAGCAATTTTACTCAGGTCTCCAGAACTCTTCTCAGTATTCTGGCCGATCTCAACAATATTGTAGTCTAGATGGTCACCATTCGTCCCCTGATTTGCAACTTCTCCCGCTCCCTTTCTGAGCCTTTGAGGACTGTTCCATGTGCGCAAATTACAATCGGTATCACTGTCACTTTCATGTTCCACAACGTTTTTACTTTTCTGGCAAGGTCTAATTTATAATTATTATTTTAGTTTTTTGAAAGCTTTTCACACTGATGGTTTGCTAATGGTTTCTCACTGGAGTTTGATTGACAAATCTTCTCAAGTCTCGAGGACTTTTCTCTGTATTCTGGCCGATCTTAATAATGCTGTAGTTTGGATGATCTCCACTTGTTCTCTTTTTCTAACTCTTTCAGTCTCTTTACAGATCCTTTGGGGATTGTTCCAAGTGCATTAATTACAATTAGTATCACCGTTACTTTAATGTTTCATTGCTTTCTACTTTCTCCTATCATTCTTTTTCTATCATATTTACCAACCTCTCCGCTCGGGCAGGATGTGACACAAGGTCAATTTTTAAACGAAGTTTAACAGGTTTGAATTCAGAGTTTTCCTTCTCCTAGACTAGTTGCCTCACCAAAGCTGAAGAGCCTAGTCTGCCCTACTATTTACCCATAGCTGGAGGGAGAATTATTGGATTCATACCTTTCCCAAGGGTATTAGTGCTATGTGAAATGCAAATTTTCTATAACCTCTTTATCTAGGATGGCTCTTATGAAATTATAATTATTATAATTGTAGAGAGGTGTCCATGTGGGGTAATGGTTAAAGCACTGGACTGCGGAATCGTTGTAAGCGAGTTCGGACTCCAGCCGCGCTATTACGTTCACTTTAGGATAAATACTCTTAGGAAAGGTATGAACCCTCTTACCCCCCTCCCAGCTATGGGTTAAATAGTACCACTACTGTTCTTCTAGAAGGATGGCTTTGGCATTAAATAACCCAAGAAGGTTGATATACCATTAAACAAAGAAATGAAACTGAAATTATAATTATTAATATTTAACAATATTATTATGAACAATATTATTTTTACATTATTATTGTATATAAATACCTTGTTTTTATTTATGACATATCAGCCTCCGTCGGTTATTTAATGCTTAACCCATCCTTGTAGAAGAATAATATTAGTTATAATTAACCTATAGCTGAGGGTTTAAAGGGGTTCATAACTTTCCCACGGGAATTAGTCAGAAAGTGAACGCAATAGCGCAACTAGAACTCGAACTCGTTTACGACGATATTAAACAAATTATATTTAACATTTTTTCTGTTAGTTTTCGGCTAGATGGTCAAAATCAAAGTTCTGTTTTAGATTCAGGGATCTCATCATCTTCATCATGTCGTGCTGCTAGCACGGATCTCTCTGACCCTCTTTCGCCACTCGTCCCTATTGTCTATCGTTCCCGACAGGTCTTCCAGGCTACATCCTGTATTGACACAGAACTGTTGTATATAGATTCTAGCTGGTCGCCCTACCTTCGTTTGTCCGTGAGAAAGATTCCACAGGAATACATCGCTTATGAGTTCGTCCTTACTTTTCCAGCAGTGTACCGCATGTCTGGTTCGTCTAATTTGGATAGTTTTCATGATGGGTGGTCGGTAGCCGTACAGCTGCTGTTTTGTGGAGTGTTGCCTCTAACTTGTATACTTGTTCAGTATAGCTCACATCATTCTTGTGTAATTGCCGTCAAGCTTTTTTCCCCCATACGCTTAGTTAGCGTCTATGTGGTGCATCCATATAGCGGTATTGATACGACTGCTGCTTGGAAAAACTGTGTTTTATTTTTACTTTTTGACTAATTTTATTCTACATCTCAATGTTAGTTGCTACTTATCGTAACTCATAAAGATCGTCGATTTACAGTCAAGTCCCACTGAAAGCACCAGTTTTCAGCAAGATCAGCGAGGTTAAGTATGTCAGGGATATTGCAAGATGTGTCGGATGTATAAAACAAAGTTTTGAGGTAGTACGTGTTCCTCGCAAATAATTTCCCAAACAAAACAAAAACAAAACCTGAATAACTTTAAAATAAAGGTTTACTATTCAGATGGAATAATATACAAAGGAACTCACAATGTGGTTGTTGTTGTTGTTGTTTTCGCTCGCTTGTCCAGTGTTTAATTTCTGTAGTAGTAATTTTCCTTTTGTTTGTCTTTGGTGTAAGAAGAAGGGGGAATATGTCTTTGCTGGACAGCGTGGCACCTCTCAGGTTTTGGTGGAGTAATGGAACAGTTCAGTAGCGTGGCTTCATTCTGACATCAGCGGCGATCTGTAGAATTGGTTCAACGCTGTCTTTTATAACCCCTAAGTGGGTATGAATGTTTGTTTTTTTAAATACTTGATTGGTTTAAGAATTTGTGGGCGCAAATTTTGTGTATGTAGTTTTGATCCTTGACGTTAAGCAGCGATAAGCATGTTCAGTAATTAAATTAATGACCGCTCGAAAGAGTTTATTAAATGTCTTTTTTAAAGAATTTGAAAGGAACTCATTTGAATCGGATTAATATTCTTTCCTTATTTAATAGCATATCAACCTTCTCAGGGCCCTACTTAACAACAGAGATATTCGAGACAAATATGTATTAGAATTAAGAAACAGATTCGAGACGCTACAAGAAAAGACAGAAAAAGGTACCCCAAATGACGAATATGAAAATTTTGTTGATGCACACCTCGAGGCAGCATCAAAGTGTATTCCAACAAAACCTAGAACTAAATATAGAGTTCCATGGGAAACATTAGCGGTTAGAGAAAAACGTGCACTCGTGAAAACTGCCTCCAAAAGCTATCGGAAGAACCCAACAAACACAAATGCCCGAAAACTAGAAAAGGCACAATATCAATTAGTAGACATATATCTAAAAGAACAGAAGGAATACGTACAAAATCAGATAGATAAGATTAGAGACTCGGTGGAAGATAGGCAATCTAGGATAGCCTGAAAAACAATAAATGAAGTGAGTAGAAGGAAGGGCACAGCCAAAGCAAAATTGAAAGCTGCAAACCAACAAGAAAGAGTAAAACTGTGGAAACAGCATTTCGAAAATCTACTTGGAAACCCACCGAAAATAACGAATGAACCGATCGCCAGAATTATCAGTAAGCAATTAGACATTAAACTTGCTCCGTTCACCAAAGAAGAACTCAACTCAGTTCTTAGAAAAATCAAAAATAGGAAAGCTGCAGGGTTTGACGAGATCCCCCCAGAAGTATGGAAGACCAGACAATTCGACGACATACTGCTCCGGCAATGCAACGCAGTCTATAATCAAAATAAGATAGAAAGATGGATGAAAGGATGCATCCTTCCTTTCCCTAAAAAGGGCGACCTCGAATTAGCCAAGAACTACCAAGGTATAACGCTTACATCCATAACAGCCAAAATCTACAATGCCCTACTACGAAACCGCATAGAACCCAAAATAGACAACATCCTTAGGAAAAACCAAAATGGCTTCCGAAGAAATAGATCCACAACCTCACAAATATTGACCATCCGTAGAATCCTTGAAGGCGTACGGGCAAAAAACCTACAGGCGACATTACTATTTGTCGACTTTACCAAAGCCTTCGACTCCATATACAGAGGAAAGATGGAAGAAATCCTACTAGCATACGGCCTAACAAAAGAAACCGTAGCAGCGATAACAATTCTCTACAGAAACACCAACGTGAAAGTACGTTCACCGGATGGAGACACAGAATACTTCGACATTGTAGCAGGAGTACTACAAGGGGACACGCTAGCCCCATACCTCTTTATCATCTGTCTAGACTTCGTGCTTAGAACTTCGATCGACAAAATCAGAGAAAATGGCTTCGAGCTGACAAAGAAAAGAAGCAAAAGGTACCCCGCAAAAACAATTACCGACGCCGACTACGCCGATGACATAGCATTACTGGCGAATACACCTGACCAAGCCGAAACTCTACTGCATAGCTTAGAACGAGCCGTCGCAGGCATTGGCCTCCAAGTCAATGCACACAAAACTGAATATATGTGTTACAACCAAACAGGCGACATTTCCACACTAGACGGAACCTCTCTGAAACTAGTAGACAAATTCACCCACCTAGGAAGCAGCGTCTCATCAACTGAAAAAGACATCGACACACGACGAACGAAAGCTTTTACAGCTATCGATAGGCTCTTGATCATATGGAAATCAGACCTGACCGATAAAATGAAACGCAGTTTCTTCCAGGCAGCGGTCGTATCGATACTGCTATATGGATGCACTACTTGGACGCTAACTAAACGGCTGAAAAAGAAGCTAGACGGCAATTACACAAGAATGCTGCGAGCAATATTGAACAAGTCCTGGCGGCAACACCCCACAAGACACCAACTATACGGCCACCTGCCTCCCATCATGAAATCACGAAAACTATCCAAGCTAGACGAACCAGACACGCTGGACACTGCTGGAGAAGCAAGGACGAACTCATCAGTGAAGTACTCCTATGGACCCCCGCATATGGCCAAGCGAAAGCAGGACGACCAGCTCGAACAGCTGTGTGAGGATACTGGATGTAGCCCTGAAGACCTGCCAGAAGCGATGAATGATAGGGAAAAGTGGCGAGAGAGGGTCAGGGATATCCGTGCTAGCGGCACGACATTATGATGATACCTTTCCCAAGGCTATCTGTCCGAAATAGCGCGACTAAAGTTCGAACTCACGTACTACAATCCCGCAGTCCAGCGCTTTAACCATTACACCACGGGGACACTCTTCGGATTAATGTGATTTACCATTTATGCATACTGTTTTACGCAAGGCCAGAAGAACGGAGTATACTATTGTTGTGCTTGAGGCTTAAATTGTTTATAACAATATTAAGGTTATTAAGTACACAATGGTTAGTAAAGGGTATAATCGAAGAAAAATCGAGGTGCCCGTGGTGTAATTGTTATCATCGTAGGAAATGAACGCGGCGACACGAGTTCAAATCCTGGACGAGACTGATTGCATTTCACATAGCACTAATACCCTTGGGAGAGGTATGAATCCAATTATTCTCCCTCCAGCTATGGGTAAATAGTAGGACAGACTAGGTTCTTCAGCCTTGGTGAGGCAACTAGTCTAGGAGAAGGAAAACTCTGAATTCAAACCTATTAAACTCCGCTTAAAAATTGACCTTGTGTTATATCCTGCCCGAGCGGAGGGGTTGGTAAATAGAATAATCGAAGAAAAATGAATTTAGCTAACGAAGTTCAAATTCAGGAAGTGGCTGTTTCCATTTTACTATGTCTTAATGCTTTTGGGAAACGGAGGTATCCTTCTCTACTTCAATCAGCTATGAGTAAAATAGCACGATATTCTTGGTACGGCAACCAGCTTAGGAGAAAGAAAAATTCTGATTTCAAAAGCTGAGGAGTTTTGTTCAGAGAATTTGTGTCACAATGATGCAATATTCTTCTGTTATCAGCTCATCAAAACGTATGGCTGCTTTTATACAGTTTGGTTTGGTTTCTTTGTTTAATGGCATATCAACCTTTGTAGGTTATTTAATGCCAAATCCATTCTCCTAGAAGAACAGTAGTGGTACTATTTAACCCATAGTTGGGAGGATAACGGGGCTCATACCTTTCCCAAGGGTATTTGCCCGAAAGTGAACGTAATAGCGCGTCTGGAGTACGAACTCACTTACTACGATTCCGCAGTCCATCACTTTAACTATTATACCACGAGGACCCCCTTGCTTTTATACAAGCCTTCATCATTATAAACAAAATCACCAATGCATTTGATTTATTTTCTAGTCTTGGTAGGACAATCGGCCTAATAAAAAGAAAAGCTCTAATTTCAAAACATGCGGAATGTTGTTCAGAGAATCTGTGGCACATTAGTGCAATATTCTTTTGTTATCTGCTCATCCACAAAGTGCAGCTAGTTCTTCAGAAACTTTTGCCATTATAAACATTATTATTGATTTAATAAGTTTCAGCTAAGTTTATTCGTCGTTATCGATGCCTGCAGTTTGGATATGTTTGGTTTCTTTCTTTAATGGCCTATCAATCTCCGTGGGTTATTCAATGCCAAATTCATCTATGTAGAAGAACAGGAGTTGGTTGAATGGAGAGTTACGTTTTATGGCGTATCAACCGTTGCAGGTTATTTAGTGCCAAATCTGGTTTATGCATATGATTTTTAAGTGAATAGTCTGTAGGTAACATTTTTAAACGAGCCAGAGGTTATCCGCTCGCACACAGTTAAATAGTTTCAAGTATTGCCATCCAACACTAATAGTTCGATATGCATATAATTAAATGGTCCAAAGCATTGCTCTGTTATACCAATAGTTCAATTCAACATAAGTCATTTAAATGGTTTCAAGCATAGTAAATGATTAACTAGTTCTATTTGATCCATAGATGAGACCCTGACAGGAACTATCACTCCTGGTCAGAGTGGAATTTAGATCAACAGCAATGAAATTAAGTTTTAATCTCTTGCACATTTTCCAAGTAGATCACCTTTCCCACACAGTCGTGCCAAGTCTTGTACTCTTTTTGTACTAGTTTGCCGCATGTACTTTTTATGTGATTAACCGTTTCATCCTCGTCACCACATAACCTACACTCGCAATCCATTGGCGTCTAATCAATTTTTGCAATGATATAATTGGTTCTTATGACATCATTTTGTATTGCTATCAAGAGATTCAGTTTCTCTCTTGAGGTTTCCTCTTCTCAACCATATCGTGTATAATTTCCTTAGTCGTTCAACGTAATAATTCTTATTTAATAATAATCATTTTTTTCACACCAATAATTTGCAAGCAGTGATATAATTTCACGTAACCAACTTATTAATAACGAAAACAATCATCATCATCATCATCATCTTGTCGTGCCATTAGCACGGATATCCCTGACCCACTTTCGCCACCTCTCCTTATCGTCCATCGCATCCGGCAGGTCATATATATATATATATATATATGGAGTTAGAAATTGGCTCGAAATTTGAACCCAGCTTCTTGAGTTGATTTTCCTTTTTCTTATTTTGATGGCATATCAACCCATCTCGAATTATTTTATGCTAGCTGGTTAGGGAATTGTGTTCATATATATATATATATATATATCCAAAGATGATGAGTTTGGAATTATTCAAATTGAGAATCTATGAGAGGATTCACATAAATCTCCAGGAGTGCTCGATGTATGACTATTAGTATATATTTACATTTTTTTTATTGTTGTTTCTGTAGGGTTTTTGGCACATATAAGTATTCCTATATAATAGAAATAATTTGCGCACATTTTTATAGTTTGAAGTATTTCTATCTAATACAAATAATTTCACTTTCAATAAATTATTTTTATTTAATAATTGTCATTTATTCGTAGACTGTTATTTAGTTTCAAGTAGCTAATAATAATCCTAATAAACAATTATAGTTTCGAGTAACTGTGACGGCAAATTATCTAGAATCCCAAAACGGGACTTTATTTTTCGCACGTGTGAAGACGGGGAAGACTGGCACTTAATCCCTTGTAGAATAAGTCCTCGTTCAAAGTCCTTTCTTGGGCATATAGGAACTGGTATTTTACGTGGGGGTTAATTTATGGCTAGACTGACCGCCGCTGGCAAGGGGTTTCCAAATTTCACACTATTCACTCACCCACCAAGGCCACTGGTCTTCCTACCCCTAGAACAATGGAAGATATGGACCTCTAGGTTTATACGTAATAATATTAATTATAGTAGTCGACAACTCCGGTTTCCCGTATAAGAATTTAAAAGGAATTAATAGGACAATTTAAGCAAGCATAACATAAGGCGAATAGAAGCTGAAAAAGAAACATGAAATAACAAATTGGTAGCAAACGATACAAATAACAACTTCAACACGCGGAGATATGAAAATATGCCAACCTTTTTTTACTACACATAGATACACATTTTCAACGTGTCAACTATATCTTAAACCGATAGTACAAAAACATAAATGTCTTTCTTCTTTTCTTTTCTTTCTTCTTTAGTCTTTCTTCAAATTGAGAGAGAGAGAAAGAGAGAGGATATATAATTGGGTATAGGGAGAAACAGTCTCAAAGTTTACTTATCTTATTTCGATGGAGAATATTTCCTCTTTTACGGGCTAACAGACTTTATGTTATTTTTTGTACCTTCTTGTCCGAGCTACTTTTCATCTTCCTTTACCCGGAGCCTTGGCTTTAGGTTTGCTCACCGCGACCTCTGTCCAACAACTTTTCGTCTTCCTCTACCTGGAGCCTTGGCTTTAGGTTCGCTTGCCGCGACCTCTGTCTAACAACTTTTCGTCTTCCTTTACCTGGAGTCTTGGCTTTAGCTGCGCCCCATCTGTTCACGACGACCTCTGTCAAAAGACTAATTTTCTTATTTCTTATTTCCGCTGACGGGAAGAAGGTGCCACTTCCGTTTTAGGGTCTTAGCCTATCATTTAGCTTCTACCTTCTTCCTTCCCTTGTCAGGCGACCCGAGTGAGGTCACAGAGTACAGATAGCCTGACCCACATTTTTTTCTTCCTTCAACAGACAGCCGAAGTTGACCCACATTCTTTATTTCTCTGTTAACGGTCAATCTTTGACGGCTTGCTAATTCAAGCACGAGGGATAGTAGTAATCTTATTTCTTCTCTCTCAGGGGGACACCACGTGACATAACTATACTTAAAGCAAATAATTTACAGTTATATTAAGTATTCCTATCAAATACGAATAGTTTTCAAATAGATCTATTTGACCAATAGTTTGGACTCTAATAAGTACAACGATTCCGGATTAGAGGGTACCTAAGAGTAAATGCAATGCACCGGTGACTCCATATTCCCCAGTGCTCCAGAATTATAGACTCACCACCAGATGCAATTTAGCGTCATACCCCATTTGGAGGTTGGGTCTTACCCCTCCGCCGGGCGTACAGTCAGCGTATTCTATGCAACGCCGACTGGGCAAAACGAGTCGACATAAAAAAAAAATATAAAAAAAATAAAGAATGTCACACCTAGTGATATCTTCATTCATAATGACACAATAAGTTAGGGGTCTCAATCTGAAGGAGTCAAAAGGACTGTTACGTCATAGAAACTAAACTGTGTACTTATACTAAACTGAATTGGTTGAAATAGAACTGTTTTATATCTGTGTGTAAACAAAACCTATACTTAAACTAAACTGAATTGTTTGAAATGGAACTGTTTGTATAAGAATGGATTTGGCACTAAATAACTTACAAAGGTTGATATGCCATAAAATACAACCAAACAAAACCAGACCAAACAAAATGAATCCGCATATGATGGTTGGTTGGTTGTGTTTTACGTCATATCAACCCTTGTAAGTTTTTTTATATTAAATCCTGTTTATACGTATTAAATATTTGATTTGTAAATGAATAATTTGTAAGAAAGAATTTTTACACGAGCCAGAGTTCATGTGTTTGCACACAGTTCAATATATTTCAAGTATTGTATCTATAAACTAAAAGTGTTGTTTGTACATAGTTAAATGGTTTCAAATATAGTAAATGATTAGATATTTTTATTTTATCCATAGGTAGGACCCTAAGAAGTACTGCCACTCCTGGTCAGAGTGAATTTGGGAGTAAATAGCAATTAAGGGGTACTCCACATTCCCTAAGCTTTCAAGACTGGAGCTTTACAATTTGATAGTTTTGTGTCATATCTAGGACACTCGTTGAGGGTGAGGGCTTACTCCTCAGCAGAGGTATAGCCGGTGTAATCTAAGGAAGATTTTCTTAAAACTAAATGTTCAGATACTGGTTACTATAGAAGGATAAAATCAAACATATGTAAATTTCACAAATGTTCTTATTAAGTAAAGTAAATAAAAAGTAAAGTTGGCGACCATAGTCGAGGGTGACCCGAAGGCTCCCTTTTCGATAGCTACTACACCAAGGTAGAGGGGGAGGGTGCTACACATTTTCCTGGATTGCTCCACTTTATCTTTACCTTATAATGCTGTGTTAAGCAAAGAGTCATCAAGAACCATTTTTTGAGTCTTCGGTATGTCTCGACCTAGGATTGAACCCAGGTCTCCCGGGCCATTGTTTTTTAAATCTATAGTTTGACTTGGTTGCTTTATTCAACGAAATATCATCCTTCGTGGTTTATTTAATACCAAAGCCGTTTTTATAGCAGGACAGCAGTAATACAATTTGATCCATAGCAACAACAACAAAAAAAAAAATGAAATCGTGTCGAGAAACCAAACATCTTTTTTAGCTAATTTGAGGACGCTGAATTTGAAAATGACCTTGGTTATCTACCGTTTTTGTTGTACAGAAATGCCTCATTTTTGGAAAAAAAATGTTATTTTGTTTACTGTATATATGATATTGACCGATGACAATATTTCTCAAAGTAAAATCGTAGAAACCTCTCAATTCGTATTTAAACGAAAAAATATTTGTTTGCTTATTGAGATATACTATTTTTGCAATAACAATCAGACTCTAAGTCTTTAAAAATAACACGATTGAATATACCAAATCCAACAAGTATTTTCATCAAATCATTTAATAAACTAACAGCAGAAATAAAACCTTCGTGAAAATAAGAACTATGGTAAAATTTTTCTTTTTGGATTGTCAGTCATGTTCAATGTTATTTAAGTCCTTTCTGATACACCAGCAGTAGTCAGCCATCATTCGTTTGTCCCACCGTCCCTGGTAGCGCTCTTTCATTGTTTTGATATCCTTGCTCATTACTCACATCGTCGCAATTATTTGGAAATTTATCTTGATGGCTGTGTAAAAAATGAACTTTCATACTCATATTAGCGCCTATGTCCTGTAGACTTTTCAACAGATTTCCCATGAACTCTTAGGAGTTTTCGGCCCGGCGATTGCCTAAGAAAATTTTCACCACGTCAACAAACGATGTCCAAGTGCATAATTTCAAGTCATTGGTTGAATTAACTAATTCATCATCCTTAATGAGTTTCCGGATGTTATGATGAAACCATTTTCATGATGTTCATTATGTACAATGGAATTGGTGCATTCAATTGGGGTGTCCTTTGTTGGAGTTTCTTTCCAACTGTTAAAACAAGAGTTCTCAGTGTTCTTGGTTTCTTTTTGTAGTGAGTGGACAAAAGTGATGGTATGAATTTATGAATATCAAACAAAAAAAAATTAGGGTTTCATTTTATTATGTCACCTTAATTATCAGGCTTATTAAAGTGTATTACTGATAAACTTTATCAGTTAATTTGAATTTTGACGAAAAATTAGGAAAATTCGTTACTTCTATTTGAAATTCTTTGAC
Source organism: Sepioteuthis lessoniana (assembly GCA_963585895.1). NCBI lineage: Eukaryota > Metazoa > Mollusca > Cephalopoda > Myopsida > Loliginidae > Sepioteuthis > Sepioteuthis lessoniana. Next base: position 21,132,482 of record OY757939.1, read on the forward strand.
TCAAAACACTTTTTTCTCATAGAAATAGTTTATTTCAGGTGATTGATATAAATTGCTTGGCCTACCTAAAAACCGATGGGTTTCTATGATCTTTATTAACTAAATTTTGCATCAGCCAAGATCGAAATTTTTTTTCCAAAAATGAGTTATTAAACTACAGCAAAAACAGTTGCCGAGAAAAAAAAGTCGTTTTCGGAATCAACACCATCAAATTAGCAAAAAAATATTTTTTGTTTCTTGGCACCAAAAATCGTGTTGACCAGAGTCACATATTTATAAACGCAGAGTTTTTAGATAACATTTTTTAAACAAGCTAGAAAACATTTGTTTGCATACAGTTAAATGGTTATACATATGATTTATAAGTCAATAGTTTTTGGGTAGTCTTATTTTTAAATGGGTCAGATTGGTTGGTTGGTTAGTTGTTTGGGTTTTATGGCGTATCAACCTTTGTAGGTTATTCAACGCCAACTCCCGTCTCTCTCTATATATATATATACATACCTTTTACCAATGAATACTTAGGTAAAATTTTCTATAAGCAGGAATTCACTTGTTTGCACATGATTAATCAGTTTTAATTCGTCATATTTTTTCGTACAGGTCTTACCCCTCTGCAGAGGTGTATTCTACAGCTCCAGCCAACTGGGCAATACACAGTTTTATTTCAGATAATTCAGTTCAGCATAAGTACACTGTTTCGACGTTAAAAACAATTCTATTTGAGCAATTCAGTTCAGCACTAGTACACAGTTACAATGCCAAAACAGTTCTATTTTAAACAATTCAGTTTAGCATAAATACGCAGTTAAAATACAAAATATCAGTATAGTGAAAGAAGCATGGTTTAGTTCTATTTAACCCATAGATAGGACCCTTATCAGGTGCTACCACTCCGGGCCAGAGTGGACCTGGGAGCGATGGCAATGAAGGAGTACTCTGCACTCTCCAAAGCTCCAGCATTGCTGGAGCCCCACCATCAGATTGTTTTGTGCCATATCCGGGACACTTGTTGGGGGGGGGTCTTACCACTCTGCAGAGGTTCAGTCGGTGTATTCTACAGCCCCAGCCGACTGGACAATAAATGGGTCAGACATAATTTGGATACACACAAATATTACCATTGTTTGCACACTGTCAAATGGTTTCAAATATTCCAACATGAATAGTTCTCTTTAGTATTAATTATTTGTTTGAACTCACCTAAATGATTTCAGATATTGCTTACGTAAATAGTTTTATTTGCACTTAGTTAAATGGTTTCAAGCTGCAACACTAACAATTCAATTTAGGCACACAGTTAAAGAAGTTCTTGTATTGCTAATCAACGTTAATAATTCTCTTCAACATCTCTCATTTATTAGCACATGATTAAATGGTTCTATTTCTAACAATTCAATTTAGCGTTGCTCATTTGTTAGTACACAGTTTAAATGTCGAACAGCTCTATTTGATTTATCGATAGGACTCTAACAGATGCTACCGCTCCGGGTCTGAGCGGACGTAAGAGCAATGACAATGAATGGGGACATCATATTCTTTAAAGCTCCAGGGCTGGATCTTTGCCATCAGATGGTTTAATATAATATCAAGGACACTTATTGGGTGTGGGTCTTATCCCCATTGCAGAGAAGCAGTCAGTGTATTCTACAGTCCTAGCTGACTGGGTTGTTTTTAACCTTTGTGAGAATTGAATCGTTTGGCCTTTGGTATAGACGACTTGAAGGGTTGTCTTCAAATATTTGTCGTATCTAAGTATCAAAACTGAGTGCCACAATTAATTGAGTATGAGAAATACAGTTTGGACTTTTGCAGCAGAGGATTTGATATTTAATATTATGGTTTGATGTTTCCTCGTGCTAAAATAATTCATGACAAATTAACAACAGCATTTTTATCGCCTGAGCAAACATAATGGAAATAATACAGAAATGACAAGAAATACTAGAAAAGGATGTCACAGAGAAAAGTCCTATCATGCAGTTGAAGAATCTTTTGGTATAATTTTAGAGTCCTTAATAGAATGGAAGTTGTTTAAAGACTTACCTCAAAGTATAGTACCATGTGTCATACGATACGTGGTCTGTTGGGATAAAAGCTTGCTTGTTGGGAAACGCACATACTCGTGCGAGCTTTTGGTTATTGAGGCAGTAGCGGAGACAGAGACAGGGTTTTGACCTTGAGGCGCCCTTGTATATACTTGCAGCTATTAGAAGTACTATTTGGAAAGTAAGGAATGTAATCCCTACACCCTTCATAAAAAAAGCGTTCGTTTTTCTTGGTCGAACAAATAGCTTTTTAGTGTCTCCCTTGAATAAACAATCTATTTTGATAACATGATTGTTAGGGACCTCTGTCCCCATTTTAAAGTTTGCCTCCCTTGTGCCCATTCCCAACGCATGGACATCCTTGTATTACACTAGGGTGGGGACCAAATATTTAGTGAGAAGGAGCATGAAGTCGGGTGCAGTTGTTCTTGAATTAAAGAAAAAAATGAAAACTTTTTTTAGCTTATTGCTTGTGGCAAGATGATAGATGCTACAAGGTAGAATGCAAGATAAGATAGGATTGGACACTCTGTGAGTGTGTGTGTGTGTGTGTGTGTGTGTGTGTGTGTGTGTGTGTGTAGAAAGATGACGTGAGAGAAGGTAAATGGGTAAAAAAGACCCCAGAAGTATAATTACTGCTATACATGGCCTGGAACAGTAATGGGATTAGCAAAGAAGGAAGAAACATGAACAAATCTATGAAAATCAAGCAAAAACTAGAGAAATGGGAAAAATTAAGGATGGAATATATTTTTTTCTGCAAAGAACGTTTGCTATTTATTACAAAATTAATTTACCACTGACATCAAAATATGACAGCGTATTTAAGTAATCTTGCAATTACATTCTACTTAAGAAGACATCCCGTAACTTATTTTGGTCAAGGGAGCACAACTCATGAAGCGTGTCTTGAGCAGGAATAGCCCAAGAGACCTCTCCTTCTCCAGGTTTACAACCGGTTTGAATTTAGTTTTGATCTTGAGCACGAGAATCGAAGTATAACCTATTTGTTTTTGCTGTTGATTGTGGCTAATGATTTTGGCGTGTTTTGCAGAAAGTGCGCCGCCGTCAGTAGACAAAGTTGTGGCTGGCATAAAGAACATTGCGAAAATTATCCAGGAAGGAAGAGAGTTTTTTAAACATGGAAAGTTTGATGTCAGGAGCGAAAGGATCCCGTATCATAGTGGATTGGCTGCTCAGTACGGAACTCTTACATCAGGTACTATTAAAGCAATGGACGAAAAGCTGAAAGTAAGTTTATATTTACAGGTTTTACGATTATGTTTGTTTATTTGGATTTTATGATATATCAACCCGTGCAAAATATTGAAAGCTAGATCCTATTTTACATATATATTAGATAAATATGATTTGTAAACGGATTTTGTAGATAACATTTTAAACGGCCCTTAGCTCATTTTTTGCACAGTTAAATGGTTTCAAGTATTCCTATGTAACAGTAATCATTTCATTTAATATCAGTTATTTGTTTGCACACATTTAAATGTGATTTATAAGTGGATAGTTTGTAAGTTATTTTATTTTTAAGTTAGAAGTCATTTGTTTGCACACAATAGAGTATTGCTATTGTTTCTACACAGTTCAATGGCTTCAATTATTGCTATGTAACACTAATAGATATATTTAATATTGATCGTTTGTTTGCTCAAAGTGAAGTTGTCAAAAGTATTGCCATTTAGCATTTATTTTTTTTACTCAACACTATTCATTCGTTTGGACACAGTTAAATGGTTCCGAGTATTGCTATGTATCAGTAAAAATTCAATTAAACATCAGTCATTTGTTTACACACAGTTAAATGGTCACAGAGTACTATTTCTAAGAACTCAGTTTAACATAAGTAATTTGTTTGCACACAGTTTAAATGTCAAATAGTTTTATTTGATCCATAGATAGAACCTAATCAGGTTGTACCACTCCAGGTCAGAGTGAATGTGGGAACAATGGCAATAAAGGGGTACTCCACATTCCCCAAAGCTTCAGATGCAGTTTTATGTTGGATTGGGTTCTTACCTCTCTCCAGAGATGCAGTCGGTGTAATCTACAGCCCAACCAACTGGGCTCCACTTTTCCGCTTATTTTTCTCATCTTGTCTGAATTACCAAAATCTACCATTTCTCCATATATATAAGATATACCTCAGTCGGTTGGGGCAGTAGAAAACACCGACTTCATATATATATATATATATATATATATATATATATATATATATATATATGAATTTACTCGAAGGTTTTTAAAGAATTTCTAAGACTCGCCCAGAAAAAAGAGCCGAGAAAAGCATTTTCGTTGTGCCGATCCTTTGCTGTTCCTTATAAAACTAGAAAAATCTGAATTATTATTTTTTTCTTTTTTTAGTTTTATAAGAAATGGTTTTGTTGCCACAACAAAAATGTTCAGCTATGCTCTGGGTGAGGCTTAGAACTTTTTGAACGACCCTCGTATGAGTTTATGTTTGGTAAAAAAAACCAAAAAAAATGTATCTGATGCTTTTATTTGAGTTCTTTTTTTTTTTTCTCCACAGGTTACCATTGCCAGTACAAATCGACTTATGAAACTACTGCAGAAAAATACAGACAACATTAACTCTGAAATCCCATTTGAATCCTATCTTGGTGTCATGAACCAGAACGTCATGATCAAAATGAAAGAAGGAAGTGAAATTATTAAATCTGACGTACTTACATTTGAAGACATGAACTGGTTCAAATTTGATGGCAGTCCCGAAAAGAAAAAAGTACGTACGTATTGAACGCATAGAAATATTCATTGATCGCTGGTTTTATCGTGGGAGTTAGCCCATCCCTCTCCAAGTATATAACTCGTTTGAATTCAGTTTCCTTTTCTTCGACCGGTTGCCATACCAAGGTTAAAGAACATTGTCTGTTCTACTATTTACCTATTGCTGGAAGGAAAATTGTTGGATTTGTACCTTTCCTAAGGATTTTAGTACTATGGGAAATGCAAACAGCCTCGTTCAGGAATTGAACTCAGGTCACCGAATTCAATTCCTATGACGACAACTGTTACGCCTTGAGCGCCTCCATATACTGCTGCTCATAAATAAATAATTCCAACAATTTTGTTTTAATAAATAAAAAGTTAATTTTCTTCTAAACCATAAATATCAAGATTTTATAATTTCTAATAGAATATTATCTTGTAAAAACAGATATTTTTAGATATTATTTATAACCAAACTTTACAGCATTATACTCCGACAGCGTGCAAGCGCGTATATTTCTTATATAAACTTATGCATATGTTTACATTTGTCAATACAATTGGTTTACAAAAATAAATTTTTGGTCTGAGGTAAGAATGGGGACAGGTGTTTTTGTTAATTTGGGTGCGCTGAATTCAAATTTATATATAGTTTTGCTCTATCACCTCTAGTTTTCTGGCTTTTAAATAGTCTCATTTTAGTATAAACAGAGAATATATGTGAATATTTCAAGAGTTGCAGTTTATAACAGATAAAACAGGATAGATAAAGAACACTGATTGAATCAATATATTTGGATAATAAAATTACACAATTCATAGTACCACAGACAGTTAAAAGTGTGTTTTCTTAGAAGATCTGGCGTATTTTGCCTCCGGGATGTCACGCAAGAGCATCCAGCAGAAGTCTCCCATCATGCCGGGGTTCCGTTTGCCTTGATAGTTGCTCTCCATCTTCGTAATTTCTTGGTGGAATCTTTCTCCATGCTCATCACTCACTGCTCCAAGGTTTGGCGGGAAGAAGTTGAGGTGGGAATGGAGAAAATGAATCTTCAGTGACATTCGGCACCCCATATCCTCGTAAGATTTTAGCAACTTCTCAATACATGCTTGGTAATCTGGTACGCGTGTGTTATCAAGGAAGCCACTACAGACTGACTTGAATGCTTCCCATGCTCTCAGTTCCTTTAAGTTAAGAAGCTCCTCAAAATCAGTATCCTTCAGCACTTCTCGGATCTGAGGTCCGACAAAGATGCCCTCTTTGAGCTTAGCAGCACTAAAACCTGGGAACACAGTAGACAAGTGTTGGAAGGCAGCACCATTTTTGTGCAACACCTTCACGAAAGTCTTCGTCAAACCAAGCTTGATGTGAAGAGGAGGAAGAAGTATCTTATTCATGTCCACCAGTGGATTCTCCTTGAGGCTGTGTTTGCCAGGAACAAAAGTGCTTCTATACCCCCAGTCTTTCTGCTTGTAATGCTGGGATACAGCTCGACTATCCCAGAGACAGAGAAAACAACAGTACTTTGTGAAGCCCGCTTGCATACCCATAAGAAGACCAATGACCTTATTTGTTCCGATTCCTGAAACTGGTGATCCTCACATCTTCCTGGACTAGGTTCCACTGTTTAAGCCGAGAAGCCAAGTGCTCTAACTGCTGTTTTGACAGATACAAATCACGAGCAAGATCATTCAGGTCTTCTTGCGTGATCCAGTGTGGCTCATTGCCACTTGTTCCTGAATATGTAGACTCAATATCTTCCAAAAATATTTACTCGGCAGAATCCTCCCTTGAAGACATTTCTTCATCTGATGAGGAAAGAAGATCCTTATTTACTGGATGTGTGGTTACAGGAAGATCATTTGAATGGGGAACGGGTCTCATAGCAGATCGAAGGTTGGGATATTTGATCTTTTTCCTAGAAGATGCATTGAAACCAGTTATATTAGTTAAACAAAAATAACAATCATCTGCGTGGTTTCGTGGCTCTCTCCAAACCATCGGGACTGCAAAGTTGAAAGCCGCTTTCTTGCCATTAAACCATGCAGTTAGTCCATTGTAGCAGGGTTTACAACAGATGTGTGGAGCCCAAGACTTGTCATGATCACCAATTTTACAGTCAAAATAGTGAAAGTAGGCGGTTCTGAGGAGGGAAGAAATGGTTCGACGCTGTGCAACTGTTGTGAAGTCCCCACAAACATTGCAGAAAGAATTGGCCTTGTTGAGACATCCTCGACATTCTGACGTGCTTGAAGCCATTGGAGAATCTGGAAATATAACAAAGTAAAACTAAATGTGCATTTGAAAATGTAATACTAATATTTAGTAACCCAAAAGATGTGTAACATGATAGTTGAGGGACACGAACCTCCTGCGCCGCCCACGAGGCAACCTCTTCCAATGACTGCCAGAGTGTGGATTGAGACCTGCTGCCTTAACTGTCAAAATCCGTCTTGATATATAACTATATATATATATATATATATATATATATATATATATATATATATATATGCTAGCACTTACATTTAGTGCATAATAACACAAAATAAGCCATAAGTCTCACAATATTAGAATTAACCCTGAATTCATATACGCCTTCATGTACCGTATATAATATTTACCAACCCCTCCGCTCGGGCAGGATATGACACAAGGTCAATTTTTAAGCGGAGTTTAACAGGTTTGAATTCAGAGTTTTCCTTCTCCTAGACTTGTTGCCTCACCAAGGCTGAAGAGCACAGTCTGCCCTACTATTTACCCATAGCTGGAGAGAGAATATTTGGATTCATACCTTTCCCAAGGGTATTAGTGCTATGTGAAATGCAATCAGTCAGGTTCAAGATTTGAACTCGTGTCGCCGTGTCCATTTCCTACGACGATAACCATTACACCATGAGCACCTCCCATGTACCGTATATGCACAAAATGCACACTATGCATATCTAAAAAAAAAAAAATAAAGGTGATGAGTAGAAACGGATTTCAAATTTGAATTCAGCACCCTCAAATTAGGTAAAAATGGGTATTTTTGTGCTTGCCTCAATTTCTTTGTAAACCAGTGTTATTTACAATTATTTATAATTTTAATAAATATGTTAAGTATTTTACAGTATTTATTACTTACAATCAATTATTCATAGTTGTCAATGTTATCCTTTTACGTGGTTCCTGTTTTTGATCTGATTAGGCAACAACTTATGGAAGGCTCCATGGAAGTCCTCTTCTGTGAGCGTGTCAATGACCTTCGTCACAGCCTCTTTCATTTCCTCAATTGTCTCATAACGAAGCCTCTGAGATTAGGGAATAAGCAAAAGTCACAGGGAGCAAGGTCTGGACTATAGGGAGGGTGAGAAACTGTCTTGATGCCCATCTTGGTCAAATAGTCTGTGACAAGGATGGAGTTGTGGACTGGTATATTGTCCTGGTGGAAATGCCACTGACCCAATTTGAAGAGTGCTGGCCTCTTCCCTTGGAATCTCTTCCTGAACTCCCTTAAAACCTCAACATAGTAACCTTAACCCTTTGGCCACTCAACTCTGGTGTATTGACTTCCTTACTCCTCCCACACCTCCCATCATCTCTTACGGACTCCTTACCTTCCTTGAATCTCTTATGCTACTCAAAAACTCATGCTCGATTCATGCAAGATGCTCCAAAAGCAGTCCGGAGCATTCCATACGTTTCTGTGACATCTTTTCCAAGTGTAAAACAGAATTTTATTGCATATTGTTCTTCTAAAGTGTCCTCACGTCCAGATTGCATTTTTGAAATTCACCAGCTGTGACAATCAGGTTTTAGTTGGGTGTATTCCAATTGCTGCTGTAGCTGTTGATTTGAAGCTGAAATCATAAAAATTAGTCAGTCGTCTCATAAGATGTATAGCAATAACATTGAATTTTCAAGAGTCTACGACAATTTTAAATGCGTGTACAAAAAAAGGCTGGAAACTTATTGAATGCACCACGTATCATGGTTTGATTTGGTTTCTTTGTTTAAAGGCATATCAACATTCACAGGTAATTTAATGCCAAAGCGATTCTTGTAGAAGAACAGTGGTGAATAGGTGAAGAATAAGGGGGTTCATACCTTTCTCAAGGGCATTAGTCCAAAAGTGAATGTAAAAGCGCAACTGAAGTTTAAACTCGCTTACTTCGTAGTCGCGGTCCAGCACTTTAGCCAATATGCCATGGGGACTCCCCTTTAATGTGTCATATTCATCTGTACATGAACATCCTCGCGAACTTTTGATTGAGAACCGAACGCAATGTTCCAGCTTCTGCAATAGTTCTTATCCTAGAATACCAACCTTTTATTTTTTAATCGAATTGTTACAGGTAATGAGAAGTGGGTTCCAGCATGTCAACAGAAAAACCAAAAAGACCATTGTTATCACAAAATGAGAGGCCAGTGCATACACCAAAACCAAGACTCCATCCACAGAATTCTTTGCTTTGTGCCAGGTGGAATATAAAAGGTATCGTTCATGACCAACTACTGGAACAAGGAAAGATAATCACTAGCAACATGTTATTGTAAAGGAAGTATTGGGTTAATTGAGTGTGTAATATAGACGGGAAATTTTTCCCTACTCATTTCGTTTTCTAATTTTCTTCATTTATCTATTTTACAATTTCCAGGTATTGCAAGTGTTAACGTGGTTTACCAACCTCATCAATGATACAGATGTTTTGAAAGACACCAAGATCGATATTGAAGATCTCGCAAATATTGTAGCTGCTTCTGGTGCTGCCGTCACAGACTTTAAAACGCTTTTCTATGCCAAGGAATATATAGAACGTTCGATCGTCGATGTCGGCATTCTTCGTTATCCAGATCCCGTAAATCCATTCTTCAAGGTAAGAATTTCAATTTTCAAAATCTCGTTTTTCTAATAATAAAACAAAACAAATAAACCTGTTCAGGATATTAGAAGTTTCGATCCATACACCCGATATTTCGTGCTAAATGAAAATTTACCAAACGCCATTAACTTGATATTTTGAACTGAATTTATTATACACGTTGGTTGTTTGGGTTTTATGGCATATCAACCTTTGTAGGTTATTGAACGCCAAATCCATTTTTATGAAAATAGTTCTATTTCAAACAATTCAGTTTAGCATAAATACACAGTTTAAATGTGAAAAACATTTCTACTTCAAGTTATTCAGTTTAGTCAAGCAGTTCTTCAGTTAAATGTCAAAACAGTTCTATATTAAACAATTTAGTTTAGTCTAAGTACGGTTTCAATGTAAAAAAAAAACGGTTCCATTTCAAATAGTTCAGTTGAGTATAAGCACGCAGTTTAAATGTAAGTACGGTTTAATTGTCAAAAGCATTTCTATTTCAAGCTATTCGGTTTAGTCAAACAATTCAGTTTAGCATAAGTATGCCGTTAGTTCTATTTAACCCATAGATAGGGCCCTATCAGGTGTTACCATGCCGGGCCAGAGTGGACCTGGGAGCAATGGCAATGAAAGGGTACTCCGCATTTCCCAAAGCTCCAGCATTACTGGAACCTCACCATCTGTTTGTTTAGTGTCATATCCAGGACACTCGTTGATGGGGTCTTACCCCTCTGCAGAGGTGCAGTCGGTATATTCTACAGCCCCAGCTGACTGGGCAATTATTATACACGGTAACCACTATTTAATTACACTGTGTAAAACATTCATGCCATAATAGAAGTAATGATTCAAGTTGGAGTCAAAAACTGCATAACGTTCTTTAAGGCCTCCCTCCTTGAAATAAAAGATCCCCTGAAACCAGACTTCCCCAGAAATAGACGCATTAATTCGGTTTCATCCCACACACACACACACTCTCTCTCTCTCTTTTTCCTTTCCTCCCACACACATTTGTATATAAAAGAAAATATATGTAATAAAAGCTGTTCGGAAATGTGTAAAAAATAGATTCATTTTGGTTCTTTTTCTAACTTTCCTTCTCCATAGATGCTGATGCCACAATAGAAGAAAACGTCCAAATCTAAGTTAACATCTGTTTAACATTCTTTAAAGTCCCCCTTCTTAAAATAAAAGATCCTCTGAAATAAACGTCTCAAATCTATCTATCTATCTATCTCACACAAAATACATACATATATATATATATATATATATATATATATATATATATATATATATATATATATCGGAAAATGCGAGGAGTAAAAGAGTTTAGGAATTGTGAAAAAATAGATTTATTGTGCTCTTTTTCTAAATTCCCTTTCCTACCGATGTTCATACCACAATGAATGAAGTAAGAGCCTAAATCCTCAAAGTCTCCCTTCTCGGTACCTCAAAAAGACATCCCTTTGAAATAGATGTCTCTATTCTCTAGGGTTGTGAAAAAGTAGATTTGTAGAGTTCATTTTCTTACTTCCCTTCCTCCAGAGATGCTCATTCCACTATGAAAAAAGTTAGCACCTAAATCTCAAAGTCTTCTTTCTCGATATCTGTACAAGACATCCCCTTGAAATAGGTGTCTCTATTTTCTTAGAAAAAAAGTACAGTATTTCAAACACATATGACTAAACCTTTTTTGTTTTTTATTTCTTTTCTTTTTTCAGTTATTCCGAATAAAGATCTTCGCCTATCGAAAAGCTGTTCGAGTTTTGGTTGGCCAAAAAGACGAGAGTGGAATTAAAGGGGACTATGAATGCGTCCAGTTTGTCCCCAGAAACAAAATCTTGCGCCAAATGAGAAAAGATGTTATATCGAAGGCTGTCCTCGAGGCAGAATCGATGTTCGATTAAAGAAGTGATCGACTTATAAACTGAATATATTTCCTCGTTGTGTCACCTGTTTTTTTTTCTGTTACAGAAGCACAAAAATAAAACCTTTAAATGTTTTTAATAAAATACAGAAACATTTGACGTTTTTCGGATATTTTTATTTATTTATTTATTTATTTATTTGTTGTTTTTGATGCAATAAGTGCATTTAGATAGCTAAATGACAATAATGAAAAAGTTACTATTTCATAACATCAGAATATATCTTAGAATTAGCTGAAAACCTGCCTTACCAGTGGGATTTTAAGTTATGCAAACTGACCTTAAATATATACATCCCATTAAAGTTACGTAAATAGACATTAAATATTTTCATCCAATTAAAGTTATGTAAACAGGTCTTAAATATGTCTATCCCATTAAAATCATGCCAACAGACATTAAATATATCCGTCTTTTTAAAGTTACGTAAACAGTCCTTAAATATATCCATCGAATTAAAGTTAAGTAAGCTGATCTTAGATATAGACATCCCATTAAATTTTCAGAACCAAACAGTGAATATCCCATTAAGTTAAGTAAATGGACATTAAATATATACATTTCAATTTAATTGCTCAATACAAAGTCGTATTTGATATTTGATTACACAATGTAAAAAAAAAAAAACACTTTAGAAACAACTACACAATTTTTTTTTAATATGAATGCAATTCTCTAACCTCTTGGTATAAGATAACACTTAGCAGGTCGACATGCCATAAAATTCAATTAATCAAACTTTTCAACCTTTTAAAGTTTTGGTGAAAATCTTTTGTAACTGCCTTTTTTCTTCTTTATGTTTCTATCTTGTCTTAGAGTTCAAACCATATTAGGAAAAGGTTGATATGCCAATAAAGACCAACGAACCATATTTGAAAAAACTCTCTGAACAGAGATTTTTTCTTTAATAAAATGTTAGTCTTCTTCAAAAAGAAAGATGCTGGGATTTCATTATTTTATGTGGACATTGGCCAAGTGGGTAGAGTGTTCGCCAATGGTCCCGGAGACCTGGGTTCAATCCCAGGTCGCGTCATACCAAAGACTTTAAAAATGGTACTTGATATCTCCTTGCTTAACACTCAACAATATAAGGTACATATCAAAGGTAAAGTGGAACAATCCAGGGAAAGGAGTTGCGCCCTTCCCTACACCTCGGTGTTGTAGCAATTGAAAAGGGAGCCTTCTGGTCGCCCTCGACTACGGTCGCCAACTTAACTTAACAATGAAAGTAAAAAAAAAAAAAAAGAAAAGAACAAAGTACTTGTGGCCTGATAGTTATCATCGTAGATAATGGAGTCTGCGATCAGTGTTCAAATCCGAGATGAAGCAGTTCACGTTTTTTTTCACGCTAATGCCTTTGGAGAAAAGCATGAACACACCTGTTATACCCCTTCCACTTGCTATGGGTAAATAGTTAAACAGAGTGTAGTTTTGTTGTTGCATATTGACCTTTGACAGCCGGTTATTATCGATTCCATAAACAGGATGTCCCAGCTGTCTAAACAAGAGAACAGTGGAAGTAGATCACGTGGGTTGAGAGTCGTAAGTAGAACTGTATGGAACGCGTAGGCATTATGAGTATTTTATATACACAGATACCCACAGAAAGGCGGTCAGTCAGATTAGGAGAGTAGTCAACGAGTGCCCAGTGGGTGGGGGTGGTCAGGCTCATGCAGCCGAAAAGTAGAAGAAGTACCAAGTGGCTTTGCGCTGAGAAATGGGTTAGGAAGGTATGGGTAAAATATAGTAGCCCAGTGTCCGTCTCTTTGTCCGAGTTCTTCGTGTCTGTTTCTCTTTCACTTACAGCATTTTGACCCTTTCGATTAATAAATAAGAGAGAGTTATAGTCTTATAAAGAAATGCGTTACAGTCTCTTTCTACATTCTTTCATTAGTACGGCAACCTATCAAGTTGAAGGAAAATTTTGAATTCAATCTGTTCTTGAATGGTTTTGGGGTAGGATATGTCTCTCGTCCTCTTTGATGTAAAGGGTGTTCGTCTCACATTGTTTATCCACTCTCTTGGTAATCCCTTAGAAATTACTTAGTCTTACATTCTGTCCGTAGTAGGAGAGTTGGGTAAATATATGTCTACAATCAAAACGGATATCATTAGATATTGTTTATGGTTGGAGATTGACTTGAAGATCCCTTTGATGCAGCGGCGTAAGTCGGACTCTAGTTGAACAAAAGTAACAAGAAATGCATCTAGTACCTAAAGTAAACAGGATGCATGTGTTCTCAGCGACAACGCCACATAAATTGTGCGGGTGGCATGCTAGAAAGAGTGGTGTCCAAATTCATCGTGTAGGCGGAAAGCTTGAAGAGGTGTGACGACGAGAATTTGTGTGGGTGAAATGCCGGAGACAGGTGAGGCCACATCAATTGCTTAAGTGTCCGGAATTTTATATTACTCGGATTTTTTTTATCCGAACGAGAAGTCTATCGAATATCCATACCCGTCGACCCCCTGTACGTGCAGCTCAAACATTTTCGACCCTCTACTGTTCTACCCCATCGTTCATTTTGGTTTGTTGATTTGTTTTACGGCGTCTCGTCTCATCTCTTTTCGGATCATTTAATGCTGAATTAAATTTCAAACAATTCAGTTTAGTATAAGTATAGTTTTTGTTTACAAACAGTTAAATGTCAAAACAGTTCTATTTCAAACAATTCCGTTTAGAATAAGTACGCAATTTTAATGTGAAAAACAGTTCTATTTCAAACAATTCAGCTTAGCATAAGTACACAGTTTAGTTCTTTTGACCCATAGATAGGACTCTATTAGATGCTACCACGCCGGGCCAAAGTAGACCTGGGAGTGATGCTAACAAAGGTGTATTCCGCATTCCTCAAAGATTGAGTATTACTGAAGCCTCACCATCAGATTGTTTTATCTCATATCCTGGACACTCGTTAGGGGGGTCTTACTCCACTGCAGAGAAGCAGTCAGTGTGTTCTACAGCCCTAACCGACTTGGTCATCAGGATACTCGTTGGGGTTGTCTTGCCCCTCTGCAGAGAAGCGGTCGGTGTATTTTACAGCCCCAGTCGATTGTGCAAGTTCATTTTGGGAAATAAAAAAAACCAGATTATATTATATACATGAGAGTTGTCGTGTATTTCTTTTATACAATATTTATTGCTAAATTCTAAAGCAGCAACAGTTTTTGGCCAATGAATAGTAGTAGTCTATAAATACGTACACCTCTAATAGATATACGTAAATCTATTTTTCGTTGCAGAAGTGTTATAACTTTATTTCAGAATAGAATTGATTAAATAAAAACTTGTTAGGGGTGAAATTATTTAAGAGCAAGATTGTAAATGAAACCAACTTATTAATCTCGCTTTTATTAGAACAATAAATGCAGCAAGGACACCAGTTATTAAACGTCGTCGAGGGGTTAACTTTGCCATTGCTTATACTATATATAACTCATGTAAACATAAGACAAATTTCAAAGGTCTTGATTAACCTGAAAAAAAGTTATTCGAAATGTGTTGTGGCCTTGAAGGGCCAGAAATGAATAACACAAAGAGATGTAAGGTTTACAGCAGTATACATTTACGGAAATACAGACAGTAACGGTTACCGGTAACTTCCTAGATTCGTTTGATTCTTTTATCGTATCGGTCACTATTTATAGTGTCAGGGAGAATCCATTCAGTGACATCATGGGGTATATCACCATAACATTTTGAAAAGCTGTCTGCTACAACCAGGTAGTAGAAACATCCAGTGGACCAGCAAAATCGATGTGGATTCTTGACCACGTTCAGTCGGTTTTTGGCCAGTAGCTGAGTTTTATGGGAGGTGCCTTTGCCGCTAAAGCACAACTTTTGCAGGCATTTACTGTATTCTGGACGTCCCTGTCCATAATTGTTCAATAGACATAGCTTCTCACGAGGCTTTTCATCCACGATTAAATCCGTTATTTCTCGTTTTCTTTTGGATCTTCTGTTCTGTTGCCGTTTGTGGTATTGGAACCTCGAACGTGTCGAACATGACATCCATTGGGTCTTCCTCTCGAGGGTGGTTCTCGACGGTATTCGAATACCGCTTCCTTATTTGGTTCAAGTGCCTTTTATGGGTGAACCTGGGCCCCTTGATTATGTATATAATATTTTCAATCTGTTTGTCCACTGTACCTTTCTCCCAGTAGGACTTGTTGCTTTGAAACATGCGGAAGAAAACGTTTTCGCCAATTTTGAATTGTTTTCTAGTCACTTTGTATGTTCAGGTTTTGATTGGTTTGCTTAGAGTTTTTCAAAGGCTGTCATGATCTTCCTTGCAAACATTACCTCTGCTGGCTTCATGGCAAATGCAGCATTCTTATTGGGAGTCAGTCTATAAACCTGCAGAAATTATTGTATGACTATCTCTCGCTTTCCTAAGAGCTCTCTTAAAGATATAAACGAAACGTTCTGCCTGACCATTACTTCATGGATGATACAGAGCGATCGTGATATGTTCCATCCACTGAGAATGTTTGACTGAATTCTTTGAATTCACTGGACAGGAATTGAGACAATGCAGTCTACGACCCCAAACCGGGCGAATAACTTGTGTAAGAAGCTGGTTTCTACCTCCGTGGTTGCCTTTTTGCATCTAAGAATGTCCGTGCATTTTGAAAATCTGTCTGCTACAATCAGGTAGTAGGAAAATCCAGTGGACCAGCAAAATCGATGTGGATCCTAAACTACATTCGGTTGGTTTTTGACCAGGAGCTGAGTTTTACGGGAGGTGCCTTTGCGGCCAAAGCACAACGTTTGCCGGCTTTTACTATATTCTGGACGTCCCTGTCCATATTTGTTCCATAGATATAGCTTCTCACGAGGCTTTTCATCCACGACATTCTGGGATGGCCGACATGAAATTCTTTTTGTATTCTTTTTGGCAATGCCTGCAGGTATAACAACTCAGTCACTGTACATAACAACTTCATTGCAGATTGAGTAAGCATCCGAAATTTTTCGGTCTTTATCTTTTATTTTGTCTTTTATTTCTTTTATAAAGTCATCATCGAACGCCTTTTCTTTAATCTCACCAAGTGTTACAGGAAGCTCTCTAACTGTGTTGCATAATGTATTTTTTTATCTCTACTTTTGTTCGCATGGAGACAATCACTGTGTCTTCAAGTGGTTCTGTATGTTTTGGGATAAGTCTCGACAATCTGTCGGCATGACTAATTTTTGAAGATGTGATAAAGTCCATTTTAAAATCATAATGAAGGAGAATGGTCCCCCATCTGTTTGCAGTAAGAGTTGGTAAGCCCTTTTGTGAACTATAGATCGTAAGTGGTAGTTTATGGTCAATCTGCAAAATAAAATGTCTTCCATGGATGAATCTATAGAATTTGGTAACTACAAAAATAATTCTTAGTGCTTCCTTCTCGATCTGAGAGTATTTTTTGCAGATAACAGCATCCTTGATGCGTGGACGATTGGCTTTTTGTGATCCATCTTCCATTTTGTGTAATATGAAGGCTCCAATACCGTAAAACTAGCCTCACTGACACAATGATTTATGGCACGATTGGTGGCATTCGTTTCTGTAGGTGTGGGTGAGTGCAAGTCAGAGGATCCCTTTGTTCGTTTTGGCGCGAAACCCACACAAAGGGCTTGCGTGCGAGATTTCTTGCGAGACCGGAAGAAGACGAGGGAAGGCAAAGTCCTAGGGCAGTGAACAGAAGAAGGGGGTCAGCAGGAGAGAGCAGTCAACAGAAGTCGAGCGAAGGCGACGGTCAGAGAGAGGCGACTGCTAGGCGAGGAGAGGATGAGTCAGCGTTCCTGGTGACTGTGTGGGAATTTCGCTCGGGTATACGCTCGTGATAGCCCACAGATGCTCAGAAAGCTACAGAAAAGTGCCCAAACTTCTCCCTTCTTGCAGTTGGAGCTAACCCAAGTCCGTGTTTGTTTGTTCCTCTTTTCTTCCACCCTCTTGATTGTGTATGTTGTGTCTTTTGTGTTTGTAAAGAAATGTGGAATGCCCCTGGCCGGAGACGGGAGAAACCACAAGACGATCGGATGGCCATGAGCTGGTTTAGGAGGTTGAGATAGTGGGGGTTGGCCAGCGGGTATATTGTCACAGATTTCGAGGTCTGGATTATAATGTTTAATGAATAAATCCGATATAAGAAATTCTTTTATTTTTTCGAATACTCTGGGTTTGGTCTTCTATCGTCTTCGTCTATAATTTGGCCAAGATATTTTATCTTTTCCATTAAAAAATCGCTCTTTCCCTCTTTTAGCTTGAATCCATAGTCCTGGATTCTCTTGAATACTTCGTGTACGTGTGCTTTATGTTGCTCAGCGGTTTGACTATTCATGAGAATGTCATCCAGGTACGCTATCGCAAATTCCAGTCTGCTGAGTATGGTGTCCAGGACTAGTTGGAAGATGGCTGGCGCGACCTTGACCCCGTATGGTAATAGTTCAAACTTGTACAAACTCTACCGACTACACCAATGAGCTAGTGGGTACAGTGTTCGCCAATGGCCCAGGAAACCTGGTTTCAATCCCAAGTCGTGTGGTACCAAAGACTTTAAAAATGGTACTTGATTCTTCCCTGCTTAACACTCAGCGATATAAGGTACGTATCAAGAGTAAAGAGGAGCAATCCAGGGAAAGGAGTAGCGCCCTTCCCTACACCTTGGTGTAGTAGCTATTGAAAAGGGAGACTTCTACGGTCGCCAACTTTACTTTTTTTATGCAATTTATAAATAGAACCCCTTCACTAAGGTACTTTCAAATTTTCAGCCCACGAGTCCTTATATTAGATGCAATATCATGATGATGATGATGTGAATATGAGGAAATGAAATATTTCGTGTTTGATTTGGTTTTATGGCTTATCAACTATTGTTGGTTATTTAATGCCAAATCTTGTTTTTACTTATACATTAAATATATGATTTGTAAAAACGTTTTGTTGATACACACAGTTACAAACAATTCAATTAAACATCAGTCATTTGTTTACACACAGTTTAATAATCAAACAGTTCTATTTCTAACAATTCAATTTCTCATAAGTCATTTGTTCGGGAGCGATGGAAATGAAGGGGGACTTTGCATTCCCTAAAGCTCCAGCATTACTGGAGCCTCCCCACCAGATTATTCAAAGTCAAATCAGGACACTCGTGGTGGTGGTTGTGGGGGGTCTTACCCCTCTGCCGAGATGCACTCAGTGTATTCTATTGCCCGAGCTGATTGGGTTGGATATTGCTGAGTTTGTTTTCCAATTTGATGATATGCTATATGTGGCATGCAGAGTAACATTGTGTATATAACATTTATATGTGTATAATTTTAAAACGGGGTGTAATCTAACCTAGGGGCCCGAATTCAATAAAGATGAAAATAAATTCTTCCAATAATATAGCAATTTCATTTACTCATCAAAATTAGACACAAGTAACAATAATGATATTACAAAAATTATGAAGGCAAAAATAAAATGAAATAGAATAAATAAAGGGGAGAGAAATCCTTGCTAAAAATTCCAAGTGGTTTATTATGGCAAAAAGAAGGTTACTCCAGTTAGTTGCACATGTGTCCCAATGCAAATATGACATGTAACTCACAAATACTAAAAGGAAGTAAAGAATTATTTAAAATTTTTTTCATCTACTGTAACGAGTTTCCACCCGTATTTTTAATTTTTCGAGATATGGACTGAGTCCTATGTTACGTATACAGGGACTACAGACGAAACGGGAGGGTTTCAAGGTTAAAGAGGTCGACGTGATATGAATGGATACGTGGGGATTTCTGAACCGGACAAACAATATAACACGGAGTTGTTTTTGTTTTTTTTTATTCCTTTATGTATCATTCATACATTTTTTCATTTAAAAGAAAGCACAACTGTGACAACAGACAAACAAAGAACAAAACGAATGCGACAAAAAAATATACAGAAATGTGGAGGACAATTCGCTCCCAATAGTGTCTGATTAGGTCCTTCCAATAAGACGAAGTATTTTTTTTTCTTCTTTCACCGAAGAACAAGAGTCTCTCCTCTTCGTCTTTATGGATGTACAAATTTTAACCAAATAGGTTTTCCGCCGAAACTAGCTGCTGATGAACTGCCTCAAAAATGTTTCTTTGGAACAGTCTTGATACGGACCTTTATTTAGGTTACGTATATTATTCTTGATAAAAATTTTGACTAACCTTTTTTTTTTTAATCTTTCCTCTCTTTTGTTATTTTTTTCTTTTTTTTCTTATATTCGTTAATCTCGTATTAACGAGTTTCAAGGCACCAGTTTTTTGTTTTCCTTTTCTTTTACGTTGAGCCTCAGGTTCTTACCCAACGGAGCTAAATGCTTCTATATGCCATTTTGGGACTAGGATTTCCACTTTCACCGGACCCCGTGAAAAGGTAACCTTTCTCTTCCTTGGCGAAGCTCGAAACTAACTTTTTGGGTTTCGTTTCCTTTTGGCGGTAAAGCGCCCTCCCTGTCTCTTCTCTGCTGCTTCTCCCCCTGTTGCTAGGGCTCGAAGACTCGCCAATCGCCTTCCCCCACTTCCGGTCCACATAGTAGTTCTTGCACTATAATCCTACCGTGGCCGGTGGCCGTAACACTACTGATACACTCACAAAACAGGGAAAGAAGTTTCTACTTCTTCCCTCCAGCTAAACAAGGGTTCACACGTATATCTTTTCTTTTTCTTTTCTCAGATCAAGTCCCTAAAAACGTCCTTTTTTTCTTTTAATAAAAAGCCCCTCTGTCTTTCGTTCTTTTGCGAGACAAAGTCTCTAATAGTGTTCTTTTTCTTCTTTTTCTTTTTTCTTTGTCGGTCATCTTCTCCCTCGATAGAGTAGATAATGGCAGCTGAAACTCGTGAAGTTGTTGGAGTCGACTGAAATCGTTAATTCTTTTTCTTATATAAACAATTCCTCTTAAATATAAATTTATGTTGTAGAAACTTACTTTCTTCGGATTCATTCTTTCTTTTCTCTTCTTTTTAGCTTGTGCTAACTTTGCATTCCCTTCCGGAATTCTGATTGTAATACAAAATCCTTTAGACAGATCTAAATTCTTCTCATTTCTTTTCTTTTCTTTTTGGCTTTCAAACCATCTTTGAATTCCTTTCTGGAATTCTGAATGAAACACTAAATCCCTCAAGTAGACTTAATTCCTTTTACTCAGTTCCATTTGAGTTGAGGACTGTAAAACGCAGCCTAATTTTAAGGCCGTCTGTTTTCAACTAACTACGGTTTATTTCGGCGGAAAAAGCCAAGAGCAACGCCACCACCCTACAGAGACTCCAGCCAATCATATAAAAGCTACTCTGCCACGCACAGATTTTCACCGAACGCAAAAGCTAACCAACAATAAAAAAAAACAAAAAATCAATATAAAATAGGCCGAGAATGACCCAAAACTATTGGTACTCCTTTCAATAAACCCACTTACCGATAACATTTCCACAATAGCAAACGAAAATTTTTTATTTTATTCAATGTAATCGTTTGTTTGTACACAGATATTTAGGTTCAAGTATTCCAATTCAATACTAAGAATCGGCTTGGTCTGCTTTATTTGTTTAATGGCATAACAAACTTCGTGAGCTATTAAAAGCCAAATCCATTCTTTTAGTTTCGAGTATTTCCAGTAAATATATAGTTTCGAAAATAATTTTATCTTCCAGAAACTATTTTCAAAATGGTCTTGTGGGTAGAGTGTCTGCCAAAGGTCCGGGAGACCTGGGTTCAATCTCAGGTCGCGTCATACCAAAGACTTTAAAAATGGTTCTTGGCACTTCCTTGTTTAACACTCAGCATTATAAGGTACGTATCAAGGATAAAAGAGAGCAATCCAGGGAAAGGAGTAGCGCCCTCCCCTATATCTCGGTGTAGTAGCTACTGAAAAGGGAGCCTTCGGGTCGCCCTCGACTCAGGTTGCCAACTTTATCTTTAAAATATAGTTTCACTAATTCCTATTCAATACCAATAATTTTCAAACGTATCTATTCTACGTATGAATGGGTTTGGTTTGGTTTCTTTGTTTAATGGTATTAACATTTCATTCATTGTTCTTTTCTGTATTGATAAATACTTCTTCAATCTGGATATTTTGTGACTTTTTAAAATAACCCCACAAGGGTTATCTAAAATGCCACAGCAGTCCTTATAAAAAGAAGCGCAACTGGAGTTCGAACTCGCTTACTTGGAGGCCGGGGTCTAGTATATTTTGCTATTACTACAACCCAACTGAATTAATGGATTTAAACAATGTCTTAATCAGTCGAAAATGATCCCATGTGACGTTTTTTTTTATTCTGGTTCTCTTGCGAGCTTCCGTAGAAAAAATATGGTCCAATGAAAAACCACACACGCGCGTGCGCACACACACGAAGAAAAACAACACAAAACAAAACAAAACAAAACTAAACTAAACTAAACTAAACTAAAAGAGGTTTATTTAGATAAAATACTTCTTTTATCAACTCAGTCAAAATTATTTATTCAGTATTTTTACATCAATTAATAAAATCCCTGTCACCTGCTGTGAGTGGAAGAGTTTCATCTGCGGATGTCAATTTCATACCTGAAAAGAAATGTTTAACCTGATTTTTTTCTCTTTTAATAACCCCATTAGAAGAGTAACCTACCGAAATGAATTAAGTAAAAAAATATCTAGAAAAGCAATATTTACCTTATCTTATCGTTTTTTGAACTTCAAAAATAAGCCACCTATACAAACCAAATAGACAAACCATAATAAAAAAAAACTGTAAAAGAAAATCTAATTCTCCATGGAATTATCTTTAAGGGAGTCAAGTTAACAAAATGATTGAGAGGGTGTTAGCGCATGACAACAAAATCATGAAAAAAAGTCTGTGTTGCCTTCAGAGTCTTGAAGAAAAATGTTTTTACAAAGAAACCTCATCTTTTATTGGTTTAACTATGTTTGTATGGCGTTTATTTTAAGGCTAACAGCAACAAATAGATGAATTAATTCTTTGTTTAATTCAGATAATTTATTTACCAACACGTGAAACAATTAACAACAATGTACAGTCCACCTGTGTATAAAGTTGAGTTTAGGGGTCTTGCCGGTGCGCTGAAGAAGATATCTGGTATCTTAGGGGTTGTCTTTCTGAGAGCTTTTAACGTCCCCGCCTCACGGAACGTCTGGTGAAATCTGTCTGACTGGATTTTGCGCCAAGACGTCTGGGCTCATCACGTGATTAGTATATCCAATCACAGAGAGCCTCTGCCTCACTCACTCCATACACAGGAATTACCATTTTACTGACCCAACAGTTTAACGGCCGAAAATTTTTGGTGATTTGGGAGAATTAGAAAACGGTGCTTTAGCATGTATCTGTTTTTGTACATCCCTCTTATCCATCTTTATAATCTCTTCGTTCATACCTTGTTCGCTTCTTAGATAAGACAAACTGATCTCATACACAATTATTGGGGTGGTTATAAGTAATGGGTAACGGTATTTAGCCCCTTTCCCAACCACCCAATACAAATATTATCATTAGTATATCACTAGTAAATACACTAACAAATGGAAGGAAAGATAAGATAAGATAAGATAAGATAAGCTTATTTACACATATAGGACATTATATATATATATATATATATATATTGTTACGTGGGGTAGAAAATAGATTAATAAGGAAAAAAGAAATTTTTTATGTATATTACAAATGTGTTTTATTTGTGCTTATTATTCCGAGACGAAAAATAAAGAAGTGGAGAAGAAGAGGCACCAAACCTATCCTTTCTCCTTACGCATGATTTGCCCGATAGTTCACGAGGGCAAAGGAGAAAAAGAAAAGAAAAAAGAAGACAGTAAGGAATGGACTTGCAAGTCAACCCCCTTCCCCTATTTACCTATCTCATCTAGCCTTGAACTCTTAGAGTAAACTTTAAGTGACCTTACTGGTCACGTGTCCAGCCCTAGGAAACGGCCAGAGACCCTTTTTTTGGCGCGCTCGCAGAGTGACAAACGATTAGTAGCAGTCCTGACTTCGAGGCGTTAACATCTATTCAGAAGAAATGTGACCAAGAAACAAATTTCAGAGATCTTTGTGGCATTTACTTATATTCGAACTGAATCGTCTCTAACAAAGAAAAAAGAAAAGAAAAGAAAACGAAAGATAAGATTATTAACAAGCCCTAAACCCTCAGTGAGTTTCATATTTCTTTTGCCTTTATGCGTCTACCTTGCAAATCTATTTGAGTTGTAATCTTTGTGATTCGTCTCGGATTTTAGATATAAATAGTATCGTTATTTTTCCACCCCCTTTTGTTCTTAAACCTTTTTTTAAATCTTATTTTCCTTTAGTTACCTTTTAAATTTTGTAATAAATTTTATTGTTGAATCTTCAAATTGTGTTATGTTGGTTTTGTGAGTGCTTGCCGCTTATTCCGCTCAGATTTACCGAGAGTCTTCGATTGGAGAAATTCCCTTCCCATAATTCGCCCCATTTTTTTTTTTATCGAACCTTGGGCATTCTCGCTATTATATATAAATATTTTTTTTAATTATTCTCGTTACTTGCCAGCTATCGCAGTCCCAGCGAAACCCTGGTCGTAACAGAATATATATATATATATATATATATATATATATATGAGGCGCCCGTGGTATCATGGTTATCGTCGTAGATACGACGACACGAGTTCAAATCCTGGACGAGGCTGATTGTGTTTCACATAGCACACATACCATTTGGTAAGGTATAAATCAGATACTTCTCCCTCCCGCTATGGGTAAATAGTACGGCAGACTGGGTTCTTTAGGCTTGGTTAGGCAACTAGTCTTGAAGAAGGAAAATTCAAAATTAAACCTGTTGAACTTCATTGCCCGTGCGGAGGGGTTGGTGTTTATATATATATATATATAAGAAATATTACAGGAATGCATAAACGTATCCCAAAGGATGAAATGTGCCCAGTGTTTCATGGAGAAGCAATATATAAAAGTGGTTACAAAATGGTGAAAATTCTTGGACTTATATTTCAATGATTTGACGAGACAAAGTCAGGTTTCATTGTTTGAAGACAAAGTCTTTCTTCTATTCAACGAACAGAGATGAAAAGAATGACGTCTTCTTTGGTCGAAGTAGCGGGACGAAAATAGGTCGAGAAAGGATTCTGAATTCTCACGTGACTAATGAACACGTGATGATCAAAGACACGCCTACAAAATCAAAGGAAGATATTTATTGTTTGCCCTCCCTCACAGGACAGACCCACAGCGAGGAATTAACGTAACACCAACATAACCAACACGCGCAAGAATACATTTCTTCGCCAAAAGTAATAACAACAATTTCACCCTCGCTAAAATTGTCTTTTCGTACTCTAACCGCAGTTTCACCGGGATGAATAACAAGACCTCATTGTTGTGAGCACATGATTTTATTTCCGCGTCGAAATCAAACCTTAAAAACTCAGCTAGAACTAGAAGACTGAGCAAAACAATGCACAATAAAATATTTAGAAATAGGCCAGGAACTACAAACTGAAATCAAAAACTATACCTCACAATAACACAATTCTTATCGAAACAGTGGGAAAATGCAAAAAGGAGGAAAAAACTACAAAAATAATCTAAGGCAAAAAACTACACGATTTAGAAATCTACTCCAAAAAGAAAAAGAAAAAAATTACATAGAAAAGAAAGAAAAACTAAAACAAAAAAAAAAAACATCAAAAGAAACACACCCCAAAAGAACCTTTCACATACACATTACAAAACAAACCCACGTACTCCACAGAACAACGACCATAAACATTATCCTTAGAGGTGCCCGTGGTGTAATGGTTATCGTCGTGCACACGATGGCACGAGTTCAAATCCTGGACCAGGCTAATTGCATTTTACATAGTACTAATACCCTTGGGAAAGGTATGAATCCAATTATTCTCCCTCCAGCTATGGGTAAATAGTAGGGCAGACTGTGCTCTTCAGCCTTGGTGAGGCAACTAGTCTAGGAGAAGGAAAACTCTGAATTCAAACCTGTTAAACCCCGCTTTAAAAAATTGACCTTGTGTCATATCCTGCCCGAGCGGAGGGGTTGGGTAAATATGATAAACATTATCATTAGCCACAAAGAAAAACCATACAATTGAAAAAATCCACCAAAATTCATGTAACCGCATACATACATAATAGATAGAATTATCAAAACAAACACCAACACACGCAAAAAATCCCGTGCAAAGAAAAAATAAACCCCTTTACGTACCATCGTACACAAAAAATTGGCGTAACTACCCTATGGCCCAGTCAGCTGGAGCTGCAGCATTCACTGGCTGTATCTCTGCAGAGGGGTAAGCCTCCCCCAATTAGTGTCCTGTTTATGGCTGTAAACAATCTGATGGTGAAGTTCTAGTTATGCTGGAGGTTTGGGGATACGGAGTACTCCTTCATTGCCATCACTCCCAGGTCCATTCGAACTCGGATTGAGAGCACCTGAAAGAGTTAAATTAAATAGAACTAAAATGTTTGCTTATACTAAACTGAATTGTTTGAAATTGAACTGTTTTGATATTTAACTGTGTTAAACAAAAGATTATACTTATACTAAACTGAATTGTTTGAAATTGAACTGTTTTGATATTTAACTGTGCTAAACAAAAGATTATACTTATACTAAACTGAATTGTTTGAAATTGAACTGTTTTGACATTTAACTGTGTTAAACAAAAGATTATACTTATACTAAACTGAATTGTTTGAAATTGAACTGTTTTGACATTTAACTGTGTTAAACAAAAGATTATACTTATACTAAACTGAATTGTTTGAAATTGAACTGTTTTGACATTTAACTGTGTTAAACAAAAGATTATACTTATACTAAACTGAATTGTTTGAAATAGAATTATTTTTGACATTTAAACTGTGTACTTATGTTTAACCGAATTGTTTGAAATTGAACTGTTTTGACTTTTACCTGGGTTAAACAAAAATTTATACTTACACTAAACTGAAATAGAACTATTTTTGACATTTAAACGGTGTACTTATGTTTAACCGAATTGTTTGAAATTGAACTGTTTTGACTTTTACCTGGGTTAAACAAAAATTTATACTTACACTAAACTGAAATAGAACTGTTTTGACATTTAACTGTGCGTAATAAAAAAAAAAACTACACTTATACTAAATTGAATTGTTTGAAACTTTATCAAAATGACTTAATTAGGCGTTAAATGACCCGAAAAGTGTTGATACACCGTAAAACAAAACATCCAACCTACCTAACTACCCTAAAAACAACAACCGCTCAGTAAGAAAGCATTTTTAGGCGAAGATAAAAGTAATCTCAATACGTACCATCATACAAAAAAAAATCTGACTCAGCCACCATACATACCCACAAATGCAGTGTTATATCTTTATAGTATAATTAAAGATAATCATGAAATAATAGGTATTTATCAT
Source organism: Sepioteuthis lessoniana (assembly GCA_963585895.1). Lineage (NCBI taxonomy): Eukaryota > Metazoa > Mollusca > Cephalopoda > Myopsida > Loliginidae > Sepioteuthis > Sepioteuthis lessoniana. Next base: position 21,159,492 of record OY757939.1, read on the forward strand.
ATTTACCAACCCCTCCGCTTGGGCAGGATGTGACACAAGGTCAATTTTTAAGCGAAGTTTAACAGGTTTGAATTCAGAGTTTTCCTTCTCCTAGACTAGTTGCCTCATCAAGGCTGAAGAAACTAGTCTGCCCTACTATTTACCCATAGCTAGAGGAAGAATATTTGGATTCATACCTTTCCCAAGGGTATTAGTACTATGTGAAATGCAATTAGTCTTGGCCAGGATTTGAACTCGTGTCACCGTGTCCATTATCATACGACGGTAACCATTACACCACGGGCATTTATTCTTGGAATAAATGTACAAGTAAGGAAATACTGTATACAGTAAGTATCCAATTACTATGTCTCTCGCTCGCTTCAACTTGGCTCTTAATGCGCTTGGATCAGTCCATTCTTGCTGGGGTGATTCCACACAATGTGACATGCAGAATGGGTTGAATGACATCTATTACAGTGCACCACACAATGGAGAAAGGAACCTAAAAAACTATCCAAGGGATAGAAACAAGGTAAGTTTTTTACCTTTTTTTTTTTTTTTTTTTTTTGAGGTTCCTTTTTCAGACAACACAATGTATCCTAGAAATAATAGCAACACAACAAGAAACCTTTTTTAGACAACACAAATTACCCAAGAAATATGAAAAACACAATAAGAAACCTCTTTGTAAACAACATGAATTATCCTAGAAATAATAGTAACACAATTAGAAACCATATTCTCGGCCACACAAGCCGAAGAAAAATGACAGTCTTGGTAACATACCGAACCAAAGCAACAACATAAAACATTAACGAATCATTCTATCAACATATAAACTTAACAAAAATCAGATTGCTTTATCAAAATTAGGTCTAAATTTTTTCCACGCCATAAAAAGCAATCTAGATAGATTTCAAGGAATTTGAACGAAAAATTTTGAGAAATTCCATGACAAAGAAAATTCTGACGACTTCCTTTAAAAATAAATCCAAATTCTTTCCAGGCAAAGGCAATAACAATGAATTAAACATATTCTTTGAAAAGCGCTGGAACATTAAGATAAAAGAAGAAAAAAAACTACCCATAACAACTTCTCATCCAAGGATAAGCCTTAAAATATACAAGAAAACATCGATATAATTATAAAAGAAGCAGACAAGGGAAGTGCGCTAGTTATTTTGGATAAAACGTATTACTGAACAAAAATTCGGGAAATACTTGGGAATGAAACCAGTTATAAATTAATACAAACAAACATAGACAATATTATCGTATGAAAAATGAAAAAATTCAGCACAATGCACAACGAAACATTAACTAAAAAGAAAAGGACTTCCAAACTAACTACATTCAGAAAAATAGCAATTTTTATGGATTACAAAAATCTACGAGTCCGAGGAAATAAAAATAGCTGTCTAAACAGAAAAATCTCAATACACAACAATTCCAAACTCCAAATACCTCAAATTTAGACCTATTGTAGCAGGCCTAGCAGGCCTCACCAACAGACTCAACAAACTTATAGATATTCATATATCAGATAAAAAAAACTACATTAGAGATGATATGCACTTTTTAAACTCCACAAAAAAAAAAAAAAAAAACTGATCCCGATACACGGATGGTAACATTTAATATCACCAACCGATATAGTAATATCCCTCATGAATCAGGAAAACAAGCTATATCATCGTGTATAGAGAAATACACAAAAACATTACATTCAAGATTTAACAAGAAAATTATCACTGATGGAATAGAACTAATTCTAAATAATAGCTCTTTCCAATTCTACAACAATAATTGCATCAAAACCCTAGGAACAGTTATAGGAAGTAAAATTGCACCAACATACGACACCCTAATAGTAGCATAAGTTGTTGGCGACCGTAGTCGAGGGCGACCCGAAGGCTCCCTTTTCAATAGGTACAATACCGAGGAGTAGAGGAGAGCGCTACCCTTTCCCCTGGATTGCTCCACTTTACCCTTGATATGTACCTTACGTTGCTGAGTGTTAGGCAAGGAGGTATCAAGTACCATTTTTAAAGTCTCTGATATGACGCGACCTGAGATTGAACCCAAGTCTCCCAGACCATTGACGAACACTCTACATACTAGGCCAATGAGCCGAGAGGACAATCTATATGAAATCATTGGGGAAAATACAGCAACAATATGAAAACAAAATTTATTATATCGAGTAAAAGATACCTGGATGACTGTTTCATATTTTGGAAATACTCATTGGGCAACATTAACGATTAACATAACTTACTCGCAATCTTACTACTAATCACAAAAATAAAATTCACCACAAACTATAATCTTTAAGAACTACCAATTTTATATATTCTCATTAAAAATCAAAATGGCCGAATTATCACAGATACGTGGTGCATTCAATAAGATTCCAGACTTTTTTTGTACAGGCATTTAAAATTGGCGTAGACTCTTCAAAATTCAGTATGTTATTGCTATATATCTTATGAGATGACTGACCAAATTTTATGATTTCAGCTTCAAATGAACAGCTACAGCAGCAATTGGAATACACCTTACTAAAGCCTGATTGTCACAGCTGGTGAATTTCAAAAATGAAATCTGACACTTTAGAAAAATGATATGTAATAACATTCTGTTTTAAACTTGGAAAAAATGCCACAGAAACGTATGGAATGCTGCAGACTGCTTTTGGAGCATCTTGCATGAATCGAGCATGAGTTTTTGAGGGGAATAAGAGATTCAAGGAAGGCAGGGAGTCTGTGAGGGATGATGAGAGGTGTGGGAGGAGTAAGAAGGTCAATTCACCAGAGTTAATTGGCCAGAGGGTTAGGTTTAGGGTTACTATGTTGAGGTTTTAAGGGAGTTCAGGAAGAGATTCCGTCGGAAGAAGCCAGCACTCTTCAAATCGGCTCAGTGGCATTTCTAGCAGGACAAAACACCAGTCTACAACTCCATCCTTGTCACAGACTATTTGACCTAGATGGGCATCAAGACAGTTCCTCATCGTCCCTATAGTCCAAACCTTGCTCCCTATGACTTTTGCTTATTCTCTAATCTCACAGGTTGTCGTTATGAGACAATTGAGGAGATGAAAGAGGCTGTGACGAAGGTTACTGACACGCTCACACAAGTGGAGTTCCACGGGACCTTCCATAAGTCGTTGGAACGGTACAAGTGGATTGCAGCCGGACGATATTACTTCGAACGGGATCGTTCTGGATTTTTTATATTTCTGTGAATAGTTCTGGGTTATGTTGTATGTTGAGACATATGCTAAGGATTGTTTGTTGCTGCTTTTGGGGTTTCGTAGTTTTTTTAATGATATTTTTCTGCTAATTTGAATCCTTTGTGTATTCGTGTTAGGAGATATATTCCCACCGGTGAAGGGTTATACATAATTCTTCTCGTCAGGCTTGTTGGAGATTTTTGTTTGTGACTGTGGTGCAAAACCTATGTGCTAGGAGGTACAAAATGGATTTTTATGCAACTTTTGGGGTGATAGCTTTATAAATGTAGCTATTATTATGTGTCTGTGGATTTGTGGTAAATACGAGGATCATTAGATAAGTTTCCAGACTTTTTTCGTATGGGCACTTTTATTGATAGTACACATATGAAACTCTAGTCCCTTTCGAAGTAATCTCCTCCGGCTGCAATGCACTTGTACTGTTCCAACAACTTCTGGAAGGCCCCATGGAAGTCCTCTTGTGTGAGCGTGTCGATGACCCTCGTCACAGCCTGTTTCATCTCCTCAATTGTCTCATAACGACAGCCTCTAAGTTTTTCCTTAAGCTTAGGGAATAAGCAAAAGTCACAGGGAGCAAATCTGGACTATAGGGAGGGTGAGGAACTGTCTTGATGCACATCTTGGTCAAATAGTCTGTGACAATGATGGAGTTGTAGACTGGTACATTGTCCTGGGGGAAATGCCACAGAGCCGATTTGAAGAGTGCTGGCCTCTTCCGACAGAATCTCTTCCTGAACTCCCTTAAACACCTCAACATAATATTCCTTGTTGACTGTCTGTCCAGTGGGAACCCAGTGCATGTAGATCATGCCAGTGCTGTCAAAAAAAGGAGTCATCAAATGTTTATGGGTGGATTTGCTCTGTCTGGCCTTCTTGGTATGGGAGAGCCAGCATGCTTCCAATGGGAACTCTGTCTATTGGTCTCTGGGTCATAGCAGAGCATCAAGAACTGCGGGATCTAAATTGATCAGCTCGACCATCTCCCTGCTGTCATGACAACGTCTTTCAATCTGATCTTCTCTGGGCACCCTTGGGACAAACTTCGCGCAAATCTTCCGCATCATCAGTTCCTCGCGAATAATTGTTTATACAGTTCCCACACTGACATCAAACTGTGCACTGATTGTCTCTAAAGACACACGACGGTCCTTATCCATGAAATTCTTTATTTGGCCAATCAGCTCTGGTGTTCTGACTTTCTTACTCCTCCCACACCTCTCATCATTCCTCACAGACTCCCTGCCTTCCTTGAATCTCTTATGCCCCTCAAAAACTCATGCTCGATTCATGCAAGATGCTCCAAAACCAGTCTGAAGCATTCCATACGTTTCTGTGGCATTTTTCCAAGTTTGAAACAGAATTTTATTGCATATCGTTTTTCTAAAGTGTCCTCACGTCCAGATTGCATTTTTGAAATTCACCAGCTGTGTCAATCAAGCTTTAGTAGGGTGTATTCCAATGGCTGCTGTAGCTGTTCATTTAAACCTGAAATCATAAAATTTGGTCAGTCATCTCATAAGATATATAGCAATAACATACTGAATTTTGAAGAGTCTACGACAATTTTAAATGCCTGTACAAAAATAGTCTGGAAACTTATTAAAGATGGTAATGAAGAAACAAATACATCGATAGATATGAGAATGATAGTTAGGTTTCGTTTAGTTTCATTTCTTTAATGGCATATCAACGTTTGTTGGTTATTTAATGCTAAATCCATTCTTGAAGAAGAACACAAGGGATACTATTCAATCTCTTGCTGGGAAAAATTCGGAGATTCATAATTTTCTCCAAGGGTATTAGTTTGAATAAACATAATACCGGGACTGAAGTTCGAACTCACGACTATGTCACAGCCCAGTTCGTTTGCCACTACACCACAGGAACTTTCACATAGATATGAACGGACTGAAAAAGATATGAACAAACTCAAATGGAGAGATATGATTGGTTGGTTGGTTGGTTGTTTTGGTTTTATGGCATATCAACCTTTGTTGGTTATTTAACGCCGGGCCAGAGTGGACCTGCGAGCAATGACAATGAAGGGGTGCTCCTCACCACCAGATTGTTTAGTGTCATATCCAAGACACACATTGGGGGGTTACCCCTCTGCAGAGGTATAGTCAGTGTATTCTACAGCCCCAGCCGACTGGGCAAGGAGAGATATGAAAAGATATGACTATGAAAATAGGAAAAGATATACACATATATAAAGATATACATATACATAAAGGTACGCACAAGCAAATAGACATACACACATAAACATAGATATTCTGCAGCAATTTACTAAATTATACTTAGTTTGGCACAAAGTCAGATATATGGGTCACTCAGTTCTAGTGAAACTCACTGATAATAGTCTGATAGCATAGTATTAGACTACGCGAGGTGACCACACAAAGTTTATCTGGCGTAATTCCTCACAATTCGATCTGAAGTGGCAAATGCAACGTTTCTTACAAACGAAGTCGATTTATGCAATTTTTGAGTCATTGTAGTCATCGGGCGATATTTTCGATGGAACCGACAACCTCCAGATGATTGTCTATTTTAGAAGCTTAGAGAACCAACGCCTATAACTATTACGCTATGTATCCTGTTTCTTGAAATACTTGAAAACATAAAAATTACTTGAAATACTTAAAACCTGAGAATTACTTGAAATACTCGAAGCCAGATAATTGCTTGAAATACTATAACGATCCCTTAACCCACCCGTGTAGCCATATCTAAAAACAGAAAAAGACATACATGTGGCATGAATTACCCCTTCCAAAATACTCTTATTTATTTTGCGACCAAAAAGCTATCAAGACTGAATATACCAAATCCCCTGTGCTAGATAGTAGCTGTCCGGCGGTCGAAGAAAACAGAATTAGATTTTTTTACCCCGAAGAAATATATCAGACAAAAATTTCATGACGATAATCAAGTTTTATCCTCAGAACTGGCACGCTAGTAAACAATTAAATAGGACAACGACATTTAAATACACTGCACACATACAAAAATTAGTCCCCAGATATCTTTTAGCTCAATCAGTTAAAACTGTAGAAACACCGACTGCATCTCGGCAGAGGGGTAAGATCCCCCTTTATCACAACGAGTGTTCTAGATATGACATTAAACCATCTAACGGCAAGGCTGGAGCTTTGGGAAATGCAGAGTACCCCTTCAATGCCCTTTTTCCCTGATCCACTCTGGCCCAAACTGGTATCATCTAATAGAGTCCTATCTATGGGTCAAATAGAACTGTTTGATATTAAAACTGAGTGCTAAATTGAATTGTTAGAAATAGAACTTTTTGAACATTTAACTTCATGTAAAAAATTGACTGATGTTTAATAGAACGGTTAGTGATATATAACAATACTTAGAACCATTTAACTATGTGCAAACGAATGAGTAATGTCGAATAGAATAATTAGTGTTAAATAGCAATACTTGAAACCGTTTAACTGTGTGAAAAAATCTACTCAGGATCGTTTTAAAAATTTTGTCAACGAAATGTGTTTTCAAATTTCATATATTTAATATATATGTATAAAGAAAATTTAGTATTGCATATCAACCTACAACGGTTGATATGCCATAAAATGGCATATAACCTACAATGGCATATCAACCTACAACGGTTGATATGCCATAAAACCCAACCAAATCAAATCATATATATTTGATATATATGTATAAAGAAAATTTAGTATTGCATATCAACCTATAACGGTTGATATGCCATAAAATGGCATATCAACCTACAATGGCATATCAACCTACAACGGTTGATATGCCATAAAACCCAACCAAATCAAATCATATATATTTAATATATATGTATAAAGAAAATTTAGTATTGCATATCAACCTACAACGGTTGATATGCCATAAAATGGCATATCAGCCTACAATGGCATATCAACCTACAACGGTTGATATGCCATAAAACCCAACCAAATCAAATCATATATATTTAATATATATGTATAAAGAGGATTTTGCATTAAATAACCTACAACGGTTGATATGCCATAAAACCCAACCAAATCAAATCATATATATTTGATACATATGTATAAAGAAAATTTAGTATTGCATATCAACCTACAACGGTTGATATGCCATAAAATGGCATATCAACCTACAATGGCATATCAACCTACAACGGTTGATATGCCATAAAACCCAACCAAATCAAATCATATATATTTGATACATATGTATAAAGAGGATTTAGCATTAAATAACCTACAACGGTTGATATGCCATAAAACCCAACCAAATCAAATCATATATATTTAATATATATGTATAAAGAGGATTTTGCATTAAATAACCTACAACGGTTGATATGCCATAAAATGGCATATCAACCTACAATGGCATATCAACCTACAACGGTTGATATGCCATAAAACCCAACCAAATCAAATCATATATATTTAATATATATGTATAAAGAAAATTTAGTATTGCATATCAACCTACAACGGTTGATATGCCATAAAATGGCATATCAGCCTACAATGGCATATCAACCTACAACGGTTGATATGCCATAAAACCCAACCAAATCAAATCATATATATTTAATATATATGTATAAAGAGGATTTTGCATTAAATAACCTACAACGGTTGATATGCCATAAAACCCAACCAAATCAAATCATATATATTTGATACATATGTATAAAGAAAATTTAGTATTGCATATCAACCTACAACGGTTGATATGCCATAAAATGGCATATCAACCTACAATGGCATATCAACCTACAACGGTTGATATGCCATAAAACCCAACCAAATCAAATCATATATATTTGATACATATGTATAAAGAGGATTTAGCATTAAATAACCTACAACGGTTGATATGCCATAAAACCCAACCAAATCAAATCATATATATTTAATATATATGTATAAAGAGGATTTTGCATTAAATAACCTACAACGGTTGATATGCCATAAAACCCAACCAAATCAAATCATATATATTTGATACATATCTATATATATGCATAAAGAGAATTTAGTATTAAATACGAGGATCATTAAATAAGTTTCCAGACTTTTTTTTTTGTATGGGCACTTTTATTGATAGTACACACATGAAACTCTAGTCCCCTTTGAAGTAATCTACTCCGGTTGCAACGCACTTGTACCATTCCAATAACTTTTGGAAGGCCCCATGGAACTCCTTTTGTGTGAGCGTGTCAATGACCTTCGTCACAGCCTCTTTCATCTCCTCAATTGTCTCATAACGACAGCCTCTGAGCTTAGGGAATAAGCAAAAGTCACAAGGAGCAAGGTCTGGACTATAGGATGGGTGCGAAACTGTCTTGATGCCCATCTAGGTCAAATAGTCTGTGACAAGGATGGAGCTGTGGACTAGTGCATTGTCCTGGTGGAAATATCACTGAGCCAATTTGAAGAGTGCTGGCCTCTTCCGACGGCATCTCTTCCTGAACTCTCTTAAAACCTCAACATAGTAACCCTAGCCCTAACCCTTTGGCCACTCAACTCTGGTGTATTGACTTCCCTCCCATACCTCTCATCATCCCTCACAGACTCCTGCCTTCCTTGAATCTCTTATGCCACTCAAAAACTCATGCTCGATTCATGCAAGATGCTCCAAAACCAGTCTGAAGCATTGCATAAGTTTCTGTGGCATTTTTCCAAATTTAAAACAGAATTTTATTGCATATCGTTCTTCTAAAGTGTCCTCACGTCCAGATTGCATTTTTGAAATTCACCAGCTGTGACAATCAAACTTTAGTAGGGTGTATTCCAATTGCTGCTGTAGCTGTTCATTTGAAGCTGAAATCATAAAATTTGGTCAGTCATCTGATAAGATATATAGCAATAACATACTGAATTTTGAAGAGTCTACGACAACTTTAAATGCCTGTACAAAAAAGTCTGGAAACTTATTGAATGCACCGCGTAAATAACCTACAATGGTTGATATGCCATAAAACCCAACCCAACCAAACCAAATTATATATATTTAATATATATGTATAAAGAGGATTTAGCATTAAATAACCTACAATGGTTGATATGCCATAAAACCTAACCAAACCAAATCATATATATTTGATATAAATTATTGCTCACTACTAAAAATAATACATAAAAAGAAAGACAATGTTTCAACCTCCTGTAATTTATTTTATGGTTTGTTTGTTTTGTTAATAGTTAATTTTATCATTAACCCTTTTATAACTAGACTCAGAAAACTTATTGGTAACAGTATTAAGAAATATTTCGTTACGAATACGTTACGTTGTGTTCGTTACAACATACGCACTAATCTCCACTGGCTTAATAATTTGTCCGATTCGACACAGAATTTTCCCGTAATGTCCTGCGAAAATAAATAAACTTGACGTTAAATTAATCCAAAATTATGTTGTTTTTTTTGTTTTTTTTTTTTTAGGTGGGGAGGTCTTTTTTTCGGCTCAGACAACGCTGATTAAATCTGCTAGTAGATAAATATGAACAGACACACACGCGCGTGCGCATATACATACACACACACACACGCGAAGATGCACATATGCATTTCCCCCAAGGTCATTCTGACGTAATTTATCACAATTCAATCTGAAGTGGCAAATGCAACGTTTCTTTCAAACGAAGTCGATTTATGCAATTTTTGAGTCATTGTAGCCATCGGGCGATATAAAAAAAGAATGAAGACGGGCAATATTTTCAAAACTTTCTCAACTCACTAAACGAAATTTTCGTATTGAACTGTTGTTGCATTACACAAAAGACGCAAACGCTACTTATCGACTTGCTTATATTTTGGACACACACACACACACACACACACACACACACACACACACGCACACACACAACTTTCGCTGCATCATTGTTTTCTAATGACATTCTTCCATGAGTTAGACAATAAGTCTGTGAATGCCCAATAAATAAATAGATATATGGATACGAATAGATATATGTATATGTCGATATAAAAAGATAGATAGATAGATAGATAGATAGATAGATAGATAGATAGATAGATAGATAGAAATGGCAGAGATTGTGATAGAGAGGTATGTGAACACCCAATAGATAGATGAATATGAAGAAAGAAAGAAAGAAAGAAAGAAAGAAAGAATTATTGGAATAAATAGTTATATTGATATTAAAAGAAAGATCGAAATTAATATATATATATATATATATATATATATATATATATATATATAGAGAGAGAGAGAGAGAGAGAGAGAGAGACCGAAAAGGGGAGAGAAGGGTAGATAAAGAAAATATTGAGATTGGTAGATAAAGAAAAGACTGAGATAGATAGATAGATAGATAGATAGATAGATAGATAGATATATGGGAATAAATAGTTATATATGAAAAGAAAGATCGAAATTGATATATATATATATATATATATATATATATATATATATATATATATATATATAGAGAGAGAGAGAGAGAGAGAGAGAGAGATAGATAGAAAGAAAGAGAGAGAGAAGGAAAGAGAGGGGGTAGATAGATATAGAAAAGATTGAGATTGATAGATAAAGAAAAGACTGAGAAAGAAAAAAAAAGAAAAAAAGAAAGAAAATGAAGAGACTGATATATATATATATATATATATATATATATATATAGAGAGAGAGAGGGGGGGAGAGAGAGAAAGAGAGATAGAGAGAGTGGGGGAGAGAGATAGAGAGATTGACTTGCTTGTATTTTGGACACATACACATACAAAAAAGCTTGTTTTCGCTGCAGTATTGTTTTCTCATGACATTATTCCATTAATTAGACAATAGGTCTGTGAATACTCCATCTGTGATTTTCCTTATAAATGTATGTCAATTTATTGTAAGACTTCAGTTGACAACCAGTAGCCGTTGAAAGATGAAGTTCCTCTTTATCATCGCCCTCGTGGCGAGCACAGCCTACCTTCCTCTGTTGCATGGTATGTAAACTATATTTTTATCTGGCTAGTTAGGGATACCAGTCGTTGCCTCCCGAAAATAACAGTTAACATTAATACATTGATATATTAGTATGGTTAATATATTTCACCTAAAGCAACACAATAAATGAAAAAAGATGTTATTTGCATTTTTTGTATATATAAAAGTAGCATTTACAAAAAAAAAAGATGAATAAAAAGAAATAAAAAAATTGAATTAAATTAAAATAATTTTTAGGCCCACATTACAAGAAATCACTAATTTTATTGCCAATGGTGTTAAAAACTTTTTATGGGATATCTTGTGCGCTGATTCGAAATATAGCATCAAATTTGATCGATTTACACTCTATATAATTTAAAAAGATAATACCATAATTATTCGTGCATAATACGCATTTTTTAAATAGATTATAAGCCTATTAGGCTAGTAGGTAGAGTGTTCGCCAATGGCCTGTATAATTTAAAAAGATAATACCATAATTATTTGTGCATAATACGCATTTTTTTTTATTAGATTATAAGCCTACTGGGCTAGTTGGTAGAGTCTTCGCCAATGGCTTCAATATGATTTTAAAAGATAATACCATAATTATTTGTGCATAATACGCATTTTTTTTAATTAGATTATAAGCCTACTGGGCTAGTTGGTAGAGTCTTCGCCAATGGCCTCTATATGATTTTAAAAGATAATACCATAATTATTTGTGCATAATACGCATTTTTTTTTTATTAGATTATAAGCCTACTGGGCTAGATGGTAGAGTCTTCGCCAATGGCTTCAATATGATTTTAAAAGATAATACCATAATTATTTGTGCATAATACGCATTTTTTTTAATTAGATTATAAGCCTACTGGGCTAGTTGGTAGAGTCTTCGCCAATGGCTTCTATATGATTTTAAAAGATAATACCATAATTATTTGTGCATAATACGCATTTTTTTTTATTAGATTATAAGCCTACTGGGCTAGTTGGTAGAGTGTTCGCCAATGGCTTCTATATGATTTTAAAAGATAATACCATAATTATTTGTGCATAATACGCATTTTTTTTTATTAGATTATAAGACTACTGGGCTAGTTGGTAGATTGTTCGCCAATGGCTTCTATATAATTTAAAAAGATAATACCATAATTATTCGTGCATAATACGCATTTTTTAAATAGATTATAAGCCTATTAGGCTAGTAGGTAGAGTGTTCGCCAATGGCCTCTGTATAATTTAAAAAGATAATACCATAATTATTTGTGCATAATACGCATTTTTTTTTATTAGATTATAAGCCTACTGGGCTAGTTGGTAGAGTGTTCGCCAATGGCTTCTATATGATTTTAAAAGATAATACCATAATTATTTGTGCATAATACGCATTTTTTTAAATTAGATTATAAGCCTACTGGGCTAGTTGGTAGAGTGTTCGCCAATGGCTTCTATATGATTTTAAAAGATAATACCATAATTATTTGTGCATAATACGCATTTTTTTTTATTAGATTATAAGCCTACTGGGCTAGTTGGTAGAGTGTTCGCCAATGGTTTCTATATGATTTTAAAAGATAATACCATAATTATTTGTGCATAATACGCATTTTTTTTTTATTAGATTATAAGCCTACTGGGCTAGTTGGTAGAGTCTTCGCCAATGGCCTCTATATGATTTTAAAAGATAATACCATAATTATTTGTGCATAATACGCATTTTTTTTTTATTAGATTATAAGCCTACTGGGCTAGATGGTAGAGTCTTCGCCAATGGCTTCAATATGATTTTAAAAGATAATACCATAATTATTTGTGCATAATACGCATTTTTTTTAATTAGATTATAAGCCTACTGGGCTAGTTGGTAGAGTCTTCGCCAATGGCTTCTATATGATTTTAAAAGATAATACCATAATTATTTGTGCATAATACGCATTTTTTTTTATTAGATTATAAGCCTACTGGGCTAGTTGGTAGAGTGTTCGCCAATGGCTTCTATATGATTTTAAAAGATAATACCATAATTATTTGTGCATAATACGCATTTTTTTTTATTAGATTATAAGCCTACTGGGCTAGTTGGTAGAGTGTTCGCCAATGGCTTCTATATGATTTTAAAAGATAATACCATAATTATTTGTGCATAATACGCATTTTTTTTTATTAGATTATAAGCCTACTGGGCTAGATGGTTGAGTCTTCGCCAATGGCTTCTATATGATTTTAAAAGATAATACCATAATTATTTGTGCATAATACGCATTTTTTTTTATTAGATTATAAGACTACTGGGCTAGTTGGTAGAGTGTTCGCCAATGGCTTCTATATAATTTAAAAAGATAATACCATAATTATTCGTGCATAATACGCATTTTTTTTTATTAGATTATAAGCCTATTAGGCTAGTAGGTAGAGTGTTCGCCAATGGCCTCTGTATAATTTAAAAAGATAATACCATAATTATTTGTGCATAATACGCATTTTTTTTTATTAGATTATAAGCCTACTGGGCTAGTTGGTAGAGTGTTCGCCAATGGCTTCTATATGATTTTAAAAGATAATACCATAATTATTTGTGCATAATACGCATTTTTTTAAATTAGATTATAAGCCTACTGGGCTAGTTGGTAGAGTGTTCGCCAATGGCTTCTATATGATTTTAAAAGATAATACCATAATTATTTGTGCATAATACGCATTTTTTTTTATTAGATTATAAGCCTACTGGGCTAGTTGGTAGAGTGTTCGCCAATGGTTTCTATATGATTTTAAAAGATAATACCATAATTATTTGTGCATAATACGCATTTTTTTTTATTAGATTATAAGCCTACTGGGCTAGTTGGTAGAGTGTTCGCCAATGGCTTCTATATGATTTTAAAAGATAATACCATAATTATTTGTGCATAATACGCATTTTTTTTTATTAGATTATAAGCCTACTGGGCTAGATGGTAGAGTCTTTGCCAATGGCTTCAATATGATTTTAAAAGATAATACCATAATTATTTGTGCATAATACGCATTTTTTTTTTAGATTATAAGCCTACTGGGCTAGTTGGTAGAGTCTTCGCCAATGGCTTCTATATGATTTTAAAAGATAATACCATAATTATTTGTGTATAATACGCATTTTTTTTTATTAGATTATAAGCCTACTGGGCTAGTTGGTAGAGTCTTCGCCAATGGCTTCTATATGATTTTAAAAGATAATACCATAATTATTTGTGCATAATACGCATTTTTTTTATTAGATTATAAGACTACTGGGCTAGTTGGTAGAGTGTTCGCCAATGGCTTCTATATGATTTTAAAAGATAATACCATAATTATTTGTGCATAATACGCATTTTTTTTTATTAGATTATAAGACTACTGGGCTAGTTGGTAGAGTGTTCGCCAATGGCTTCTATATGATTTTAAAAGATAATACCATAATTATTTGTGCATAATACGCATTTTTTTTTATTAGATTATAAGCCTACTCGGCTAGTTGGTACAGTGTTCGACAATGGCTTCTATATGATTTTAAAAGATAATACCATAATTATTTGTGCATAATACGCATTTTTTTTAATTAGATTATAAGCCTACTGGGCTAGTTGGTAGAGTCTTCGCCAATGGCTTCTATATGATTTTAAAAGATAATACCATAATTATTTGTGCATAATACGCATTTTTTTTTATTAGATTATAAGACTACTGGGCTAGTTGGTAGAGTGTTCGCCAATGGCTTCTATATGATTTTAAAAGATAATACCATAATTATTTGTGCATAATACGCATTTTTTTATTAGATTATAAGCCTACTGGGCTAGTTGGTAGAGTGTTCGCCAATGGCTTCTATATGATTTTAAAAGATAATACCATAATTATTTGTGCATAATACGCATTTTTTTTTATTAGATTATAAGACTACTGGGCTAGTTGGTAGAGTGTTCGCCAATGGCTTCTATATGATTTTAAAAGATAATACCATAATTATTTGTGCATAATACGCATTTTTTTTATTAGATTATAAGACTACTGGGCTAGTTGGTAGAGTGTTCGCCAATGGCTTCTATATGATTTTAAAAGATAATACCATAATTATTTGTGCATAATACGCATTTTTTTTTATTAGATTATAAGACTACTGGGCTAGTTGGTAGAGTGTTCGCCAATGGCTTCTATATGATTTTAAAAGATAATACCATAATTATTTGTGCATAATACGCATTTTTTTTTATTAGATTATAAGACTACTGGGCTAGTTGGTAGAGTGTTCGCCAATGGCTTCTATATGATTTTAAAAGATAATACCATAATTATTTGTGCATAATACGCATTTTTTTTTATTAGATTATAAGACTACTGGGCTAGTTGGTAGAGTGTTCGCCAATGGCTTCTATATGATTTTAAAAGATAATACCATAATTATTTGTGCATAATACGCATTTTTTTATTAGATTATAAGACTACTGGGCTAGTTGGTAGAGTGTTCGCCAATGGCTTCTATATGATTTTAAAAGATAATACCATAATTATTTGTGCATAATACGCATTTTTTTTATTAGATTATAAGACTACTGGGCTAGTTGGTAGAGTCTTCGCCAATGTCTTCTATATGACTTTAAAAGATAATACCATAATTATTTGTGCATAATACGCATCTTTTTACTAGATCATCTGCCTTATTAGACTTGTAGGTAGAGCGTTCGCCAATGGGAGATTGGGGTTAAATCCTAGGTCGACTCATACCAAAGATTTAAAAAACTGGTACTTGAAGCCCCTTGCTTTACACTCAGCATTATAACGTACGTATCAAGGCTAAAGTAAAGCAATCCAGGGAAAGAATCATTGCCCTCCCCAACCCTCGGTGCCGTAGCTATGAAAAGGGAGCCTTCAGGTCTCCCTCGATTTCGGTCAGCCAATTTTATTTTTATAAGCCTGAAAGTTATGTACAATTTTTTATGTAACCTCCTAGAATATTGTACTCTGACTAATGCTCTTGTGTCTAGACATAAAGACTGGATAGTTTGTTTTGGTTTCTTTCTTTAATGACATATCAACCTTCGTGAGTTATTTAATGCCAAAGCCATTCTAGTAGAAGTATAGCAGTGATACTATTCAACCCAGAGCTGGGGATGGATAATGTGGTTTCATGCCTTTTCCTAGGATATTAGTCCGAAAGTATAATAACGTGACTGGAATTCGAACTCACTTACTGTGGTGTTGCAATACAACTCTTTCGCCACCGCAGCACCCCATGAAAAATGGAGTGTAATATTGAAATTGGAGGAAGTGCAAAGAAGAGGCAAAAATAATTTCAAAAAAGATAAAAGATTATAGTTACAAGGAAAGTTTATAGAAACTACTTTACTTGAAAGAAAGAAAGTTGATTTAATTGAAACCTTTAAAATAATTACTGGGATTTCTAATTAAGGCAGAATTCTTTTCTAATATTTCTCTTCGAACTGTATATTCACTGTCAAGACAGATTTCAAAAACTAAGTCAACAAACCAAGTTGATTTTTTTTAATAGAGTGATATTTTCTGGGAAGAAATTGGGAAGATAATGTAATACCTAATAATATCCGTTTTGATTGTATAATTTTCCACTAAAAAATAAAGTCCTGGTATCTTCGGGCTTAGCTGAAAATTAACTTTTTATTCAAAAATGCTAAAGGTGTATTTATTTATGCACGATAATGTAATACCTAATAATATCCATTTTGATTATATCATATCTGCCAATAAATAATAAAATCTTTGTATCTTTGAGTTCGAAGAAAATTAACAAAAGTTTATGAAAACATAAACAAAACCTCTTTGAAGTATATTCATTTATGAGCGATATCTTAATACCAAATAATATCCGTTTTGATAATATCATGTTGTACAACCCGAAAAATACACCGACTACATCTCTGCAGAAGGGTAAGAAACCCCACCAACGAGTGTACTGGTTTTAACTCAAAACCATCTGATGATGAGGCTCCAGTCCTAGAGCTTTGGAGAATGTAGAGTACTTCTTCATTACCACTACTCCCAGGTCCACTCTGCCCCAGAATAGTAGACCCTGTTAGGGTCCCATCCATGGATCAAGTTGAACTGACTAACCAGGAACTATTTTCCCATTAAACTTTATTCAAACAAATGACTGTTAAATTGAATTATTGACATTACATAACTTTGAACCATTTAATTGTGTGGGAATGAATGAAACGTATTGAATAGAATTATTCGTATTGAATAGCAATACTTGAAACTATTTAGTTGTGCAAATAAAACTATTTGTGTCAGCACATATTTGAAATCACCTCACTGAGTGCAAACAAATAATTAATAATAAATAGAAATATTAGCGCTATATAGCAATGATTGAAACCATTTAACTGTGTGCAAACAATTGCAATACTTGGGAGCAAACAAATTAGCTCTGACTCATTGAAAAATAAGATTACCTACAAACAATTAACTTACAAATCATATATGTATATCCATTTAGCTGAGTGCAAATAAATGACTGATGTTAAATTGAATTATTACTTGAAACCATTTGAATGTGTGCAAACAAATAAGCTCTATAAAAATGCCATTTATAAACTATGTGTTTACAAATAATGTATTCTATATATATGTATAAAGAGGATTTGGCATTAAATAACCTACAATAGTTGATATGCTATAAAACCCAACCAAACCAAATCATATATATTTAATATATATGTATAAATAGGATTTGGCATTAAATAAACTTCACTGGTTGATATGCCATAAAATCCAACAAAACCAAATCATATATACATAATATATATGTATAAAGAAGATTTGGCATTAAATGACCTACAATGGTTGATATGCCATAAAACCCAACCTCACCAAATCATATATATTTGATATATATGTATAAAGCGTATTTGGCATTAAATAACCTACAATAGATGATATGCCATAAAATCTAACCAAACCAAATCATATATATTTAATATATATATATAAAATATGATTTGGCATTAAATAACCTACAATCGTTTATATGCCATAAAACCCAATCTAACCAAATCATATATATTCAATATATATGTATAAATAGGATTTGGCATTAAATAACCTACAATAGTTGATATGCCATAAAACCCAACCAAACCAAATTATATATTCTTAATATATATGCATAAAGCGAATTTAGCATTAAATAACCTACAATGGTTGATATACCATAAAACCCAACCTCACCAAATCCAGTATATCTAATATATATGTATAAGAACCAACCAACCTAAGAAATCACTATCCCTTTCAATTAGATATATCAATATGTAATCATTGTGAAAAAGTAATGAAATCATATCAATTTCTTATCACTGCTCCTTGGACTCCAGTATTCTTTGAATTCCCAATGCGCAGTTTCGGCTCAGCATTCGGACTACTCCAATTCATTTCTCTGTTTGTCCGATATTTTTTAGAAATGTCAGATGGTAACAGAACTCATCTAACCTGCTCTGATAGACTCAAATATTCAGTTTGGCTTGATTCAGTTTCGTTGTTTAATGGCATATCAGCCTTCTCCGGTTATTTAATTCCAAATCTACCCTTGTAGAAAAATAGCAGTGATACTATTTAACCCAGAGCTGGAGGAACAAGGGGATTCATACCTTTCCCAAAGGGATTCCAAAAGGGAATATAGTAGTGTAAATTGGATATTCGTCAAATATATTTCAACAGATAATTGTTGCTGGGACTTCTTCGAATTAAGCTATTAACTGATTAAGTGAACAATTGAGATATCTTTCATTCTCGCAAAACTGCTGTGGATGCATCGTCCACGGTTCACATCGTCCCGCTTGCAAAGCAACCCAACTCCAAGTTGTGTTTTTTTTAAGAAAGATTAGTCGGCCGCAGGCTTTGATCAGCACTACTCACAAAAAAAGAACAAATGAACCCAAGAAAATATTTCTTTCTTTATTCATTCTTCTCGTTTATCCTTGTCGGGTGGGTTATACTTCACAATATGGGGTTAGGCGCTGATCCCTCTCTTTTGAGATTTGATCAATTTTCCATGTCATTCTGTGTCTTAAAAACTGAATTGTAACTTTGCTGTCTCATCAACTGCCACAGATCCTGATTATCCACTGCAAATTACCAGCTTAGGCTCTAACTCAGCCTGTTCAACGTGGAGGAGGTACCTCTGGGGTTACAGTCAGTGTATTAAAAGCCTCACCGACTGGTCATGTAGCTTTTATTGAGCAAAGGCTCATTAATTTTCTTTAACAGTAAAAAAAGCTTACATTCATCAGCTCTGTGCAGACACTGTGTGCCGACAAGAGCACTTACGAAAAGTGAGAGCAAATAGGGACGGATGACGAGAGAAAGAGAGAGAGGGAGAGAGAGTGATGGGGGGGGGGAGAGAAGCAATGGAATCCGATCTGTCAACTCGCCTTTATGATAAATGATAGCACATTTTGCTAATTTTCACTTACACCCTTTTATCTTTAGAAAGCTTTTAAAGTTCTTTCAGAGCAATATTTCGTTCGGCTGGAACGGATATATCAACCAAGGGACATGTTATATTCTTAAGATCTTTCATTATAATGTGTGGCTTGCCCAGTCGACTGGGGCTGTAGAATACACCAACTGCACCTCTGAAGTGGGTTAAAATCCTCCCCAATGAATGTCCTGGATTTGTCACTAAACAATCTGATGGTGAAATTCCAGTAATGCTGAAGCTTTGGGGAATGCAGAGTATCTCTTCATTGTCATCGCTCCTTGGTCCACTTGGAGTGGTAGTACCTGATAGGGTCCTATGTATGGGTTAAATAGAACTAAAATGCGTACTTGTGCTAAATTGAATTATTTGAAATAGAACTGTTTTGACATGTAAACTGTGTACTTATGCGAAACTGAATTGTTTATATTATAGAACTATTTGACTAAACTGAATATCTTAAAAAGAAATGTTTTTGATAATTAAACTGTATACTGATGCTAAACTTAATTGTTTGAAATAGAACTGTTCATTTGTATGAAAATGGATTTGGCATTAAATAACCTACAAAGGTTGATATGGCATAAAACCCAGACAAACAAACAATATAAGGTATGGCCCGTTGGCGTTCAAATTCTTATAAGTGTGTACTGGAAAATTCCGCGAGATCGTAAAATCATTTGCCTCTGTGATAAGCTCAGAAGAGTGTTCACATTAGTGCAATGGCCGGTAAGAACAGATATTGAGAGGTAGACAGTCAAATGTGTAGATGATAATGATGATAATGTTTTATGTAAAATTTATTTATTTATTAATACCCACATAAATAAAAACTTAAATGTTTTTCAAGTCTCAGAGGTGGTCGCTGCGGAGCCGTCTTTGAAAAAATGTGTAAGAAGGAGGCCAAGCAATTGTGGATAATTTTTGACTAGTTGGAGCTCGAGAAAATATCTCGTCGATTCCCAACTCACCAATTATATTCATGATACACTCACACTGAATAAACGAAAATAAAGATGTGACAAGCACATTTACATGTACGTAAACTTTTAATATATACATGACAAATATATAAGTATTGACAGGAATATAAAAACGTGTCCTAACAGATAAAAGATGCTCATACTGTTCTATGAACAAGCAGTATATGAAAAGAGTACAAAAATTTGAAAAAAGCTTACTTGATAATGAACAGTAAAATGATGATCGTGCCAACATGTAAGGCGAAAGACAACGCTACTTCTGTTCAAAGAACAGAGGCGAAGGAGGACGAAAGTGGATTTTTGTTACAGTTCACGAACCCTCTTAAGAGATACGCTCATTCTTCAAAGGAAACAATTATTCATTGTCTCCCCACAGGAGCGAATAGACTGGTAAGGAAGAAGACCGCAGCTTCTTCTATCCTCAAGTCTCTCCTTTATCCATTAAGGGAAACATTCATGGGTCAAAACGGAACTTACACGAGTAAGATATTTTGTTTTGTTTTCAGTCATCGCTAGTTCAGTTTGATTTTGCTTTTCAATTTGTCTTTTACTTTATCAGTCGCATTTCTTTTTGTGGATTTTACTAAAAAAAAGATTTCGTATTTTGTAGCCTCCTCGATTCCAGTGCCCGTGAATGCCGAGGTCATCAACAAATCAGGTAAGTGTTTTATTAAAATTATAGTCAAGAAGTCACTCCATACACGAGATAGAAACATAGTGCGAGTGGATAGTTGGCCTAGTCTAGGTCCAGGCCAACTAGTGCGCCTACAAGTGCTTGTATAATTGTTGACAAAGAGTTATACTTAATTACTTGAAACCATATAATTGTGTCCAAATTATTATCAGATAGGATTACTTGAAATCCATTTTGTGCAAATTATTTGTATTTGGTAAGAATACTTGAAATTGTATAAACGTGTGCAAACAATGAAAAATACCATTGCACTCGAATATTGTTAAGTAAACCAAGTGCCATTCTCTATGATTGTTGATGCAATAAGTTCGTATCTGGGCATCGACAAATAAAAATAGTGTTACAAAAAATGATTGCATTGAAGTGTTGAAAATATAGTTAAGATGATAACAAAACATTTACAAATGATTTTGATTTCAGCATTAAATAGTCCATAAGGAGTTGATATACCATAAAATAAATAAACTAAGTCAATGCAATAATTATTTCAAAATATATGTTTTTATTAAGTATCTTTAAAAAATGTAAGCCGAGTCGGCTGGGGCTGTAGAATACACTGACTGCATCTTTACAGAAGAGTAAGATCACCTTCAAAGATGGTGAGGGTTCAGTAATACTGGAATTTGGGGAATGTGAAGTAACCATTCATTGCCATAGCTCCCAGGTCCACACTGTTTGCAAACGAGTGAGTAATGTGGAATAGAATAATTAGTGTTAAATAGCAATACTTGTAACCACTTCACTATGTGCAAACAAATCATCAATATCGGATAGAATTATAAGTGTTTGATTGCAATAATTGAAACTATTTAACAAAGTAGAAACAATAGCAATACAATTGTACAAACAAATTAGTTCTAACTCATTTAAAAATGTAATTACCAACAAACTAATCTCTAACATAACATGAGTATCTATTCAAATGTGTTCAAACAAATGACTGCTGTTAAATTGTTACTGTTACATAACAATACTTGAAGACATCAGTGTACAAAAATTGAGCTCAGGCTCGTTTAAAAATATTAACAAAATGTATTTACGAATCATATACAAATAGGATTTGACATTAAATAACCTGCAATGGTTGAGATGCCATAAAACCAAGCCCAACCCAACTCAACTAAACCATCAAAAAATATAATGAATTGTTGCTATGTTATATCAACTGGAGCGAGTGTTGACGCATATTATTGCATCGTCACATCCAGGATTTTATTATTTCTAGGTTTGGTTTCTTTGTTTAATGGCATATCAACCTTTGTATGTTATTTAATGCCAAAGCCATTCTCCTAGAAGAACAGTTGTGGTACTACTTAACCCATAGGTGGGGGGATTAGGGGGTTCATACCTTTCCCAAGGGTATTTGCCCGAAAGTGAATGTAATAGCGCGACTGGAGTACGAACTCGCGTACTACAATTCCGCAGTCTATCGCTTTAACCATTACACCACGAGGACACCCCCTTTATTATTTCTAGTGAAACATCAAACATTTAAAACGTACATTATTTATTATTGCTTATTATTTAGAACCAAACTGCAAAGCAGTGAATTTTTGTAAGAAAAAATAAGAATATGTAACAGCCAAAATGTACACCTTATATATATATATATGCAAATTTCATTAAACATAATAGACATTTTACGTCTACATATTTTCTTCTGGATCCGTTCGAATTCCCGTATTACTTTTATCGTATTCGGGGGGAATTGATTTATGTATTATCCATAGTTGTATGTATCCCTAGTACTTTCTGCCCGACTTTGGGCCATCATCAGGGGAGGATCAAAGTCGGGCAGAAAGTACTAGGGATATATACAACTATGGACAATACATAAATCAATTCCCCCCGAATACGATAAAAGTAATACGGGAATTCGAACGGATCCAGAAGAAAATATGTAGACATAAAATGTCTATTATGTTTAATGAAATTTGCATTAAGGAAGAAATGCTGCCTATATATATATATATATATATTACAACAGAGATCAGAAGAAGACCGGAGAGTTAACCGGCCGAAACGTTGTGATTCTCTTCTAGAAAATATAAATAAGTAACTGGCCAAATCTACACTTATATATATATATAGAGAGAGAGAGAGAAAGAGACAGACAGAGACAGAGACAGATACTGAAAGAGAGGAATCAAAGGTCAAAGAGATAATCGGTCGAAATTTTGTGACTATGCTAATATCAACAGACTGCATAGGTGATGATGTCGTGCTATCTGATTGATGGTTTGTTTTATTTGTTTAGAGGCATATCTACCTTCGTGGGTTATTTACTACCAAAGGCATCCTTGTAAAAGAACAGTAGTGGTACTATTTAACCTGTAGCCGAGAATAGAGGTTAGAAAAAGAGTAACTAACAATATCATAGATACAATAAACCTATGAAGATAGTTTAGATTGTATTGGTTTCTTTTTTAATGGCATATCAGCCTTCGTGGGTTATTTACTGCCAAAGCCATCCTTGCAGGAGAAGAGTTGTGGTACAATTTAACCAGTAAGTGAACGTAATGGCGCGGAACTCAAACTCACTTCGATGTCACAATCCAATATATGAGCCACTACGCTACGGCAACTCTCCCAGGACAGACTGTGATAGATAAATATATATGAATGGACTAAGATAGATAGATATATAGATAGACTGATCGTGTCTCGTATGTTGTACTAATGAAGAAAATTGTTTCAGGTTCAGATGAATCACCTCAAATTGCTGTGGCGACCGTCATCGCCGGAATTCAGACTGTCGCTGCCATCATCGCCTATGCCCGACATTTGATGGAAGTGACAACATTTAAAGATATCATGGCCACTGAGATCATCCCTTATCACTCTGAATTGGCGGCGTCTTACGGAAATCTCAATGCCGAATCCATTAAAATGATGGACGACGAACTGAAGGTACTGAATTATTTTTATTGATCGATTTTCAAAATCCAAATAAAAAGAAGAATAATTGATATACAAAAAGATTTTAGACTGGTTTCTTTAGCCTTGGCTAGGTAACCAGTCTTGGAGAAGGAAAACTCTGAATTTAAACTGACTTTACTCCGCTTGAAAAAAATTGACTTTATGTCACATCCTGCCTAAAAATATTTTTGTTTGTATTTACACGAGTAATAACATACAAAAATATTTTTGAGAGTTATTTGATACATCATTATTATCATTATTATTATTCGCTTAGAGTTTTCCTCGGCAACAATTCAGTTCGAAGTCGACTTGCATTATAATTACTTGTAAATAAACTAATTAAAAGAAGGTACTTGATGATTCAACGATTATCTTCATAGAAAAGTTATGATGAATAGGGTAAGCGCAAACGCTGAAATCACATTATTATTATTGTACTTTCTGTGAGTTCCTTACACCAAAGTGAGCTAATGGTCTTTCACTGGAGTCTGAGTGACTGTAAGTCTCTTCATGTTTCCAGGACTCTTCTCAGTATTCAGGTCGATCTCAGCAAAGCTTTTGTTTGGCTAATTTCAATTTCCGACTCTTCCAAACCCTTTTCCAAGTCTTTGAGTACTGTTCCAGGTGCATCAATTACAATGGGTATCACCGTTACTTTCATATTCCATAGCTTTTTTTTTTTTTTACTTCTCTGACAAGGTCCAAGAACTTGTCTCTCTTTTTCGTTTTCTTTGATTTTTACTCTGGTTCCCCAGAACGCCCAAATCTACTATTCGGCGACTTTCTCTCTCTCTCTCTCTCTCTCTCTCTCTCTCTCTCTCTCTCTCTCTCTCTAATTATCACTAGGTCTGGTCTTCTGGCAGGGATTAGATGTTCCATTTGTATTACAAAATCCCAGAGAATTTTGTGTGTTTCATCAACCTGGACAGATTATGCTTTGTGCATTTACCATTTGGTAGATGGTCAAGTTTTCACAGAAGTCTGAATGAGAGCAAATCTTCTCGGATATCGGAGACTATTCAAAATCTTCAAGCTGATCTCAAAAGTGCCGTAGTCTGGACAGTCTCTATTCTTTCTCTGATCTCCAATTCCACCAGACTGTATTATTGGTGTTTGGAGACTGTTCCTTGGGCACCATCTACAATTGATATCACCGTCACTTTCATGTTCCACAGCCTTTTCAGCTCTTTAGCAAGATCCAAGTATTTTACTTTCTTTTATCATATTTACCAACCCCTCCGCTCGGGTAGGATATGACACAAGGTCAATTTTTCAGCGGAATTTAACAGGTTTGAATTCAGAGTTTTCCTTCTCCTAGACTAGTTGCCTTACCAAGACTGAAAAACCCAGTCTGCCCTACTATTTACCCATAGCTGGAGGGAGAATATTTGGATTCATATCTTTCCCAAGGGTATTAGTGCTATGTGAAATGCAATCAGTCTCGTCTAGGATTTGAACTCGACGATAACCATTACACCACGGGCACCTCCATATTTTACTTTCTTTTATTTTCCCTATACAGTCCGCTGCAACGGTAATGCCCACTAGTTGACAAGGTTGTTTTTTTTACTGTTCAATTTGAGATGCTGATCAAAGATCTTCCCACTAGTTGACTGGGCGGGGGAAAATCTCGGTTAAAACTAATCCTGGATAGAACTTCTTTCTTCTCGTATCTTTGTGTCGTCAGTTCTTTTTCCGATTGGCGCGCGTCTCACTGCTTTCTCCGCTCGTCAGATCTATATTTATGCCAGCTCGGTTTTCGGTACGGGATATATTGTTTACATTGCAACTTCTTTCCAGTGTGGATCAGACGACATTAGGGTCATTTCCAGGTCAGTGCATTGCACTATTTCGTATCCTTGTCAAAATGAACTAGGTTTCTTTCAGGTGATGATGGCTGCTGTTACCAGGCAACTAACAGAACTTCACGAGAAGAATAAAGATGGACGAGAGATCTTGTTTGAAGAATACGTGGCCACAATGTTGCAAAATCCGATTATCGAAAAGGATTACGATGGTGAAATCTTCAGGAATGAATATAAACAATTTTCCAAGTTTGGTGTTGCAAGAGGAGAAGTGGACAAACAAGTGGTAAGTATTTTCAACTTTATTTGACCTTGTTACATTCTCGTTCTTTCTCTGTCTTTGTCTCTCTGTTTTTCTCCCATTTATCAATTTGAATAAATTTCAGACATGGCCGGTGAGTGTATGTGTGTATGTGAGTTTTGGTGTCTGGGTGTATGTATGTAAGTTTGTGTTTCTGTGTGTGTGTGTGTGTGTGTGTGTTGTGAGAGGGAGGGAGAGAGGGAGGGAGTCGAGTTTGATCTATAGTCATAAGAGTTGACAATTCAGATGTTTGATTGGTATTTTAAGGCATATCAACTCTTGTGGCTTATTTAATACCAAATTCTGTTTATATATATATATATATATATATATATGTGCGTGTGTGTGTGTGTGTGTGTATGATTAGAAAGCGAACGGTTTAAAGGTAACATCATTTTTAAATGAGTCAGAGATTTTCTTATTTGCACACAGTTAATTGGTTTCAAGTATTGTTATCCAACATTAATAATTCTAAATTAATCATTTGTTTGCACCTATTTAAAGGGTTTCAAGAAATGGCATTTATTGTTTGCATACAGTTAAATTGTTTCAAGTATTGGTTGATTGGTTTGTTGTGTTTTATCGCATGTCAACTCTTGTAGGGTATTGAATGCCGAATCTTATTTGTACATATACATTATATATTGCTTCGTAAATGAACAATTTGTTTGCGAGTAGTTAAACGGTTTCAAATATTGCCAGTTAAATAGTTTCAAGTTTTGCTATTAATTGTTTACACATAGTTACTTAGTTGTAGAACTTGCAATAAAAATTGGATAAAATTTAAAATGAATAAAACGGAATAAAAAGAAAGAAAGAAAGAATGAAAGAAAGAAAGAAAATTCCTTGATGTGACGTCAGTGTTTGGTTTGATTTATTTATTTAATGACATATCAACATTCGTGGGTTATTTAATGCCAAAGCCATCCTCGAAGAAGAACAGCCGTAAAACTATGTCACCCATAGCTGGGGAAATAAGTGGGTTCATACCTTTCCTAAGGGTATTTGTCCGAAAGAGAACATAATCGCGTGACTGGAGCTCGACCTCGTTTACTAAGATGTCGTAATGGATTACGACATCTTAGTAAACTACGCCACGAACTTTCCACTACGCCACGAACTATCCCCCTATCCGCCACTATCCACTACGCCACGAACTTTCCCCCATCATAGTGTTTGTAAACCTGGGACCGGAAGTAAATGGTTTGAAGCGAGGCCGCTAGGGAATTTCTGGTTTTCGATTAACTTCACGTTTTTAATATGCCTAGCCTATTTAGCTACCCCACTTCTTTCTCCTTACCAACTTTTTCGTGGTTTTTGTGTTGCGATTCAGAACCTCTTCTCTACCCTCGTCGAGTTGTAGCAACCAAAGTCTTAACTTACCTCACAGCCAAGATCTTTCAACCTTGAATATATAGTATAATCCCCACTAAAAATCTAAGTGAATTAAGCCGTATTGAAACTGTTTTCTTTTAACAGTTTATAATTATAAACGTATAAATTCATTTTTACTTGCTGTTAAATGAATTATCAAACACATTACCGGAAATTTTGCCAAAATCCGGCTTGCCCAGAGTACCAGGAACACTCGAACTGGTTCTGCACACGCATTTATTTATTTTTTACCGATTTTTCTCAGTTTTTTCACCAGAGTCTGTATGTTAGGTTCAAGCTGTTACGGAAATTGTCGAAAATTTTATTTCTAGTCCTGTCGATAAGACTTAGAATACGTTAACTGTATCCCCAGCGCAGGGCTAAGCACCCCCTTCAAGGGGATGTCCTGGGTATAACACTAAACTGCATTTGATGATGAGACTCCAGTTTTAGTGATCTGAGGAGTGTGAAGTACCCACCACCGCATTACTATTACTCACAGCTCAACTCTGACTCTATGTGATATCCTCTGTTAGGGTCTCATCGATGAGTTAGATCTTTTGTATTCGATTGGAAGTGTGTACAAAAAAGAACCATTTAAAATTCAGTTGCATTAAAAATGTTAATATGTACGCACAATTAACGAGATTACGTAAACTCTTGGTATAAAATAAACCTAAACGGATTGACATGCCGTTAAAATCATTCAATCAAAATTTCATTTTCAAGAACTTCCTCACACGTTCATCACTGTCAAGAGTAAAGTTTTAAAGTGATATATTTTTTTTATAGTTAGAGAAGCATTCATAGATCAGACTCTTTTCTAAAGCGTTTATTGCGACAAAAAATGAAATTCTTATTTTCTCATGTTAATGAAACATATTATGAAAAGATTTTCCTTTGTTTCTTAAACAGTTGCAACTCGAGCAAAATGTTTGCAATAATACGATAGATTGAGAAAAATTAATACATCAAAGTTTCTTTCGATGGAAAGACAATAATATTTCAGCTTTTTTTTCTCTTGAAGATGACCTACAATCGTTAAAAGTATTTGCGAAGGACGTTTTTGAGAATCTCAATTCAAGCTTGAAGCCAATTCACGAAGTTTTGTGTAAAGATATGAGAAAATAAATAATTAAATATAAAAATAAACTTTGATAGTTTTTAACAAAACCTATTTAGAATAAATCTATCTATCTATCTATCTATATGCAGATAGATAGACAGATACTATAGCCCATAAAAAGTACATCCTAAAGGATACATTATTGCTTGCCAGACATTAAACAAGAAAATTTTAAGTTGTTTTTTATTGATCTAATTCCAGAAATATTTAATTGGACGGAGATGTTTCTTGTGTTTTTATCTCATTTCTTGCCTATCGTGTCTTGTGGTTTAATTCTGTATTTGTAAACACACTTTTTCTAAAAGACTTGCAATATCAGCTGAAAATTCGACGTGCCACACTTCGAATCTATTGTCCACCTCAAGCACGCACACACACACACAGACACACACACACATATATATATATATATACAAAGAGAGAGAGAGAGAGAGAGAGAGAGAGAGAGAGAGAGAGAGAATGAAACATAGAGATAGAGAGTGAGTGAAAGAAATGATGACGAAAAGAGAGTGAAAAAGAGCAAAGATAATGAAATGGTTTGGTTTGGTTTGGTTTTAGGGCATATCAACCATCGTAGATTATTTAATGCCAAATACATTTTATACATATAAACAGTTTTATTTCAAACAATTCATATTAGCATAAGTACAGTTTTTTTGTTTACACACAGTTAAATGTCAAAACAGTTCTACTTCAAACGATTCAGTTTTGTATAAGTACAGTTTAGTTCTATTTGACCCATAGATAGGACCCTATCAGGTGCTACCACTCCAAGCCAGAGTGGACCTGGCAGCAATGGCAATAAAGGGATACTCCGCATTCTCCAAAGCTCCTGCATTAGTGGAGTTTCACCACCATATTGTTTAGTGTCATATCCAGGACACTCATTGGGGGAGTCTTACCCTCTGCAGAGATGCAGTCAGTGTATTCTACAGTCCTAGCCAACTGAGCCAGGAATCTTTAAGGGCATTTGAAATCTCTGAAAAAACACAAAGTAATTTTCCATATGCCACATTCAGTGTAAGCAAGAGAATCACCTGTTGTATATGAATAATAAAAATAAACAAAATATCCTTTTTTATTCATTTATAGCTTTATTATTTACCCATAACCAGAGAAAGAATATTAGAGTTCATATTTCTTTTAAAGGTATTATGCAAAGTGAAAACAACCTCATCCAGAAGTTGAACTTGGGGGAGTCTTACCCTTCTGCAGAGATGCAGTTGGTGTATTCCACAACCCCAGCCGATTGGGCCAGAATGAAATGAGAAAATAAGTATTAAAGATTGATACAGATATTTTATTATAATGGGGATTATGCGTCTATTCATCTGTAAATTAAACTCTCTCTATATATATATACATATATATATATAGAGAGAGAGAGAGAAAGTGAGAGAAAGAAATAAAAGAAAGTGAGAGAGAGAGAGAAAGAGAGAGAGAGGATACTCTATTAGAAGTGTACCTTATGTGTCTATTCATCTGTAAATTAAACTCTCTCTATATATATATACATATATATATATATATAGAGAGAGAGAGAGAGAAAGTGAGAGAAAGAAATAAAAGAAAGTGAGAGAGAGAGAAAGAGAGAGAGAGGATACTCTATTAGAAGTGTACCTTATGTGTCTATTCATCTGTAAATTAAACTCTCTCTCTCTCTATATATATATATATATATATACATATATACAGAGAGAGAGAGAAAGTGAGAGAAAGAAAGAAAGAAAGAAAGTGACAGAGAGAGAGAAATGAGAGAGAGAGAGAGGGAAAGGGGGACACTATTAGAAGTGTACATTATGTGTCTATTCATCTGTAAATTAAACTCTCTCTCTCTCTCTCTCTCTATATATATATATATATATATAGAGAGAGAGAGAGAGAGAGGACACTCTATTGGAAAAGTGTACATTTTTCGATTACCATAAATTCAGATTTAGCAAGACAGGAAATGCGAAATTTAGAGTAATATCAATAGATCGATTTAAATTCAGAGCAATAGATTTATTCCTGAAATATGTTGAACGACATAGCTATTTGAGTCAAAAGAGTATTGTTTTAAAATTCTTCTTTAGGTTACAACATCACGTAATATATTTGGTTTAAGTTGAAGGGTCAAAACTACTTTGTGATACATCAAAAATCCGCCAATGTCAGTCTGTAATATTATGTTTTAATGATTTTTTTTTTCATATTAGATTTTAACTGAAAATATCTTAGAAACCTTTACATTGTAACAATTTTTAATCTTCATTTCTCTAATTTATTTATTATTTTGGTTTGAAGATTAATCTCTTTTATTAGATTTTGTTGATTTTTTTTTTTAGGATTCAGTCAACGGGACTTATTTTTAATGTGCTTGGTTGCTTTTTTTTACGGTGTATCAACCGTTTTCGGGTCATTTAACGCCGAATTAAGTCATTTTGATGAAAGTTTCAAATAATTCAGTTTAGTATAAGTATAGTTGTTTTTTTTTTGTTTGTTTACACATTGTGAAATAAAAAATAGTTTCATTTGAAACAATTCAGTTTTTCAGAAGTACACTGGTTCATTGTCAAAAACAGTTCCATTTCAAACAATTCAGTGTAGCATACAAAAACAGTTCTATTTCAAACAATTCAGTTTAGCATACAAAAACAGTTTTATTTCAAACAATTCAGCTTAGCAGATGTACACTGGTTCAATGTCAAAAACAATTCTATTTTAAACAATTCAATTTAGCATACAAAATCAGTTCTATTTCAAACAACTCAGTTTAGCATACAAAAACAGTTCTATTTCAAACAATTTAACTTTGCATATGTACACTGTTTAGTTCTATTTGGCTCATAGATAGGACCCTATGAGGTGCTACCACTCCGGGCTATTGTGGACCTGGGAGCGACTGCAATGAAGGGTTACTCTGCATTCACCAAAGCTCCTGTATTACTGGATGCTCGCCATCAGAATATTTAGCGTCATAAACAGGACTCTCATCGAGGGAGTCTTACTCTCTGCAGAGATGCAGTCAGTGTATTCTAAAGCCCCAGTCGACTGGGCAATAATGTGCTGGAACCAGTTCCTCTTTTTATTTCATAATTTTTTTTATCTATTTGCCAGATCATAATGATTGTCAATCCTCATTAAAACAGATTGTAAAATCGTAATTATTAAAGATGAAGGGAGAAGTCTCTTTTTTAAAGATTATTTTAAAAATATATTTATATAGACTTTCATCTAACCGTTAGACCACCTTATGGAAGATAAACAAACTCATCCAAAATATTTATTTACATTTGGAAGGCCTACATCAAACTTTCTGGCTACCTCTTGAGATCAGGCAAATCCTTTCAAATCATCTAAATAAATTTGGTTGGCTTTCATCAAGTCGTTTGGTCTCTTATGGAAGGAAAAATTTTCCAAAATATTCATATAGATTCAGTTGACATACATCAAATCATTTGGCCCTGCGGTGAGAAACCTGCGAACTTCTAAATCATCAAATGCGACCTTCCACAGATGTCAAAATTCCAATTAAAACTGTATAACTTCACTTTAATCCTTGATATTCCAATGTTTTCTCACAAAAACAATCTAAAAAAATGTCATTAAAATGTTAGTGAAGTTTTTCGTTTACTTTAAGTTGTGTCAATTAATCAAATTTGAATTAGGTTGTCAACTAAAAGTTTAAACTTAAAATGTTTTTATAAACTTGCAAAATATTTATATGCAGTCATCTTACTTGACAATAACTTTCAAAATGGCATTTAAGCCTTTCGCCAGCATATAAATTTTTAATGCTTATAGATTTGGCGAATTATTTTTGACATCATTTCCAACACACACACACACACACATATATATATATATATATATATATGCAAATTTCATTAAACATAATAGACATTTTATGCCTACATATTCTCTTTTGGATCCGTTCGAATTCCCGTATTACTTTTATCGTATTCGGGGGGAATTGATTTAGGTATTGTCCATAGTTGTATGTATCCCTAGTACTTTCTGCCCGACTTTGGGCCATCATCAGGGGAGAATCTATTACAAAAGTGATGTAACTTTTGTTTTAGCAAATTACTACTGTGTAAGGACGTCTTTGCTGTTGGAGATTATGGCGCTTGCTTTTAAATGTAATTCTGTAAATAGTGCCAGTAGCTAAAGACATTTAAGTACGTTAGCACTGGTTTGAAAATTAATTCTATTAAGTGCTGGTTGCAGGTTTCTAATATATAGTGCTTCGAGGATCTGAAGTTTTTGTTTATTATTTTGATGTTCGAGTATTGTTGTGTTGTCGGTGAGAATTTTTCGTAGTTGTGTTGTTGGGCATGAATGTTTTTTTAAATGCTGAGCTATTGAACTTGTGTCAGAAAGGTGCATTGTAAGTCTCCTCGACAGGGTAGTTGAGGTTAAACCAACATATATATTATTATTATCAGAGATACAATCTCCTAGGGGACATTTAAATTTATATATAACGTTGGTTTTTTGCAACACCCCAATCGAGGGAGAGGAGTTATTTCTAATGACCAAATTCGAGGTTTTAAACTTATTATAATATATAATAAGTTTTATTTTTTTATTAGGATCAGTGGGGAGTATGTTTTTGTGAATCAATGTTTTCATTATTTTTTCATCGGATTTATAATTGTAGTGCATTTGGTTACGATAAAAAAGTTTGATATATGTTTGTTGACTGGATGGAGTAGTACACTGTTTATTTTGTTGGTTAACATTTTTGATCATACGTTTAATTTGTTCATCAACAATATAGTTAGGAAACCCATTATCGATGAGAGCCTGTTTTATGTTTTTTACCTCTTTATAAAATATTGTTTTGGAGGAGGAGATTAGTTTGGCACGGGATATTACATTACGAATAATTGCTTTTTTATATCTGAAGGGGCATTCACTTTTAAAGTTGAGGGTACAGGAGTTATTACTAGAGGGTTTTTTGTAGGTGGAGGTAGTGAAGTTATTATTGTTGTTAGTATCAATGAGAACATCTAAAAAGGAAATTTTATTGTTTTTGTTTAGTTCATGAGTAAAGTTAAGAACTGAATTGTTTTGGAAGGTATCTTGTGGTATGTTGATTTCGTTAATATTATTAGAAAGAATAAGAATATCATCAACATATCTTAGGTATATTGGAGGTTTTTTTATGCTATTGAAAATTCTATTTTCGAGATCTGACATGTAGAAATCACTGAAAATGGGGCCCAGGACAGACCCCATAGAGACACCATCTGTCTGAACGTAAATATTTTCAAGATGATCATAAAATGGAACTTCAGTAGTGCATGTTAGGAGTAGTTTTCGAAGTATATTCGGGTTGATTTTAAGAGGAGGGAGATATGGGTTATTATAAATATTATTTATAATAATATCAATTGTTTCATTAACAGGTACGTTAGTAAATAAATTTTCTACATCAAGTGAGGCTAATATACCATTATTGGGTTTAATTGTATGAAGAACTTGAATTAATTCATGTGTAGATTTTATGTTGTATTTGCTAGGTAAGTATGGTGAAATAAGTTGTTTTATTGTTTTTGTGAGTTGATAAATTGGTGTAGGTATTTGTGATATAATAGGGCGAAGAGGATGATTAGGTTTATGTATTTTTACGGTCCCGTAAAGATAGCCGGGTTACTTTTGTAACAGATTTTCCCCTGATGATGGCCCAAAGTCGGGCAGAAAGTACTAGGGATACATACAACTATGGACAATACCTAAATCAATTCCCCCCGAATACGATAAAAGTAATACGGGAATTCGAACGGATCCAAAAGAGAATATGTAGGCATAAAATGTCTATTATGTTTAATGAAATTTGCATTAACGAAGAAATGCTGCCTATATATATATATATATATATATATATATATATATATATATATACAAAGAAGATGAGTTAGAATGAGTTTGAGGACATGTAAGGGGATTCTTATGAATCTCCAGGAGTGCTCAATGTATGATAATTGATATATAAATTTATAAATTTCATACAATGCTGATTCCCCCTCCTCTCTCTCTTTTCTAAACGAGTAAGAATCCATTTAAAGAATACTTTTATAATTCAAAACAAAAAACTGATTTCTCTCCATTGTGTGGTGGGTATCTAAAGGGGTCAGTTTCCCTTATGGTTTCGCCAACTGAAATAAATTTATAATAGCTAAATGACGTTTGGTAGAGTTTTTCCAATTCTGTATATATATATATATATATATATATATATATATATAAACCTTGACGGCAACTACACACGAATGCTGCGAGTCCTGGAGGCAACACCCCACAAACCAGCAGCTGTACGGCCACCTACCACCCATCACGAAAACTCCCCAAGTTAGACGAACCAGACATGCAGGACACAGCTGGAGAAGTAGGGACGAGCTCATGAGTGATTTACTCCAATGGACTCCTTCACATGGCCGTGCAAAAGCTGGGCGGCCAGCTCGAACCTAAATACAGCAGCTTTGTGAGGTTACAGGGTCTAGCCCTGGGGACCTACCGGAAGTGATGAACGATAGGGAGGGGTGGCGAGAGAGGATCAGGGATATCCGTGCTGATAGCGCGACAAAATGATGATGATGATATATATATATATATATATATATTGTATACTTAAGCAACAAATCATTATCTAAACAGATTTGGTTGAATACCGCAGATTGTTTCTTTTTTAAAATCTTCAAGTGAAGACGTTCAAGTCTTCTCATTAGTCTTCTTACTTCTGGGTCAAGTTGGTAAAGAAAGAGCTCTAAAAAAAACTCCGAATAAATATAAAACTCATAGCAACAAACGATCTAACATGGCTCCCGAAGATGACCAGCGAAATGGTCGAAAGTGCTTGGGCTAACATAGGGCTCTTTCTTTACCAACTTAACCCAGAAGTCAAAGGACTAATAAGACTTGAACGTCTTCACTTGAAGATTTTAAAAAAGAAACAATCCGCGAGCCATTAGCCTAATAAATAGAGTGTTCGCCAATGGTCAAGGAAACCAGGGTTCAATCCCAGGTCGAGTCGTACCAAAGACTCAAAAAATAGTACTTGGTGCGGCCTTGCTTAGCAGTCAACATTATAAGGTACGGATTAAGAGTAAAGTGGAGCAATCCAGGGAAAGGAGTAGCGCCCACCCCTAAACCTCGGTATAGTAGCTATTGAAAGGAATCCTTCGAGTCACCCTTGACAATGGTCACTAATTTATATATATATTAACATGATAATCTGATCAGCAATTGTATATCAAAGTACAATATCATCAAAAGAATAAAGAACTCACTTTTACCTATGATATTCTACGAAACAACCTTTATATAATCCTACGCCAAAGTGTGGCCTCCAAACGATCTTTCTATGCATTAACATTTAATTGGTCATAAGTAGTGAATAGGAAAATGCCTTACTTTGATTCAGCGCGAAAAAAAAATCTCGCTCTGCCTGTGTATTGCTGGCAACAGAGATGTTCCGCTTACAAAAAAATTAAACATGAAATAGTTCGTCTGTGCCGTTTTGATCGTCTAAAGAAGACAAAGTTTTCCAAATTATTCATATCGACTTGACAGCTGTACATCAGACCATTGAACCCCCCTATAGAAGACAGACAAACCTTTCTAAATTATCAATATAATTTATCTAATTTGACAAAAGATTCGGTTCCTGATTACTAAAATTTTTATTTTAAACACTTTTCTTTTCAGGTTCAACAAGTTATCACTTGGTTTGAGAATTTGATTGGTGATCCAGATGTTCTGAACAGCACTCGGATTAATATCAATGATTATGCAAATATTGTTGGAGCGACTGACGCTGCCGTGGAGAGTCTGGAGACTTTGATAATGAGGACGCAAGAAGTGGAACGCAGTGTCCTGGAAGTCGGAGTCCTTCGTTATCCTGATTTGGATAATCCTTACTTCAAGGTATGATTAACATCGTAGGGTAGGCTGGGGCTCTTTGGCCTTGGGATGGCAATAAGTCTAGAAGAAAGAAAATCTTTTGAAGCTAAACCAGCTGTACAAATCAGCCGAGGGTTCATTCTGTGCTACTGGTATCATGTAGCCTAGTATAAACTGTCACATATTGCTTGCAGAGGAGATGGGAACTGCTAAGTAACCCCCTTGCTTACAAGGACGCTATGAAGGGGAATTACTCGGCATAGCAACATCAAGACCTAAATGGGTTATGGGATGGGGAATAAGAAAGAGGATAAATTGGCAAAAAATGCTTAGGATAAGTTTCGATTATTTTGTGCTATTTATTGAGGTAGGGAGTAAATTTCTAGAATAAATTTACTGAGGTATGTGCGCCATGACAGTTAACGTCGTTGGAAATAAACTCAGCGTGTCAAGCCCAAATCCCAAGGCTTGCTTGTATTTCACTTCTCGCTAATGCTCGCTAGAAAGTCATGGATCGATTTCTTTTTCACCTTTGGGTCTAGGAGAGGGAAAAATTTTTAATTCAAAGCAGTTATGCCTCCTTAAAAAAATCAACTTCATGGTGAACGGATGGGTAAATATAACTTCAGAGTGGGGATCTTAAAGAGGAAAAAAACACTGAAACCAAAAACAAGGTTGCGTTGGTCTTCAACCAATAAAAATTTACTTGCTATTGAGGTATACATATTTACCAACCCCTCCGCTCGGGTAGGATATGACACGAGGTCAATTTTTAAGCGGAGTTTAACAGGTTTGAATTTAGAGTTTTCCTTCTCCTAAACTAGTTGCCTCACCAAGGCTGAAGAACCTAGTCTGTCCTACTATTTGCCGATAGCTGGAGGTAGAATAATTGGATTCATAGCTTTCCCAAGGGTATTAGTGCTATGTGAAATGCAATCAGTCTCGTCCAGGATTTGAACTCATGTCGCCGTGTCCATTTCCAATGACAATAACCATTACACCACGGACACCTCCTTGCTATTAAGGTATTGAGCGTAACGTTTATCGTCGGAGGAAATGGAATCGGTGTCCCGAGTTCAAATCCTGGACGAGTCTGTTTATGTTCCACTTCGCACGAATACTCTTTAGAAAAGCACGAATCCCTCTCTTTTTCCGTTTATGAATAAAATAGTTGGGCTCTTTAATCTTAAATCGGCAACCAGTCTTGGAGAAAGAAAATTCTCAAGTCAAACATGTACTCCGTTTAAAAATTTACCCTATGTCAAACCCTGTCTATGGCGGAGGGGTTCGATAAATACATCCAGCTTGTATAAGGTGATTTTATTAGCAACGGTGATTCTGTTCTGTATTTAGATGGGTGACCATTTAGTAACAGTAGGTTATGAACACAACTGCCTGCGTCATAATAAGCAACCAGTTTAGAAGCAGGAAAAGTCTATTATCAAACCAGCTTTACTCTGTTAAAAGATTGATCTTGTGTCATATCCTACAAGTTAAGGGAATGCAGGATGAATTACGTTTGATCTTGGTTTGGTTTGGTTTCTTTGTTTAATGGCATATCAACTCTTTTTAGGTTATTTAAAGCCAAAGCCATTCTCCTTGAAGAACAGTAGTGGTACTATTTAACAGATAGCTGGGAAGATAAGGGGGTTCATACCTTTCCCAAGGGTATTTGCCCGAAAGTGAACGTAATAGCGCGACTGGAGTACGAACTCGCATATTACGATTCTGCAGTCCATCGCTTTAACCATTACACCACGAGGACAGCCCGTTTTATCTTGAATAAACTAAAAAAGTGAAAGAAAAACATGCTGAGAGTGTTGCAATTCTATTATATATATATATATATATATACATATATATATATATATACATATATATATATATATATATACATATATATATATATATATATATACATATATATATATATATATATACATATATATATATATATATATATATATATATATATATATATATATATATATATATATATATATATATATATATATATATATATATATATATATATATATATATATATATATATATATATATATATATATAATAGAATTGCCATTAGCGCCTTTGCAAGTCTCTTCGTATTTGAATTGAGATCTCGGCGGCCGTTTGAACGGATGTATGTAAACAATACTAATTGTGATTCATAACCGTTTAAAAAAAATGTATTTCGTAGCTCATATCTCCTCGTAGCTAAATGGTTAGAAGCTTTGGCTTGGTGTTTCAGTCAACCGGGTTTCGATCCCAGCTACGGGGAGATACTGTCTAGCCACACTGATGAGTTCTGATAGAACGAAACAGATCTGTCTGTGGATGACGATATATATATATATATATATATATATATATGATTGATAGCATTATGACGAACCATAAACCAAATGTTTCATTTAAGTTTATTGACATTTCCGGCAAGTGATGAGGTAATATATTAGAGAGCATTATTACTTGTGTCACATATTGCTCATAGTGAAGGGGTTAATATATATATATATATATAACTCTGTGTTAATTAAAACAATCACTTCTAATTACACTATCACTGCAAAAAAATGTGAGTCTATTTTGTCGTTGTTATAAGACTGTGGTGAGTTGTTTACTGTAGGGAGATGATTGGTATGCTAATTTCATGTGACGTAAGGTGGATCCTTAATGTGTGTCCCGATCTTATACCATCATCATCATCATCGTGCTGGCTGCATGAATTCCCCCCTCTCTCTCTCTCTCTCTCTTTGTATCTATCGTCCATCACTCCGGGTAAGTCCTCTAAATGACATCCAGTATCCTCACCGAGCAGATAAATGTAAGTCTTTGCTGGTCAGCCAACACTGGTGTGTCTATGTGTAGAAGTCCATAGGAAAATATCGTTTATGAGTTTGTCCTTACTTCTCCCGAAGTGCCCAGCATGTCATGCTCGTCTTACTTGGATGATTTGTGGGATAGGAGATAAGTGGCCGAACAGTGCTGCTTCCAGGGTTTGTTCAAAACAACACAAATCATTCTTGTGTAGTTCTCAGTTAATTTTTTCTCCAGAGTCCAAGTGGTGCAACTACACAATAGTATTGACACAACTACGGTTTAGAAGAATTCGCGTTTTATTTTATCAGAGAGATCAAGTTTTTCATTTGATCGTCAACTGACCTATCAATATCAGTTTATGCTTTACAGCTGCGTATGTTGACATCGCTTTCAATAGATGAGATATTGCTACCGAGATATATGAACTGATCAACTAATTTTAGGGGCTTATTTATTGAGGAGATGGAGGCATCTTGATTACAATACATGAACTATACAGCAAAGATTCGGCTTGAGTTGGCGTATTTATGAGAATCAGATAGTCGTATCTCTTTACTTTCTTCCTTCGATAAATTTTACCTACCCAGTTGGCTGGGGCTGTAAAATACGCTGACTGCATCTCTGCTGAGGGATAAGCAAGGGTCCTGGATATGACAATCACTTGAAGGTGAGGCTTCAGTCCTGGATATGACAATCACCTGAAGGCGAGGCGTCAGTCCTGGATATGAATCACCTGAAGGGGAGGCTTCAGTCTTGGATATGACAATCACCTGAAGGTGATGCTCCAGTCCTGTGGCTTTGAGGAATGTAGAGTACTTCTTCATGGTCATTACTCTCAGGTCCACTCTGATCCGGAATGGTAGTACCTGTAATGTGGAGTAATACCTAAAGTGCTGGACTGTGGCCTCAAAGCGAGTTCGAACTCCAGTCGTGCTATTATGTTCACTTTCGGACTAATATTCTTGGGAAAGGTATAAATCCCCTTATCCATCAGCTCTGGATTAAATAGTACCATTACTGTTCTTCTACAAGGATGACTTTGGCATTAAATAACCCACAATGGTTGATATGCCATTAAACAAAGAAACCACCATTTTACCTGCGTGGCCTTAACGAGAAGTTGAAAGCTCTGTTCGGATGTCAACTCTTCAAATGATTAAGTTTTTACCGAACTTTGTTACTATTTAATCAGAGCCGTGTTCTCTGATTGACCTCGGATTCATCATATGTCAATTAAACATAGTTGACTCACAGTGTTTTTCCACGCATTTAACAGCTTAACCTTAATTCGTATTATACACTTCATGTCAATTATAGATGTTACCAATCTCTCCAGTAACAAAGCGCAAAATCACCTGTGTGGTCTGCATCAGTAAATAAATATTGTTAGTTTGGTTTGTTTAGTTGGCGTATTTTTCTTTTAATATCTCGTCGTTTCATTCATGTTGCAGATGTTTCGTATCAAGTTGAAAGCTTACAGGAAGTCCTTCCGTGTCGTCTTTGTTCAGAAAGATGAAAGTGGAATTAAAGGAGAATACAACATGCAATTGTTCAAACCTCGAAGCAGCATCATCGCGAAAATCAAAGACAGGACTAAGAAGTTGGCCGTCGCAGAAGTCGAAGCTCTCTTTCAAATGTAAATAAATATGAAAACAAAAAGAAAAAAATACAGAAACGAAAATAAAACTTCAAAATATTTCTTTGTTTTCGTTCCTTTCTATTTATTTCTTAACGAGCAAAGCTTTTATAATTGTTTTAAATTCTCTTTAATATCAAAAACTGATCGATATATAGAATAGAAGGAAATATTGTTTGGAAAAAAAAGGACATAAGATTTTTAAATTGTTCTCTGTAGCATCTTGATTGGGTGGTTGGTGGTTTTGTTTTACAGCGTATCAACCCTTTTCGGGTCATCTAACGCCGAATTAAATTTCAAACAATTCAGTTTAGCATAAGTATAGTTTTTGTTTACATACAGTTGAATGTCAAAACAGTTCTATTTCAAACAATTCAGTTTAGCATAAGTACACAGTTTAGTTCTATTTGACCAATAGATGGGACCCTATCAAGTACTATCACTCCAAGCCAAAGTTGACCTGAGAGCGATGTCAATGAAGGGGGACTCCGTATTCCCCAAAGCTCCGGCATTACTGAAACCTCACCAACAGATTGTTTAGTTTCATATCGAAGACACTCGTTGGGGGAATCTTAAATTTTTCATGGTACATAGACTATCGACTTTTATATAAAACACATTATCACACACACACACACACACACATATATATATATGTGTGTGTGTGATAATGTGTTTTTATATATATATATATATATATATATATATATATATATATATATATATATATATATATATATATATA
Source organism: Sepioteuthis lessoniana (assembly GCA_963585895.1). Taxonomy (NCBI): domain Eukaryota; kingdom Metazoa; phylum Mollusca; class Cephalopoda; order Myopsida; family Loliginidae; genus Sepioteuthis; species Sepioteuthis lessoniana. The sequence goes on from OY757939.1 coordinate 21,201,444, forward strand.
TATATATATATATATATATATATATATATATATATATATATATATATATATATATATATATATATATATATATATATATATATATATATATATATATATATATATATATATATATATATATATATATATATATATATATATATATATATATATATGGAGGTGCCCGTGGTGTAATGGTTATCGTTGTAGGAAATGGACACGGCGACACGAGTTCAAATCCTGGACGAAAAACAATTTGTAAGAAAAGATCACAAAATATCAATAAGCAAAAAGATCTCAAAATACCATGAGGTAAAGAAATTACCAAATATCAATAGGTAAAAATGGACAAGATAACAATAGGTAAAAAAAGATCTCAAAATTCAGTTCTGGTGACTCGTTTATCATTATTTTACTCCTTGCAAGTTTTTCACACCAGCGTTAGCCAGTCGTCTTTCACTGGGGTCTGAGTGATGGCAAATCTCCTCAACTCTCCAGGACTCTACTAAGTATTCTAGCGGATCTCAGTCGAGATATAGTTTGGATAGTCACAATTATTACTAGGATCTCCATTTCCCTAAGTCTTTTCTGGCAAATACACCCGCCCAAGCCGAAACACTACTGCATAGTTTGGAACAAACCGCCGCAGCCATTGGTCTCCATGTCAATGCACACAAAACTGAATACATGTGCTTTAATCAAATAGGCGAAATTTCCACACTAGACGGAACCTCTCTGAAACTGGTAGACAAATTCACCTACCAAGGAAGCAGCGTCTCATCAACCGAAAAAGACATCGACACGCGGCTAACGAAGGCATGGACAGCTATCGATAAGCTATCGATCATATAGAAGTCAGACCTGACCGATAAAATGAAACGCAGTTTCTTCCAAGCAGCGGTCGTGTCGATACTGCTATACGGATGCACTACATGGACGTTAACAAAACGGCTGGAGAAAAAGCTAGACGACAATTACACAAGAATGTTGCGAGCAATATTGAACATGTCCTGGAGGCAACACCCCACAAAGCCCCAACTATACGGCCACCTACCTCCCATCACGAAAACTATCCAAGTTAGACGAACCATACCTGCAGGACACTACTGGAGAAGCAGGGACGAGCTCATAAGTGATGTACTCCTATGGACCCCCACATATGGCCGAGCAAAAGTAGGACGACCAGCGCGAACATACATAGAGCAGCTATGTGCGGATACGGGATGTAGCCCTGAAGACCTGCCGGAGGCGATGAACGATAGGGAGAAGTGGCGAGAGAGTGTCAGGGATATCCGTGCTGGCGGCACGACACGATGATGATGATGATGATGATGATGATGTTCCCAGGCTGCAAACTAGGATAAGATAAAAAAAAAATTACCATAGACCATAAGATGAAAAAATATTAGGACAGACAATAAGATAAAAAAAAATATCACAATAATCTATAAGATAAAAAGTTTACAATGAACCATAAGATAAAAAAAATCACGTAAGATCATCAGATTGAAAAGGGGATCTCTTGAGTCTATAAGATTGAAAAATGATCACATCAGATTATCAGGTTAAAAAACAAATCGCATAAGGCTATCCGATGGAAAGAGATCACATAAGACAATCAGATAAAAATATCACATAAAACTACCAAGTTAAAAATATAGCATAGGACTATCAGATTAAAAAAGTCACATAAGATTTTAAAAAATGATAAAAAGACTATTGTGTAAAAAAATTACCTTATTATATTTGATAAAAAAAAGTTCACATGAGCTAATCAGGTTCAAAATAGATCACATACAACTATTAGGTTAAAAGAAGATCACATAAGACAATCCGATAAAAAGATCAGATAAGATTGTCAGGTTAAAAAGAGATCAAATAAGACACTCTGGTTTAAAAAAAAAAGATTGTGTAAGTCTATTTAGTAAAAAAAAATTACATTATTTAATCCGATAAAAAAATATCACATAAAATCAGGCTAAAAAGATCACATAAGTCTATAAAGTAAAAAAGATCAAATTATTCGACCAGATAAAAAAAGATCAAATCAGATTATCAGGTAAAAATAGATCACATAAAACTATTAGGTTAAAAGAAGATCACGTAAGACTATCGAATTAAAAAAGAAAACATTAAAAATATCCAATAAGACTATTAAATAAAAAGGAACTAAAAGACTATCAGATTAAAAAGAATCATAAGATCATCTGGTTAAAATATCGCATAAGGCTAGCAAATGAAAAAGAAAAAACGAGATAATCATATAATAGTCTCATTTTTTTATCTTTTAGTCTGGAAAAGATCACAAAAGACACTCGGATTAGAAAAAAAAGATCACGTAAGACTATCAGGTTAAAAAAGATAGCATTAGAATATCTGATTTAAAAAGATCTCGTAAGACTATCAGATTAAAAAAGGATCTCATAAAATTATCAAGCTAAAAAATATCACAGAAGACTATCAGATGAAAAAGAGATCACATATGACGATCAGATGAAAAAAAAGGGATCACATATGAAGATCAGATTAATACATTATTGCAAGAGACTAACAGATTAAAAAAGAAAATGGGAATATCAAATAAAAAAAAACACAAGACTATCTGATAAAAAATAAGATTATTAGTTAAAAAGTATCACATGAGATTATCGAGTTAAGAAAAAAACTATGATACTATCAGATTAAAAGAGATCTCATTAGCTTAATACGGCAAAAAAGATCACACAAGATTAAAAAAAGATCGCGTAAAACACTCAGATTAAAAAAGATCGCATCTGACTATTAGATTTAAAAAAGATCACATAAGACTATCTGATTAAAAAAGATCATATAAGACTATCAGATTTAAAAAAGATCACATTAGACTATCTGATTAAAAAAGATCATATAAGACTATCAGATTTAAAAAAGATCACATAAGACTATCAGATTTAAAAAAGATCACATAAGACTATCTGATTAAAAAAGATCATATAAGACTATCAGATTTAAAAAAGATCACATAAGACTATCTGATTAAAAAAGATCACATAAGACTATCTGATTAAAAAAGATCACATAAGACTATCTGATTAAAAAAGATCATATAAGACTATCTGATTAAAAAATATCACATAAGACTATCTGATTAAAAAAAATATCACATAGGACTATCAGATTAAAAAAGAAACACGGAAGACTATCAAGTTTAAAAAATAACATATAATTGTATTGTATAACCGTGATGGATGAATGAAGAACCATAACACATTTTTATAAAGAAATATAAATCTCTTTGCTTTATTACTCGCAAGGATCGAAATTGACCGTAAATGTGAGAGAGAAACAGAGACGTTGGACACGGTCAGAGACTGACAGAGGACTGCTCTACTGACACTTAACACACGTTATGAATCCACATTCAGGGCCTTACGTCTTTGCTTCCATGACAGGAGATTTTCGACCAGGATCCGCCAGGGACCACCTGGTTCCCCCTCCGAGCACCAGCCGATCGCTCTTCTGACTGTCCTTATCCCTCAGCCAGACCGACTGATCGTAACTGACCGTTCTGTCTGTGGGTAATTGTGTATATATAATTTCAAACGCCTATGCGTTCCGGTTCGTGATTCACGTGCCTACTTCCAATAGTTAATCCACGTGAACTGCTTCCACTGTTCTCGGGTTTACACAGCTGGAACATCCTGTTTTAGAAATCCCTAATTGAAGGGTCTGGCAAAGGTCAATATGCAGCAATTATATGATTGAAAAACCCCTGAATATCAGATTAAAAAATATCACATATGACAATCAGATTAAAAAAGAAAACACATAAGGCTATCAAGTTAAAAAAAAAATGACATGAATGAAAAGCACCACATCGGAATATCAGATTTTAAAAAAGTCACATATGACAATAAGATTTTTTAAAATCACATGTGACAATCAGTTTTTTAAAATCACATAAGACTATCTGATTTAAAAAGATAATACAAGGCTTTCAAATTAAGAAATATCACGTAAGATTATCATGTTAAAAACAGATCAACAATGTCTATTAGATTAAAAAAGATCATATTCTGTCAAATTAAGAAATATCACGTAAGATTATCATGTTAAAAAAGATAGCATAAGACTATCAGATTTTAAAAGATTTCATGAGATTATCAGGTTACAAAAATATCATATAAGACTAACATTAAAAAAAAACATAAGACTATCACATTAAAAACGATCAAATGGTATTATCAGGTAAAAAAAGATAACATAAGCCTTCCAGGTTTTAAAAAGATCACATGAGATTATCAGGTTTCAGAAAGATCACGTACGATTATCTGATTAAAAAAGGAAACAAAACACTATCAGATTAAAAAAAAAGATCACATAAGACTATAGGAATTAAAAAAAGGAACACGAAAGACAATCGAACCAAAACATACCAGTAAGACTTTAAGATTAAAAAAAAACAGATCACGTAAGACTATAAGATGAAAAAGATCACATAAGATTATAAGGTTCCAAATGATCATATTCAACTATAAGGTTAAAAAAACGACCCCATAATACAATCAGATTCAGAAAAAGTCATAAATGAATATCAGATGAATAAAAAAATGTATAAGACTATCAAATTAAAAAAGGTCATATAACTCTATTTAAAAAAGATTACATTTGACGATCAGAATAAAAAAAATATCACAAAAGATTCTTACGTTAAAAATCGATCACATAAGAGTATCAGATAAAAAAAAAAAAAAAAAAAACATTAGCCAATCAGATTTTTTAAAATCTCATAAGAGTATCAGATTAAAAAATAGCATACGACTACCAGTTTGAACAATACCTCATAAGATTATCAAATTAAAAAAAGATCACTAAAGACTATCAAATGAAAAAAAGATCCTATAAAATTATCAGATTAGAAAGGATCACCGAAGACCGACTGAATAAAAAAAGGACACAACACTATCAAATTAAAAAAAATGAGACTAGCTGGTAAAAAAATATCAGTTTAAAAAAACACGAGATTATCAGGTTAAAAAAAATAGCATAAGAGTATGAGATTTTAAAAAATCCCTTGAGATTATCAGATAACACAAGACTATCACATTAAAAAGATCTCATTATTCTCTCAGATTAAAAAAGATCACAACAGATTATCTGCTTAAAAATATCATGTTAAACTATCAGATTAAAAAAAGATAACGTTAGACTATCAGATTAAAAACGATTACATAAGATTAGGCAAAAAATATAAGATAAAGCTATCAGCTTTAAAAAGATCTCGAGATTATCAGATTACAAAAAAAATCACAGACCCCTATCAACAGCTGGAGCTTCATCATCAGGTGGTTTAATGTCATACCCAGGACGCTCATTTGGTGGAGGGTCTTGCCCCTCTGCGGAGATGTTGTCAGTGTATTCGATAGCCCCAGCCGAATGGGCTGCCATATATACGAGTTGAATTTTGAAAACTTGCAGTTAGAAGTTTTTGACCAGAGATATATGGAAGATTGTCAGTGGTTATCAGTACTTAAAGATAGCAGCAGTGGCAGACTCAAGTTCGCGCCGCAAGCCAGTAGGTAACTTTGGGGCAGGGTTATCCAAAGATCCCAGAATGTCACATCCAACCCTCCTGTTGAGCAAGCAGTTCTTTAAAACTTGTGTCGTCTTCTTTTTCCTTGTCCTCGTGATACCGCCGCCTCCTGAGCGTATGTATCTGTAGATTACAATAATGTTGGGTCTGACATGATGGCACAGTATATACAAAGTGCAACAAAGTATACATAATGAGCCATAGGCTGATGCACGCGAGGCCAGCAAAGGCAGCTCCTTCACAAAAGACTTTAACTCAAAAGTCAATTTCATGTACAATTTAAAGACTCTAACAACCAGTTAGATAATTTAGGCGTAACGTGGTATAACGGTTGTCGACGTAGGAAATGGACACGGGGACATGAGTTCAAATCCTGGACGAGACTGATTGCATTTCACATAGCACTAATATCCTTGGGAAAGGTATGAATCCAATTATTCTCCCTTCAGCTATGGGTAAATAGTAGGGCAGACTGGGTTATTCAGCCTTGGTAAGACAACTAGTCTAGGAGAAGGAAAAAACTCTGAATTCAAACCAGTTAAATATGGTAACGTGGTATAACGGTAGTCGGCGTAGGAAATTTCTCCGACAATCCGAGTTCAAATCCTGGACGACGATGTTTGCATTTTAAATAGCGCTAATACTATTGAGAAAAGTATGAATCCAACTATTCTCCCTCCAGCTAGGGATATGCAATTGGGTAGACTGGGTTATTTAGCCTTGGTATGGAAAAATGTGTTGGAGAAGGAAAACTATGAATTCAAACCTATAAAACTCCGATAAAATTAATCTTACGTCACATCCAATGAGGAGTTCGTAAATAAATATCTAAATACTCATCAATTATGTGCGGACACTGGATGGTGTCTAGAGAACCTACCAAAAGTGACTGAAGAGAGAGACATATAGTAAGAAAGAAAGAATCAAGGGAAACCGTGCAGCCCGCACGATTTGATGATGATGATGTTGATGATGATTGCTTTTGTGTGTATGTTTGGTTTCTTTGGTCGTGTTTTATGGCATATCAATTCTCATGGGTCATTTAAAACCAAATCCTGTTTATATATATACTTCTGGACAAAAATATATGAACACCCTCAAAAATGAAGAAAAATATATTGTTTACAATTTTTAAATTCTGAAAATCAGATATATGAAAGATATATGAAAGATAGGGTTAAGAATAAGAAGAAATTTCAATTTATTTTATATATATATATATTAGCAATCATGCTAAATTTCAAAATCTATTTTTGACATAAATATAAGCCCACCAATAAAACTAAAGAAAAAAGGACTTTGATTTAATTGAAAAAATTATTGTATATAGTCTACGTAATATAAAAGCTATTAAAACTGTAATACTTAAAACATAAAGGGCTGAAGGAAGAGCATTATATGAATTTGAGAAAGACGAGATTACAACTCTGAAAAAAGAGTCGGAAAATCTCAGAAAGAAATTTTGAAGGCCTTAGGACTCAGTAAAATCGTTATCTGCAATTACTTGAAAAGTTCAAATAAGTATGGAACAAGAAAACCGACTGGCAGACCGGAAAAATTATCACCACAATTCAAGAGAAGAATTGTTCACGGGGTAAAAAAGAAAACTTCGTCAATATCAAAAATATTGAAATCTCTTGTGGATACTCCTTGAAGTAGTAGAACAATTAGAAGGCATTTAAATAACGAAAAAATTAAGCATAAGAAAAGAATTCATCGTACAAGGTTAACTATGAAGCACAAAAAGAAACGACTGCAATATGCTCATCAATATCAAACCATGGGTGCTAAAGAATGGCGAAAAGTTGTTTTCTCGAACGAAAAGAAATTTTATTTAGACAGTCAAAATGACTCTAAGAAGTACAAGCATGCAAAAAAGTTTCCAGAAGAGAATTACTCAACAAAACATAGTGAAGGAGGATCTCTAATGATCTGGGGATCCTTCTCCTCTTCAGGAAAACTTAAATTTGTCAGTGGTCGACAAAAAGCAGCAGATTATGTTGTGACGTTGCATAAATAATTATCCCAGGGCGAGAGTCCATTTTATGCGCATGTGACGTCGAGGGCAGTCTGGCACTTGACACTCAACAAAATAAGTCCCAGTCAAGACTCCTATTTTGGGCATATGGTAAACCAGCAAATAATGTGGAGGTTAATTTGGAGCTAGACTGATCTCAGACGTTGGTAAGGGGTGCCAATTCCCTTTCACATACAATACCAAGTCCTTTGTCTTACTACCCTCTCAGATAGCAGAAGAACGAACTTCTAGGTTAGAAAATATAAACTGTAGCCAAATTTCCAAAATTCTCTTGTAATGTTTTAAGGAGGCAATAAGACGTTTAGCGAGGATTAATGAAAGCGATATGAGGCTGAAACAGATATCTGCAAAAGAAGTCAAATTGACAGAGGAAATAACACAACCAAAAGATTTCAATACAAGGGTGCATTTAAAGTACAACGAAATTTTAATGGGCGACGACCAAGCAAATAATGATGAGATTTCAGAAACAGTTCTTTTTCCTTTCTCTTTTCTTTGTACAATATAACAAAATGTTAAGCCAACCAGAAAGCATCAAACAGAAATGTCTTTCAACAGACCTTTTTTCTTCTTTCTCTTTTTTCTTTCTTTCTTTTTCTCTTACTTGAGAAAAGTGTCTTAGTCGCCGGACTGAAGCATGTCACAAAGTTCGTTCACTAATTTAACTATTGATGAAACAGAACCTTTTCAGTTTCTCTCTTTCTTTTTTTTTTTTTTTTTTTTTTTTTTAATGCATATAACTTTCCAATATTTCAGAATAGTAGAAGGAAAACGGTTTACGTTATACTTATCTTTGACGGGTTTTCAATGTTCAGATTTTCTTTCTCTCTTTTTTACGAGTGAGTGACCTTCCCGGAGTCGGCGGATATCAGCGTGTTGCTCTCGCTGACTTCTGTCCAAAAACTAAAGATTCTTCTTCAAATTTCTCTAGCGGGTAATGGCATTTTGGCGCGAGGAGTCTGTGGGCCAATCATTCGACTTTTCCTCTTCCACTACCTCGTCAGGTCACACTACTCGATTGACCTAGACTTCTTTTGTTCAACAGACTATAGGTCCCAGAGTGTGGGTAACTTGACCTTCTTTCCCATACCATTTTAACGGTCAGTTTTAGTGCCTGTTGATTTAAATAAAAGGAGGGTAAGGGAATTGACCTCCCCTTCCCTCTCTCTGTAGCATACCACGTCACAATGTGAAGATGTTAAATGATTTATCTCTCATGCTAGAAGGGCGTCGTCTATGTAGAGAAGAATGGATTTTTCAGGAAGATAATGCTGCTATCCACAATGCATCAGTAACAAAGAAGTTATGGCTTGAACAAAAAATAAGACTTCTTGAACACCCAGCATGCTCTCCAGACCTCAATCCTATAGAAAATTTATTAGGATTGATTGTTGCAAAAGTTTATGAAGCAGGTCGACCGTACTCAGCAATTTCTAAACTCAAAATCGCAAACTTAGACGCATGGGAAAAAATACCGTTGGTTCAACTTCAGAAACTAGTTGATAGTATGCCAAGCCGAATTCTTGAGGTTAACAAAGCTAACGGTGGGTTTACAAAATATAGAAGAAAAATTTGCCTTTATATTCAAATAGTCATGCTCAGTAGTCATATATTTCTGTCAAAATAAAATTTTAGAATTATGGGTATGTAGAGAATGTGGACTCCACATTGGATTTTGGAGAATGTGGACTCCACATTCTTCAAAATCCAAAACTGGAGCTTGACAATCAGATGTAGTATAATTCCGAGGACACTCGTTGGGCAGGGGTTTTTACCCCTCTGCAGAGGTGCAGTCGGCGTATTTTTCAGTCCTAGTTGACAGGGCTGAAAATGCATATATATATATATATATATATATATATACGCATACACACACATGTGTGTGTGTAATGATATACCCATCATTCTCTTTCATTATTTAAACCATGCTCCTACCCACCACGTGGAATTAATATAAGAACCTGGCTACCATATTGCTACCTCATTACTCCTTCATAACTCTTACTATCAGGTATACTCTGACCCGGTGTGGTATAACATGTTAGGTTTTATGTATCAGTCAAGTTGAACTTTTCAATCATTTACAAAGAATTATGATTATCAATTATTTTAAGCCATACAGCTGAGTACCAATTATTCATATTACATAGGAATACCTGATAAATGTATTACTAATGTTAGATAGCAATACTTGAAACTATTTAAGGGTAGGAAAACAAATGAGCTCTAAAAACTTGTTTAAAAATAAAGTTACCTACAAACTATTTGACACAAACCATATATATAGGATTTGTCATTAAATAATAATCAAGGTTCGATCTGCCGTAAAACATTCTAATGGCTGTGGGTATTGATATACAACACACCGTCATTAAAATGCATTGGTGTATCCAAAGATAAATCAACACTGAATGTTTGGTAAAGAAAGACAAATTAATAATTTGCACGATTACTAAATATGTTGTGATGGTGCGATTAAATATTTATCCCATTTTAAAGCGTATGAGGTCGGAAATAAAAGATTAAACATCCCCGGACGAGCAACCATTCGAAAGCGTATGGGAACTGGTGCCATTAAATATTTTATCCGGCACGGGAGTTTATTTTTCGCACGTGTGAAGACGGGTCAGCCTGGCACTTGATCCCTCGCAAGTTCCAGTTAAGATTCCCTTTTTGGGCGTAGGGAAACTGGCAGATTATGTTGGGATTAATTTGGGGCTAGACTGACCGCCGCTGGCAGGGGGTTTCTACATTTCACATTACACACACCCCACCAGGCAACCAACTCTTCCTACCCCAAGGGTAATGGAAGATATGGGCCTCTAGGTTTAGATATAATAATACTATTTATCGTAGGCGACAATTCCAATTTCCCCCGTCATATTATTTTTAAAGGCTAGTAGGACACGAGCGAGAATGAATTGAGGCGAATGAAGCTGAAAAGGAGCATGCAAAAAACAATTTGATAGGCAGTCAACACAATGAATAAATTTCGACACGAGGAGAGATATGAAATATAACATGCGCACACACATATTCAACGTGTCGGCTATATTATCAGCGGATAATATCAAAAATACAAATGTCTTTCTTCTTTTTTTCTTTTCTTTCTTCTTTCTTTAAATTGAGAGAGAGAGAAAGAGAGTATGTAATTGCAGTACTTAGGAAGGGTGTAGGGAGAAACAGTTTTAAGATTTACTTAGCTTTTTGACGGGTTCCTTCTGAGAGTATTTTCTCTTTTACAGGCTAGCGGGGTTTTATATATAGCTTGGTTTGAAGGCGTCTGTTATCCTCTTGTCTAAGATTCTTTCCGCTTTTCCCCGGGAATTTCGGCGGCAGTTTCAATATATCTTATCACTTCAACTACTGCCCTGAAACTCCCGGTTCTGCTTCTTCGCCCGGAGTTTGACACGAGATTCTCCCCTCTATTCACGGCGACATGTCTTCAAAACTGATTTCTTTCTTTCTATTTCCGCCGACGAAAAAGGGTGCTACTTCCGCTTTAGGATTCTGGCCAATCATTTAGCCTCTTTCTTCTGTCAGTCGATTCGTTCGGACTACTATCTCTTTCACCCGGCCACTGAGTGCAAACATCTGTTGGCTTTCATTCTGACCTAGATTTGTTACTTCGGCCGCGAGGAATTGACCCACATTCCTATTCCTCTTTTTAACGGTCAGTCTTTGGCGGCCTGTTAATTCAAACACGGAGGGGTAGGGGAAATTCCTTATTTCTCTCCTCTCAGTGGTAGACCACGTGACACTGTAAATACATTGACAACTAAGCAATCTGATAGTGAGGCTCCAATAATGCTGGAGCGCTGAGGAGTGTGGAGTACTCCTTTATTGCCATCGCTTCCTGGTCCACTCTGGCCTGGAGTTGTAGCACCTGATAGGGACCTAGCTATAGGTCAAATAGAACTAAACTGTGTAATTATGCTGAACTGAATTACTTGAAACTTAACTATTTTTTACATTTAAACTGTGTACTTATGCTGAACTAAATTGTTTGAAAGAGAACTGTTTTGACCGTTAACTGTGTGTAAATAAATAACTGCTGTTTAATTGAATTGTTAGTAATACATTTAACTTTGTTAACTAAACTCAATTGTTTGAAATAGAACTGGTTATATGTCTAAAAATGAATTTAGCATTAAATAACCTACCATGGTTGATGTGCCATAAAATCAAACCAAAAAAGAAAAACAAAAAAAAGTTAAATCACACACTATGCTAAAAAAGAATCCAAATAAGAAGAGTAGAGTCAAAAAAGGAGGTGCCCGTGGTGTAATGGTTATCGTCGTAGGAAATGGACACGGCGACACGAGTTCAATTCCTGGACGAGACTGATTGCATTTCATATAGCACTAATACCCTTGGGAAAGGTATAAATCCAATTATTCTCTCTCTAGTTAAGGGGTAAATAGTAGGGCAGACTAGGTTCTTCAGCCTTAGTGAGGCAACTGGTCTAGGAGAAGGAAAACTCTGAATTCAAACCTGTTAAACTCCGCTTAAAAATTGACCTTGTGTCATATCCTGCCCGAGCGGAGGGGTTGGTAAATATGAGAGTTAAAAAATTGTCTCGCGTTAGAATAGTCTTCATGGGTCACGACGTGGTTGTAGATTGTTATCTCATTTGAAGAGAGATAAGACTTGGTGTTCACAGGACCATGATTACATCCGTATGAAGGGGTGAGAAAAAGGTTTTTCGTTTCTCACGTGACCAACGGTCACAAGGTGAGAGAGGCGAAGACACATCTACAAACCAAGAGAAAACAAGTAAATATTCTTAATACAAATGATTTAGACATAGTTATATGATTCCAACCATTCTTGCTTATTTACGATGGTTGGCAAAAAAATTTTATATGATGATGTTATATGTACACTTAATGACTTTTTGACCAATGGGATCAAAGCACTGCAAAACCGAAGGAAGAAGTACGTGGACCACAAGGGGGACTAAAAATGAATCTCATTTGGTCACATTCCACAAGGGTATCTAGGTCAGCCTATGATCTTTTCAGTCGACCCTCGTAATACGTTTTTTTTTGTTTGTTTATTTTATTTTTTTGTTTTGTAAGCAATTACATGGCTTCACGCAATTAAGAATAATTTTCTGTAATCAACTGTAACTTCAGGTAATTATTCTTAATACAAATAATTTGTTCACAGTCATATAGTTTCAAGTACAACTATTCAATACTAATAATTTACAGGGAAGTCCTCAAGCGTAGTGGCTAATATACATGATAGTAACATTGTAGTATGCAAGTTAGAACTTCAGTTGCGCGATTGCCCTCACTTTCGGACTAATACTAAGCTATAAATCCCTTTATACCCACTTTTTACAAGTTAAATAGTTCCTCTACTGTTCTTCTGTTATATTTTGGCCTTTGACCCGGCCAAGCCATTCCAAGGTGATGCACCGGAAGGAAGTGACACATTCTAATGGCAGTTATGAGCGGAAATCGTGTGGGCGGAAATTGGCTGATGAAATGGGACGAGGTAAAAAATTCCCATGGTACACTCATAGACTGACGCACCGGAAGAGAGTGACCTGTGAACTGCATGACAGTTATTTCCGCTTGATGACGATTAAACTTTCGATTTCAAAGATCGAGTGGACGATCGAGAGGACGTTGAACTATTATATAACTCAGGCAAGACAGAAGTCAAGAGAGTTCGAGTTCCAGTTGGAGAGAGTTGTGGTAGGGAAAGCCACACCAGGCCGAGTGGCCCTCGGGAACCCCGATAGAGTTTGGGGACCAGATAAGTTGCTGATAAGACGCAGTAAAGAAAGCCATCACCCAGCAGAGTGGACCCCAGGGCCTCCGGTTGAGCATCAGGAGAACGAGAAAGACACAACATTGACAGCCATAAGGGAGGGGGTCAAAATATTACAGTTTCTGTTCGGTCTCCAACTCCCTCTCACACGCAAACCTTGAATAACCTTTTCGAACCCTTGCAATAAAGTGAGAGGTACATATTTTGTTAAAGAAGTCTTCCTGCGTCTGTCTTTATTATTGTGTCGTTATGATGCTGTATGTATAAATGACAATATAACACTTCTACAAGAATGACTTCGGTACTGTTCTTCTACAAGGATGACTTCGGTATTGAATAAACCACGAATGTTGATATAACATTAAACAAATAAACCAAACCTAATAATTTTCAAGATCTTATATAGCTTCAAGACAGGTTCAATTTTTATCTTTACAACCAATTATATAGTTTCATGTAACAAATAATACATAATAATTTTAAACAACCAAAGCTTCAAGTAACTATTCTTTATAAACGATCATTCAAATACAATTGCAGGGTTTCAAATATCTCCCAGTGAGACTAGAACTTACAAGTATTAGTTTGCAATAGCTAGCTTGCAAACAATTATACTAGGCGAGCCACACTCCATCCCTTTAAAAAAAGCAAACAATTAGCCGACAAACGTTTTTATATAGCAACATTTTTTTCTAGCCAATCATAAAGCTCAGATTCTTATGCCCGTATCTCATTAATTTAAATAAAAAGAGAGTGAGGCTTTTTGTTAAATAGAATATTCATTCACTTCTCAATCGACAAGCATCGACGTTTTCAAAACAAATGAAGAGGGTTTTTTTCTGTATAAGAATTGTTGACTTTGGTAGTTATGGTCAAGTCGAGCTTAAAGCATTGGTTTTCGTTAAATTCCTGAAGTTAAGCAGTTATCAGTCGGCTCAGTGCTTAGATGGATGAACACTTTGGAACTGCAGGTACCGTAAACAAGCCCAAGCCAGTGTGCCAGACAAAATTAAGTTTAGTAAATTTTTAGAATATTTGGCTTTACTAAGAGAATCTTTTTTGATGTAGGAAACCTGTCTCAAACCCGCAGGAATTATTCAAGGGAAAAAATTAAAACTTTTCTTTTCGAATAATGTATTCACAATTTAAGGTTGGTACAAATATTTGTATGGAAAGAATTCTGTATAATTTATTAGATATTAGCAAGATATAAATATCATTATAACATTTTTTGTGAACGTCCCATAAATAGGACAATGGAACTTATAGGGCTGATGTAGACATAATTTAAACCATTCCTGCAACACTGGAGTTCTAAAAGTACAATATAACTGAGGAAACCCAGAAAATTTTTCAGAAAAAAATGAACAAGGGACCAATTTAAATATATATATATATATATATATATATATATATATATATATATATAATTTCTCTTTTTTTCCCAGAGTACTGTAATCATAAATACATTTCTTCATAAAAATACTGACAATTTTATAAAAGAAAAAAAGGTTGTTTGTTTTAATAGATCTTTTTAAAATCGCAGTGCAATTCACCCACAAATTTTTTTCTTTTTTTGGGGGGGGGGGATGGATTTCAAAATTATTTTCCAGAGTAAATAATTTTTCAATTACACAACTCTACATTTTATTTCATTTTATCTTTAGACTATCACAAATAATTTTTATGGGGCACCCTGTGATACTCGAAGTCTTTCTTGTGAAAGAGACTGTTTTAATGCAGTAAAATTATATATAACTTAAGAGATAGTGTCCTTTGAGGGAGTATTTATCCAACCTCTCCGTCATGGGTAGGAGGAGACACAAGGTCAATTGAAGTCGAGAGAAGGTACCTATGCTTATGTACGGAGCGCAAATCTAACGATTTGCCGGGAGGTGAGGTGAAGCACAGTATTTTGAATAAATAAAATGAAATCATTTATTGTCAAAATAAATAAAATAAATAAATAGATAACGATATCTCAATGTTGACAATTTTCCTCATTTCCTTTTTAGGGGCCCAAATACAGATTTTTTTGGCTCGACTTTTCAGCTGTTAATGATCATTTGAAAAAAATATAATTCTTTATTTATCGCAAATACATTTGAATCGTCAGTCGAGATTTGTTTTTGTCTCCCCAAAAGAAAAAGCCATTACTGACAAACTAGTTCTAAAAACATCCATTGTACCAACGTTTGTATAACCAACAAAAGACTTCTTTTTCTGTACGTTGATTGCAATAGAAAAAAATTGCCAACATTTTATTCTGTTGCTATTAAGCGAAAAACTTTGGTGTGAACCTTCCACCTGTGACGTTCTTTATAAACAAAATTCTTATAAATTGTGTCTAGTCTTTTGAATACAGCCGAATGCAGAACGCTGTCAGTCGAAACATGAAGTTCCTTGTTTTTACAGCCCTGGTGGCCTACTTGTGCTTCCTCCAATATGGTACGTACAAAGTATTCGAAAACTTGTCTTAGTATACTTAAGAAGCGGTAATATTTAGAAAATAGATTTATTTCGGAAAAAAATGTTTGTGTGTGTGTGTGTGTGTGTAACAGAACGTCGTGAGGCTTGTGTGCCAGACAAAGCAAAGCTTATTAAATAATAACTACAGTAACCCAAAATCCATAAATTAATTAAGCAATACCTCTGTATTTAATCTATCGGCTTGGTAAGTACTGAATCGGGATTTTTGTTGTAGTGTCAGTGGCCTCAGGTATTGAACGCTTGAATGTTCTTTGTATATTTGTCGTATCTGAGTACGAAAACTCAACGTCAGAAACAGTCTAGAGAAGAGTCCTAACATGCAGTTGAAGAGTCTTTTAGTTATCCTTAATTATGTACGTATGAGATAAAGACTTACAAGTTTAAGATATGCCGTGCGACACGAAGTCATTTAGAGAGTGCTCTTTCGCTGGCAAGGGATGTAATCCCTACGGTATTTGTTCCACGCCCCACCAGGGATATAATCCCTACATTGTCGACGAGTTAGATAAACGAAACAAATAAATAACTTAGAAATTTAGCTGATCACAACAAATTCATTGGGGGTGTCCTCGTGGTGTAATTGTTAAAGCGATGGACTGCGGAATCGTAGTAAGCGAGTTCGTATTCCAGTCGCGCTATTACGTTCACTTTCGGGCAAATATTCTTGGGAAAGGTATGAACCCCCTTATCCTCCCACCTATGGGTTAAATAGTACCATTACTGTTCTTCTTGGAGAATGGCTTTGGCGTTAAGTAACCTACAAAGGTTGATATGCCATAAAACAAAGAAACCAAACCAAACCAAACAAATTCATTATCTAAACCAGGAGTCTCAAATGTGCAGCCCGTGAACTATGGTACACATAGAACAATTTTTAGTGACTAACGTTTTCCTAAAACTTGGTAATCTGTCGATCGCCCCTAACCCATTTTTCTCCCCAGAGAAAGGTAGAATATACTTTGATATTTCAGTCGCTTTCAATTCAAGATTAAAAATCTCAAAATAGAAATAATCCAATTTTATATACATTAAAAAAAACATTAATGAGAAAGATAAATCTTCATCAGCTTGTTTGAATATTTTCTTCTGGTGGAGGGGTGACAGAGATAATTAAAAATGAACTCACTCAACAGAGGTGGAGTACTTGTGACGTAGACGCTGCGAGTTCGATCTATAGTCGTGCTATTGCGTTCACTTTCGGACAAATATCCTTGTGAGTTATTTATTAAGGCATATCAACCATTGTCGGTTATTTAATGCTAAATCTCTTTATACGTATATATTAAATATATAGGATTTGGTTTGACTGGGTTTTATCGCATATAAACCATTGTAGATTATTTATTGCCAAATCTTTATATGCATATATATTAAATATACAGGATTTGGTTTGGTTGGAGTTTATGGCATATCAACCAGTGTAGCTTATTTGATGTCAAATCTTTATACATATATATTAAATGATTTGGTTTGGCTTAGTTTTATGACATATCAACCATTGTAGGTTATTTAATACCAAATCTTTATTAAATATTAAATATATATGATTTGGTTTGACTTGGTTTTACGGTATATCAAACATTGTTGGTTATTTTATGCCAAATCTTCTTCATACATATATATTAAATATAAATGATTTGGTTTGGCTTGGTTTTATGGCATATCAACCCTTGTAGTTATTTAACGACAAATCTTGTTTGTACATATATATTGAATATATATGATTTGATTTGGTTGAACTTTCTGACATCTCAACCATCGTTGGTTATTTAATGCCAAATCCTGTTTTTGCATATATATTAAATATATGATCTGCAAACACATATTTTAGATACACACAGTAAAATGACCAAACAGTTCTATTTCTAATAATTCAATTTAGCTAAGTCATTTGTTTGCACTCAGTTTAAATGTCTAACACTTCTATTTGACCCATAGATGGAACCCTATCAGGTGCTACCACTCCGAGGAAGAGTGGAATCGGGAACAATGGCAATGAAGCAGTACTTCTCATTCCTCAAATCTCCAGCATTACTGGAACCTCACCACCAGATTGTTTAGAATCATATTCGAGACACTGGTTAGGGGATACTTTTCTGCAGAGACGCAGTCGGTGTATTCTACAGCCGATTGGAGAGTCGTCATATTTAAGTCGATCCCTTGTAAGGTTCTAAACTTGATTTAATGTCACGAAATAAGTACCATATTTGACGGCATATAAGGCGCATTTTTTTTTTTTTTACCAAAATATCATTTTAGATTTCCCTGGATCTTATAGGACATATCCATGTTTAAAATTCGCGATAGTCAGTCGAAATTAGCTATATGGCAACTCTTATTAGCTTTGACTTTAGAGTAACTTGCATATACCTATTGTCAATATTTAAAAAGGTATAATGCTGATTAAAACTGTTATCATTGATAATATCCATTATATTAATTTCATCACGTTTAATATTAGTACTTTGTTTTGTTTTTTCTTGATTTGCTCAGCTGAAATTGAAGTGCGTCTTATCCACCCGTTTGTCTTATATGTTGTCAAATATGATCACTAATGAATTTCTAAATCTAATTGATCCTATTGACTTGTATCTATCTAACAGGATGTAATGCTGCATTGTTTGGCAGTCCTATCAATCCAACAGGTAAGTCAAATCTTAATAATCGCAATATTTTTTGATTCCATTTCAATTAAGGAAGTATGAGCAAATTTATATCAAAACTTTTCAGGCGAAAACGAAAAAAATCATTCCGATTTTTAAAATCTACCAAAAATAAAACTAATCATTTGATCCTAATAGAATGTTCAATACTTATTTGATAAAGGACATTTTTTTCTTGTCTTGTCCTTCAGTCAGAACTTTTTGACTTTTATACTCTCTAACCTTCTTCAGGTGTCTTTCGTAATCGGTAGCCCTGGAATTCCGAACCAAGCTTTTTATTTAATCCACATGGGTATATTATTCTCATTTCACCGTCTACGTTTACAGAATATCTATACAGATCAAAATTCGACCGTATGTACGAGGATCATTCAATAAATAAGGTAAATTTTGCTCGAGGAATTTATAAAAGAAGTATTATTTGCAGTTTCACTTTTTTAAGGAAACCAATAGTGATAGGTCTTTTCATATAGCAGAAGACGACCAGCATGACCTTCTTTACTGACTGACGCGCCCGGAATTTTATCTTTACTGGAGAGTCCATGAAATGTCTTTTTAATTCAGGCTCGTAGTGGCAAACCCATGCTTCTCCGTACATATCACACATTCTTTTATAAATTTCGCATGGTTTACAATTCTCAGCCATCAATAATTTGATGACAGACCTCTGTTTAAGCATTGAAGAGCTTTGTTTGATTTGTCACCATTTTGAATGGCCTCAAAAGAAATATTTTGCGAGATTAAAATATTTTTTGCTATAAACCAATTCCAAAGATTACAGATTCTATATTTTTAAAAGACAAATCTAAAAAAAAAAAATTAGCTTTTTTTCAAAAAATTCCCCTTATTTGTTCAATGATTTTTGTATTTACTTAACCTCTCTACCACGAGCAAGATGTGACACAAGGTCAATTTTTAAGAGGACGACAACTGATTTGCATTCAAAGTTAGAGTGTAATATAATGAAAGGTAATAATTATTATATTTGTTAATCATTTTATTTGTATTAATAAATTGTCAATTAGCTAAAATCTTTGAATGAAGTTTAAGTCGCATGCAAAAGTCAAAAGGTGCTCTTGTCGCACGTAAGGCAGGATGTCAAATTAACAGGTTGTATTAGAAATAACCTGAGACGGAATATTAAATATTTGTTTTGAAATCAGGGTTGATGACCGGATATTAAAAAATAAATATTCTGTCGGCGAACTTAGGAAGATGACGTAACACTTAAAATTAATCACGTGTTTTTCCCATTATTAGTGAATGAGATAATTGATATTTTATATAAACAGAGTTATTCATTTTAGTTGAAGCAATTCAGAGTTCTGAGTCGGAGATAGTCGATGAATTAGTCCAGGCATTTTTAAGCGGACCTCTTGAGGGTAAGAGTATGGTCGGGGGAGAAAAGCACCGTCGGCATTTTCTTTTGTCTACCACCCATGAATCTGATAGCGTTTCTATGACACAAGTAAATCATTCTATTTATTTTTCTGTCGAGTTTCGGATGAAGACGGATATATGTGGTCAGAAATAATTTTTTTCGTATCTAAAGAAACAATGGGTTCGTCTTGTGTTTGTGTTAGGTAACACCTACTGATATTCGAGTTGATGCCATGATGTAACAAGAGTATTACCTAACCAAAGCTAAAAAAAAAAATCCAATCTGTACAACTATTTATCCATAGCTGGGTGGAGAAGAGAAGGATATGCTTTTTCCAAGGGTATTAGCCGGAAGTGAAACGCAAGCAGATAATCGATTCCGTTTCCAAAGACGGGTGTACCTCCGTATCTACCACAGACATATAGATCGCCTTCGTAAGTCAATAAATCTATGACATTATAATGAGGAAGAGGGAGAATATTTTAAATATTTTTCAACATATGTCTGTTACTTGTCAATACACTTGGAGTCGCACGTGGCTTAACGATTATCACCGTAGTAAATGAATACGGTGATCCAGTTTCAAACCCTGGACGAAGCTATTTACGTTTCACATCGCGCTAATACCGTTTGGAAAGGTATGAATCCAACTATTATCCCTCCAGCTATCAGTAAATAATAAGACAGGTCGTGTTCTTTAGCCTTGGTAAGACAACTGGTCTAGGAAAAGGAAAATTCTGAATCTAAACCAGCTCTACTCCGCTCAAAAACTGACCTTGTGTATCCTCCAGCTCGGGGGTGGGGGGGTTGGTAAATACATATAGTTGAATTTTGATCTGTATAGACGTTTTTTAAGCGTAGACAGTGAAACGAAAATAATATACCCACGTGGATTAATTAAAGGGCTTGGTCCAAAATTCCAAGGTACCGATGATGAAAGACACCCGAAGAAGGCCAGACAGTACAACGACCGAAAATTTGTGACTATGTTAACAACAAAAACGAAGTTAATACTAAATTGTGTAAATACGGAGGTTATTCAATAAATATGGTGATTTTTCCTAAGGAATTGGTAATTGGAAGCATCGTTTACTGTTGCACTTTTCTCTTGGAAATCAATTGTGGTGAGTCCTTTCGTGTCCCAGAAGACTGTCAGCATGACCTTCTTTACTGATTGCTCCACCTGGAACTATTTCTTCACCAGAGAGTCAGTGTGTTACCACTCCATGGACTGGCTTTTCCATTCAGACTCGTTATGGCAATGTATTCCTATAATACAAGACCTTTTTCAATGTATTCCTATTGTAAACAAAAGCCCTTTCCAATGTATTCTAAGGGTTTTAAAAAGTCCCTTCCAATGTATTCCAACTGTAAAATGTCCTTTTCAAAGTATACTAAGAGAAAAAGGTCTTTCCATAGATTCTTATAAAAACTCTTTCCCAATGTATTCCAATAGTAAAAAGTCCTTTTCAATATATTCGTATTGTTAAAAGCCCTTTCCAATGTAGTCCTATGGTAAAAAAAAAAATCCTTTCCATGATATTCCTCAAGGAAAAATCTCTTTTCTAATGTATTCCTATAGCAAAACGCTCTTTCCAAAGGATTCTTAGAGTAAAAAGCCCGATTGTGAAAAAAAACCATTATAATGTATTCCTTCAATAAAACGTTATTTCCAATGTATTCATTTGGTAAAATGTCCTTTCTAATGTATTCCGATAATAAAAATTAGTTTCCAATGTATTCCTAAAGTAAAAAGTCGTTTCCAATGTATTCATATTGTAAAAAGTCCTTTCCAATGTATTACCATAGTAATATGCACTTTTCAATGTATTACTATAGTAAAATGTCCTTTCCAATGTATTACCATAGTAATATGCACTTTTCAATGTATTACTATAGTAAAATGTCCTTTCCAATGTATTACCATAGTAATATGCACTTTTCAATGTATTACTATAGTAAAATGTCTTTTTCAATGTATTACTATAGTAAAAAGTTCTTTCCAATGTATTTCTATAGTAAAAAGTCCTTTCCAATGCATTTCTATAGTAAAAAGTCCTTTCCAATGTATTTCTATAGTAACATTTCCTTTTCCAATGTATTTCTATAGAAAAAAGTCCTTTCCAATGTATTTTAATTGTAAAATTTCCTTTCCAACGTATTCCTATAGTAAATGTCCTTTTCAATGTGCTAGTATAGTAAAAAGTCCTTTCCAATGTATTTCAATAGTAACATTTCCTTTTCCAATGTATTACTATAGTCATCATCATCATCATGTCGTGCCGCCAGCACGGATATCCCTGACCCTCACTCTCTACCCCTCCCTATCGTTCATCACTTTTGGCAGGTCCTCAGGGCTACATCTCGTATCCTCACAGAGCTGCTGTACGTAGTTTCGAGCCAGTCGTCCTGCTTTTGCTCGGCCATATGACGGGGTCCATTGGAGAATATCTCTTATGAGATCGTCCCTGCTTCTCCAGCAATGTCCTGCGTGTCTGGTTCGTCTAACTTTGATAGTTTTCGTAATGGGAGATAGTTGGAACTTTGTGGGGTGTTGCCTCCAGAACTTGTTCAATATTGCTCGCAGCATTCTTGTGTAGTTTCCGTCAAGCTTTCTCTCCATCCGTTTAGTTAGCGTCCATGTAGTGCATCCATATAGTAGTATCGATACGACCGCTGCTTGAAGAAACTGCGTTTCATTTTATCAGTCAAGTCAGATTTCCATATGACCGATAGCTTATCGTTAGCTGTCCATGCCTTTGTTAGTCGCGTGTCGATGTTTTTTTCGGTTGATGAGACAGTGCTTCCAAAGTAGGTGAACTTGTCAACTAGTTTCAGAGAGCTACCACCTAGTGTGGAAATGTCGCCTGTTTGATTAAAGCACATGTATTCCGTTTTGTGTGCATTGACATGGAGGCCAATGCATGCGGCAGTTCGTTCCAGAATATGCAGTAGTGTTTCGGCTTGGGCGGGTGTATTTGCCAGAATCGCTATGTCATCGGCGTAGTCGGTGTCGGTAATTGTTTTTGCGGGATACCTTCTGCTTCTTTTCTTTGTCAGCTCGAAGCCGTTTTCTTTGATTTTATCAATGTTCTAAGCACGAAGTCTAGACAGATGATAAAGAGGTATGAGGCAAGTGTTTCCCCTTGCAGTACTCCTGCTACAATGTCGAAGTAGTCTGTGTTTCCATCCGGAGAACGTACTTTCACTTTGGTGTTTCTATAGAGAATCGTTTTTGGTATGCCGTATGCTAGTAGAATTTGTTCCATCTTCCCTCTGTGAATGGAATCAAAGGCCTTGGTCAAGTCGACAAATAGTATTGTCGCCTTCAAGGATTCTACGGATAGTCAATATTTGTGAGGTCGTGGATCTATTTCTTCGGAAGCCATTTTGGTTCTTCCTTTTGGGTTCTAGGCGGTTTCGTAGTAGGGCATTGTATATTTTGGCCGCTATAGATGTAAGTGTTATACCTCGGTAGTTCTTGGCAAATCCGAGGTCACCCTTTTTAGGAAAAGGGAGGATGCATCCCTTCATCCATCTGTCTATCGGATTTTGATTATAAACTGCGTTACAGTATCGGAGCAGTATGTCGTCGAATTGTCTGGTCTTCCATACTTCTGGAGGAATTTCATCAAGCTCTGCTTTCCTATTTTTAATTTCCAGAGTACTGAGTCGAGTTCTTCTAGAGTAAACGGTCCTAGTTTAATGTCTAATAGCTTACTAACAATTTTGATGATTTGTTCATGTGTAACTTTGGGTGGATTTCCTAGTAGATTCTCGAAATGCTATTTCCACAGTTTTATTCGTTCTTGTTTGTATGTAGCTCTCAATTTAGCTTTGGCTGTGCTCTTCCTTCTGTTCACTTCGTTTATAGTTTGCCACGCTATCCTAGATTGCCTATCTTCCACTGAGTCTCTAATCTTGTCTATCTGATTTTGTATGTATTCTGCCTGTTCTTTTAGATATATGCTTGCTAATTCATTTTGTGCCTTTTTAGTTTCAGGGCATTTGCGTTCGTTGGGTTATTCCTATTGTATTTGGAGGCTGTTTTCACGTCCGTATGTTTTTCTCTAACCGCCAAAGTCTCCCATGGGACTCTAGATTTAGTTCTAAATTTTGTTAGTATGCATTTCGCTGCTGTCTCGAGGTGTGCGTTGACAAAATTCTCATATTCGTCATTCGGGGTACGTATTTCTGTGTTCTGTGGTGTATCGAATTTGTTTCTCAATGCTAACACATATTTATCTTTGATATCCCTGTTGTTAAGAAGGGCCCAATCATATTGTTTGGTGGTCGCCGTTCGTGTGACGTTTCTTCGTAGGCTCAGTCGTATTTTTGCCGAGACAATTCTGTGGTCGGAGGACACACCCTCGAAAGGGAAGTATGCCTCGCAATTTATTGTGCCATTTTTCCATTTCTTGTTTATAAAGACGTAGTCTATCTGTGTTTTAGTGTTGTTTGCATACGTGTAGGTCCATAATTCTCTCTCCCTCAATAGTAACATTTCCTTTTCCAATGTATTACTGAAGTAAAAAGTCCTTTCCAATGTATTTCAATAGTAAAATTTCCTTTCCAACGTATTCCTATGGTAAAATGTCCTTTCCAACGTATTCCTATAGTAAACTGTCCTTTCCAATGTATTTCAATAGTAAAATGTCCTTTCCAACGTATTCCTATAGTAAAATGTCCTTTCCAATGTATTTCTATAGAAAAAAGTATTTTCCAATGTATCAATAGTAAAATGTGTCAATAGTAAAATGTCCTTTCCAACGTATTCCTATAGTAAAATGTCCTTTCCAATGTATTTCTATAGAAAAAAGTCCTTTCCAATGTATTTCAATAGTAAAATGTCCTTTCCAACGTATTCCTATAGTAAAATGTCCTTTCCAATGTATTTCAATGGTAAAATGTCCTTTCCAACGTATTCCTATAGTAAAATATCCTTTTCAATTTACTCATATAGAAAAAAGTCCTTTCCAATGTATTTGGTAAAGTAAAAAGGGGAGATGCCCAAGGAGACATAACAATAAAATAATCACAATTCTTTTCTTTTCTTTTCTTTTTACCCTTTTTCTTTTGCACATTGTGAAACTGTTCCAGGCGATGTAAAGGCGCAGCTAAATAAGGACACCGTCATCGCTGGTCTCCACACAGTGGTGTCAGTAATGAATATGGCGCGTGAATTAATGAATAAAACAACTTTCAAGGATATTATAAAGCTCAATGTCGTACCTTACCACAGCGAATTGGCTGCATCTTATGGTAAACTAAATGCTGAATCAGTTAAGGATATGGACGATGAACTGAAGGTAAGATATCTATCTATCTATCTATCTATCTCAGTTTGTATATTTCTCTCAGTATTTATCTATATATAAAATCCATGCCTGTTCACATCTATTAATCAGTGTAATATAATTAAGGTAGGTAATTAATTATATTGGCTAATCATTTTATTTGTAGTAATAAATTGTAAGTTGGTTAAAATCTTTGAGTTGAAGTGTAAGTCGCAAGCGAAAGGTTAGATGGTACAAGTGTCACGGGATGGAGTTGAAGGGGTGTTTTGAAATCCGTGGCAGACAGTATGTTGAAAATAAACACTTCTAATGCAATGGCAGCTGAGTTTGCTGTCGGGTCTATGGAAAGTTTCTAATAACACGTGTTCTTATCATCATTAGTTGAATGATTAATATCATTAAGAGAATAATTAATATATTATATACGCAGGAGAATTTAGACAGTCTATTCAGTTCAAATATTCGGGTCCAGAGACGACAGCCGTCTGAGGGGCGAAGAGCTTGTTCGGGGCGAAGAAAGCAAAGTCGGTGTTTTGATCGTTCGTCTCCCACGAATGAGACCTATAGCGTTTCTATGTAAAAACTTTTACTCAATCTTTCTCTGTCGTTTCGATGGGATGGCGACTGCTATGAAATGTGACTGTGAGCTAATAAACTTTCGTATTTGAAATATCTGAGTTCGCTTTTACTCTGGGAAATCTAATGCCTATTTATATTCAAGATAGTACCGTGGTTTTATATCTATCTATCTATCTATCTATCTCTGTTTATTACTTTAAATATTTATCTTAGTCCGTGAATATTTTACCTCACTCTGTGTCAATATATATATATATATATACTTTCTTTAAAGAAAAAATCAAAGACCGGTTATTTTAGGATTATAAATTTATTTCCATCCTGTTTTCCGTTTCTGGAGTTAACCAAAAACACGAAGAAAAATATAACAGGATTTCTTCAGATCTTTTGGATAAAATAAAACAGAATAGACACGGGGTGGGGAAGAGAGGTGAAGAGTTATCTCCCCTTTTTATTAAACTTCCGTATTTTATTTACTTATTTATTTTATTTATTTTTCTAATTTTACCGTCGGTTGGAATTATGGTAATTTAACTTTTTTATTTATTTATTTTATTTTATTTTTTGTTAAGTTCGATAATCAACTTTTATGTGTTATGTTTATATAATAAATTTTTGTAAGGGAATTATTAATACTTATATTAATTTCGAGTCTATTTCCTCAGTTACCTATTTTTTTCATGTACGTATATTGGATACGTTTTTTTCCTTATTTTACAATTTATCCCAAAGGAATTACTCCAAACTCTGGTTTAACTGGACCGAATAATTCTATATATATATATATATATATATATAAGATGGTGCTAAAAGGTTCTCGGTCTAAGAGAAAGACCTAAAATGTATATATTATTCCTCCCAAAATACAACATAGTTGGCACATCATTTTTCAAGTTTCTTTAACTCTTCCTTACTCCCCACACACAAAAAACCTCAATAATTAAAAAAATAATTTCCCAGATTATCCATTTTATATATTCATGTATAATGCTACGAGGTGCATTTCCAGACTTTTTTCGTATGGGCATGTAAAACTTTCGTAGACTCTTGAAAATTCAGTATGTTATTGCTATACATCTTATGAGATGACTGACCAAATTTTATGATTTCAGCTTCAAATGAACAGCCACAGCAGTAATTGGAATACACCCTACTAAAGCCTGATTGTCAGAGCAGGTGAATTTCAAAAATGCAATCTGGAAGTGAGGACACTTTAGAAGAAAGATATGCAAATAAAATTCTGTTTTAAACTTGGAAAAAATGTCACCACAGAAAAGTATGGAATGCTTCAGACTGCTTTTTGACCATCTTGCATGAATCGAGCACCAGTTTTTGAATGGCATAAGAGATTCAAGGAAGGCAGGGAGTCTGTGAGGGGTGATGAAAGGTGTGGGAGGAGTAAGGAAGTCAATAGACCTGAGTTGATTGGCCAAAGGGTTAGGGTTAGGGTTACTATGGTGAGGTTTTAAGGGAGTTCAGGAAGAGATTCCGTCGGAAGAGGCAGCACTCTTCAAATCGGGTCAGTGGCATTTCCACCTGGACAATGCACCAGTCCACAACTCCATCCTTGTCACAGACTATTTGACCAAGATGGGCATCAAGACAGTTTCGCACCCACCCTATAGTCCAGACCTTGCTCCCTGTGACTTTTGGTTATTCCCTAAGCTCAGAGGCTGTCGTTATGAGACAATTGAGGAGATGAAAGAGGATGTGACGAAGGTCATTGACACGCCCACACAAGAGGACTTCCATGGGGCCTTTCAGAAGTTGTTGGAACGGTACAACAAGTGCATTGCAGCCAGAGGAGATGACTTCGAAGGGGACTAGAGTTTCATGTGTGTACTATCAATAAAAGTGCCCATACGAAAAAAGTCTGGAAACTTATCGTATGCACCTCGTACTTCTATTTTTGATTCCGAGTTTTAATTTTAAATTTCTTGCATTATACATGAGTTTGCCAATCGGTGGTTAGAGTTCAAATCCTGGTCGAAGATATTTGTGTTTCCCTTCGAGCTAATGCCCTTGGGAGAGGCTTAAACCCATCTATTCTCCCTCCAGCTTTAGACAAGACTGGGCTCATTAACTTTGGTAAGACCAAAAGTCTTGTCTGGCCACTTTTTTAATATAACTGTTTGATTTCCTTATTTAATGGCATATCAACCTTCGTGGGTTATTTAATACCAAATCAGTCCTTGTAGAAGAACAATAGAGATACTATTTAACCCTTTGCTGGGAATAAAGAGAATACAAACAATATTATAAATACAAATAACCTATGAATATAGATGGTTTAGTTTGTTTTGCTTTCTTTGTTTAATGGCAGAAGTGGTACTATTTAATCAACAGCTGGTGGGATTGGGGGTTCATGCCTTTAATCAA
The DNA here is from genome assembly GCA_963585895.1 of Sepioteuthis lessoniana. Lineage (NCBI taxonomy): Eukaryota > Metazoa > Mollusca > Cephalopoda > Myopsida > Loliginidae > Sepioteuthis > Sepioteuthis lessoniana. The sequence goes on from OY757939.1 coordinate 21,229,606, forward strand.
TAGTACCACAGAAGTGGTACTATTTCAATAGTACCACAGTACTATTTCAATAGTACCTTTAATCAATAATACTATTTCAATAGTACCTTTAATCAATAGTACCACAGAAGTGGTACTATTTAATCAATAGTACCACAGAAGTCGTACTATTTAATCAACAGCTGGTGGGATTGGGGGTTCATGCCTTTCCCAAGAATATTAGTCTGAAAGTGAACGTGATAGTGCGAGAGGAGTTCGAACGCGCACACTGTTGTATAATTTGGTGATGTTAGCTACAACAGTAATACATTACATATACAAACACAAACAAGCGAAAACAGGCAAATACAAATACAATACAGGCGGACTCTGTTGTTCATGTACGAACGGTTTTATTAACTTCTGACTTCGGTTCTTCGACACGAGGAGAGAGACACAATTCTTACAATGCCAACCCTCTCCAACGCGCGATGCATCTTGTGATGTTTAAGATCTCTATGGGTGGAGATCCAAAAAACCCAACTACATCTTTCAACGGCCGAAATCCAACTCAATGCTTCAACGGCAGGAACTCAATTCTCTGCTTCCATGGTCCAATCTCAACTCTCAACTGACTCTTTTTCAAAATCCTCAAATTCTCAAGACCATCTCTTCCGGGCATGACGTCATCCACACACCAGCCCCATTTCCTGTCTGGGGGGGGGTTATTATGACAAAGGTGATTGTCATATCCTTTGTGTGCAAGCGTAAACTGCACCACCAATTGACTATATACCTGGGGTCTTAACCCGAATAGTTCAAAGCCCAACCAAACTGAATGATAAAGTATAATTAACGAAAAATGATTAATATAAAAAAATCATTCCTTAATTATATAACAATAGTACGTTTGGAGGATTCCCCTTCACTTGGGGAGATTCTAGTTCTACTTGTTAATGATAGAAAGTATTGAATGGTAACATCTTCACATAGCTTGCTTTCTTTCTTTGTTTTGATAGCATATCAATGTAATATAATGGCCGAGGAATTTCGTTTTATGCCTTTGGGTTTAGTTAGGCTTAGGTGCAACATTAACACACATGTTCGCGCGTGCGTGCGGAGCGCACGTGTCACTCAGAGATGTCACAATAGCCCTGATGGGAAACGGAACTAGCAAGTGCGAATGACGTCACGCACCGAAAGCGCGCGGAGGATTTGGGGATTTTGAAAAAGTAGAGTTGAGACCTGCCGCGGGAGAAGACGGGTGACTTTCGCTTGCTCACCGAAGCCAGGCCAGTGACCTTTGTGGCGGGTGCCGCACGAGATGGGGGCAGATGAAAAAGCCAGAATTGAAAGAATGTGTATCTCTCTCCTTATGTCGAAGAACCTTTAAACTCAAAGGTAATTAAAAGTTTCGTGCCTGAACCAAGAAGTCGTAAGTGTTTTTCGTGTTTCGAGATTCCTATGTTCTATGTATATATATATGAACATTCATATACATTTCACACATAGCCGTATCTGGCTATGGTACATCAACCTTCGTGGGTTATTTAGTGCCAAGCCATTTTTATAGAAGAACAGTAGTGGTCTATTTAACATATAGCTAGGGAAGGGGATAAGTGGATTCATTACTTTCCTAGGGGTATAAATCTAAAAAAATAACAATAGCATGACAGGAGTTTGAACTTGATACTATGAAGTAGCAGTCCCGTACGTTAACCATTACGCCACGGAGACTACCCCTACAATTTATTACTTTTTAATAGTTATGTCATATAACATAATGGAATGAAACCACAACACTTTGTTATAAAAATATATACATCTCTTTATTCTTTCTTGGAGTCAAAGTTTCGGTGGTGTGAAAGAGAGACAGACGGAGAAAAACGGACATATTGACCCATAACTTCTTTTGACCATACCACGCTGTGTTATCTGCAAAACTTCACGTGTTTTCCTTCTTTACGAGATATATTCAACAGGTCCTCGCCAGGGAGTCGCTTGGCCCCCTGCAGTCATGGTTCTCTATCTGTTACATATCCATACATGGTATGCGAAACGAACATATAATTTTCATAAAATGTTCATATATAACATAGGAATCCCGTAACACAAAAACACTTACGACTTCTTAGTTCTGGTACGAAACTTTTTATTACCTTTGAGTTAAAAGGTTTTTCGACATAAGGAGAGAGATACCATCTTTCTATGCTGACTTTTCCATCTGCCCTCCCCAACGCGTGCGGCGCCCGTAGCGCTCAAATTCGTCTGGCCTCGCCCAAGTCTCAATCTCAACTCACTGACTTTTTTTAAATCCCAGAAATCCTCAGCGATCCGGGCATGACGTCACTCACATCCCACGGTCCTATTTCCTATCTGGGATTTTCAGTTTGACATCTGTGAATGACACATCCTACCCCCGCGCGCGTCAACACCTGCGCTCGTGTTGCACCTAACTAACCCATGCGCTAAGCGAAAGGTTCTCAAGCCTAACTAAATCGAAAGGCAAGATATATAAAACGAAATCCCTCGGCCATTATATTACATATCTGCCGACACGACTGACCGCTGCAAGACTTCCAGACTGACCGTATCTCACGTGGGTATCTGCATAAATCCTTTCACAACGCCCACACATTTCCGTTCAACTACATGACTGCTTCCGCTTATTTACACTGGTGCGTCCTGTGCAGCGAAATCTCTGATTGACGGCTCGGTCAAATGTCCATATGAAACAGTTATACTTAAAACTATGCAATTGTGTACAATCATTGTTTGGAATTCATTTTCTTTTTCAGGTGATGATTGCAGCTGTTGACAGAAAATTAGCAAAACTTCACAAGAACAACAAAGATGGCAAGGAAATTTCCTTCGAGGATTACGTTGCCACCATGATGCAGAACCCTCTTATCGAAAAAGACTTTGACGGTGAAATCTTTAGAGATCAATACAAGCAATTTAGTCGATTTGGATTTATTAAACAGGGCATAAGTCAACAAGTGGTAAGTGTGTGTGTGTGTTTTGTGTGTGTATATGTGTTTGTTAGTGTGTATGTGATTGTGTGTGTTTGTGTGTATGTTTATGTTTTTGTGTGTGTGCGTGTGTTAGTGAGTTTATAATTGCGTGCATATGCTTTTTTTTTTTTTTTTTTTTACAGGCGATGGTTTGCGGCAATCCTTTTTGCTTTAGTCTCTTTGTTTAATGTCATATCAAACTTCCTGGGCTATTTAATACCAAAGCCATTCTTGTAAAAGAACAGTAGTGATATTCTTTTACTCATCGCTGGATAGGTTACGGGGTTCATACCTTTTCCAAATGCATTAGTCTGAATGTGAATGTAATAACACGACTGGAGTTCGAACTCGCTTACTTCGAGGCCGCAGTTCAGCACTTAACTATTACACCACCGGAATCCTCCTCCCACTGGCAATCGCTTTCCACAGCCTGCACATTTTCCCAGTTAAGCAACTCAACCCCACGTTGTGTAGGTTATTTTAAGATTAATCAGTCGTAGGTTTTGGTCGGAACTGTACAAATCACGAGTCAATTTCACAAGGCAAAAGAAAAAACGAGTTCAGTGAATATCCACGTTTGGCCATCTTTTTATTTTCTCCTTGATTTATTGCCACGAAAGAGTCGAAATGGCAGCAAGAGAGAGAGAGAGAGAGAGAGAGAGAGAGAGAAATATAACACTATATTTTTGTCCGATTACCCATACCAAACAATATGCTTAATATGTTTGCACGGCACCATATATAGTGCCATCGCTTGGCAGTGGATTTTCTGGCTCGAATTCTGTTTTTGGCTGCGCCGTGGGGTTTTAGGATCGAATCCTGTGTTTGGTTGTGTCGTGGATTTTCAGGGTCAAATTCTGGTAACGGTGCCAAAAATAACTCTCTTGTTTGGGGCACTGTATGGGACCTTATCTTGGGCACGGTACCAAATATGTTACTATGGTTTGGTCCGGCACCAATTATAACACTATCGCTTGGTCCGGTACCAAATGTGATACAATGTTCTGGGGTGGGTTACCTTTTGTAACGCTATCGTTTGGGTACGGTACCAAATGTAACAATATCTTGGAACGGCACCACAGTAAAAAATATCGCGGTCTCCGATACCCAATTCTGGTGCCAGCGCCAAAGCATATACCGTTGTGCGCGACAACATTTGCGGTACCAAATATAATAATGATTGTTCTTATCTTGGTAACGGTGCCAAATGCGTTTTCCAGATAGTTTGTTTACCAATCTTCTCTGTGCCCACGCTGTGTTTGAAAGATTCACAGATAGGGAATGACACAATCCGTCCGGAACCTCTTCAGACGGTCAGGATGATCCGTTGGAACAAAGTTGCCTGAGTGTTGGCAACTCAAAAATAAGAACTCTCCATCAACAATTAACAATCATTTATTGTTCGATGTTCAGACTGCATATAGTAGCACAAGAGAGAGAGAGAGAGAGAGAGAGAGAGAGAGAGAGAGAGAATCTGTAAGGGTCTATGAACAGAGAAGACGAAGGATTCGGACAGCTATCATTAACACCGAGTTGAGGACAGATAGGCGCCTCTGGTGGTGTAATGGTTAGCAAGCTCGACTAGCAAACCTACACGAGTGAGTTTGAGTCTCATTGGGTGCCCCTTTCATATGGCCTTGTGCCACATCTAAGCAAAAAGCTTAGTAAATTACCACCGAGTTGAGGACAGACATTCAGAGCCCTGCTACTTTGACACGGCTGATCGGAGCCACTTCTCAACGTGAAATAGCTTCACGTTGAGAAGTGGCTCCGATCAGCCGTGTCAAAGTAGCAGGGCTCTGAATGTCTGTCCTCAACTCGGCGCCCAGAGCTAGTGCCCGATGCGGCTTCTGCTCAGACTGCTAGCTTCCCCTGACTGACCACCAGTCCAAATCTGTGTGTCTGCTTCGAATCTCTTGTTATTATATAATATTTTCAACTCCTACACATTTCCTTCCGGTTCTCAATTCACGTGATTTATTTCTGCTGTCCCCTTGATTATCCTAAGACACAGGTGCGATATCCTGTTTAGAAATCCACAACTAACATGCTGTCAAAGGTCAATATGTGACGTTTGTTAGTGAGTTCGATTCTTTCTGGATGCTTCTGGCTTTGTGATATAAGTTAAGTTTGATAAAGGAGAGTCCCCGTAGTGATGCAGAGCTGGATTGCGTTCTCAAAGTTTGCGAGTTCGAACTTCAGTCACGTTGTAGAGAAGAGGAAAATCTCGTATTTTGTTTTGGCGCGCTATTTAATTCAACACTGAATTTCACCCAATCAGGATGACATATCCTATTCAGCCCGGACCTTCATTTCCGGCTAGCAAAACGGGTGAGCGGCCAAACACACTCTCTTCAGCTTGAGACAGCGACCGGAGCAGTCGTGTCTCTGGTCGTCCCTGCTTAGCAATGCTTTTTAGCTAAACAAGCCACCCAGTGGGGACATCTCACTGTGGCTTTAACCCTAGCAGCAGCAACATGGACACTCAACGAGGGAACCATCTAATTTATGGATTCTTTGCGTCTAATATATTTTAGACCAAGGAATCCCAGTTGAATATGAATTAGATACGTTCAGCATGCCTTCCACAAGCACCACAAAAATTTACTATGTCGATCCGAGCGCCACTTCGCTCTCGACACACTAGCTCCCATTTCACCTCTGGTCCACATTAATGGAGATAACGCCTACTCTCCCCAATTACCAGACACACAAAACTACTCGGTGACCTTGAATACTTCCCTCACACGTCCAACAACACGCTGCCATCTCAACATCTAGCTAAGCCATTTCGTCTCAAACATACAACAAGCCTAACCACCACGAGTCTTGCAGCACCAAGAACAAACCGCCTCAAAGCTGCAAATAAAGAACTTTCGTTATTGTGTGTTGTTAAATCAAAGTCTCGTAATTCATTTATGTTGCCTTAAAAAATATAGTGCTAAACAATTAACCATATCACTCACCGCGCTAAAACGTTATTACGTTTACTTTCGGCTTAATACTCTTGAAAAAGGAACGAACCACTTGATTTCCCCCGCTAAGGGTTAAATAATATTACTACTTTTCTTCTACAAGGATAGCTTGGGCATTAGATAACCCACGAAGTTTGATATGCCATTAAACAAAGGAACCAGACCAAACCAAACCTACATATATACGCTCTCTACACCCAAACATTCCCGTACAGATACTCATATACATACATCTATGCTATGCCTGTATGCATACATATTCACGTAGACACGCTCTAAATATGGGCCCTCAGGAGCAGAAGAGCTTATAGCGTCACATGTGAAGTTTGATAAAGGAGAATCCTTGTAGGGTAATAGACATATGCAGAGCTGGGTTGCGCTCTCAAAGTTTGCGAGTTCGAACTTCAGTCACGTTATTACGATAATAATAATCTTCTTATAAATAAGGAGATTCTTATTATCGTGGCAATAATCTCCTTATAATTAGTGGCAATAATCTCCTTATAAATAAGGAGATTATTGCCACTAATCCGGAAATTTAGTTAATACCGGGTTTGCCATCTTTAAATCGGTTATTTTTAAGTATCCAAGTGATTTGAGCTGAAATTTTCATGATCTCTACATACAGTGACTGCATGATGTTATTGCAAGTGAGTGTCAGAGCTTGCTTCAGTTTAGCTGAAATTGTTTTAATTGAATATGGTAACAAATTCGAGAGTTTCAAGTCAATACCGAGTTCGCCATCTCAGGAAACTCGTCTGCGATATTGTAACTGTATGAATTATCGAAAGTTGACGGTCGATGACAAATTTAATTTGGTTTTTACTAATTAAAAATAAACTTTATTTGTTCTCCGTCCCACCAACGGACAAGTACGGCACAAGGCGTTTTTTTAAAGTGGGTCCAGACGCAAGGCTGTAGCCCACACGCGTCCGGCAAAATCCCAAAATACCTTCGACCCCGTCGGCATTCTCCCTATGGGAGCGCCTCAGACGCCAGGAAACAAAACGGCAAACAATTGGTAAAACAATTGGAGTTAATAAGTTTTAATGCATAGTTTAATCAATGGTGATATGTATGATTTCAAACGTTTTATCGTTCCTAAACAGTCATAATGGTTGACGTTCTGAATTATGTTGCCATGACAACCTCATGACTTCGTAGAAAAATCGGTCAAAAAGGAAAGACACTGAACTTAAAATTCGTATAATGTTGTTAGGAGATGATTCTTCTGTTATCAAAAAGTGTGGCTGATTCTACACAAACCTTCATCTATAAAAAGAAACCACATGTGGGGTTCATTTACTCTCTAGTCTTGATAGGACAACCTGTCAAGGAGAAGGAAAGACACTGAATTCAAGGCTTGAGGAATGTTGCTCCGAGACTATTTTTCTGTTATCAACTCTCCTAAAAAGTGTGGTTGATCGTGCACAAACCTTCATCCAAAAAAAAAAAAACAAAAAACAAAAACAACCTGTGGGGTTTATTTACTATCTAGTCTTGATAGGACAACCTGTCAAGGAGAAGGAAAGACACTGAATTCAAGGTTTGAGGAATGTTGCTCCGAAACTATTCTTCTGTTATCAACTCATCTAAAAAGTGTGGTTGGTCGTACATAAACCTTCATCCATATAAACAAATTACCTTTGGAGGTAATTTGCCTCCCAGTTTTGATAGGACAACCAGTCTATGAGAAGAAAAAACTCAAAATTCAATATTCCTTAAGGAATATTGTTTAGAAATTATTCTTCTGTAAATAGCTCATCTGAAAAGTGTTTTTGGTTCTATGCAACTCTTTATCCATATAAAGAAATCACCTATGGGGTTCATTTCCCATCCAGTTTTGATAGGACCACTAGTTTTTGAAAAGAAGAAAACTCTGAATTCAAAGTTCGAAGAATATTGTTAAGAAATTATTCTTCTGTAATCAGCTCATCAAAAAAGTGTCGGTTGTTCTTACAGAAGACTTAGCTATTATAAACAAATCACCCGTATAAGCAATCTAGCAGTCCACATCTTTAATTAAACTGTTAGGTACACATTTATCATGCACGACGAATGAGCTTAATTTCGTGCCAATGCCGTTAAGAATGGTATGTATCTATCTCTTAAATTCACTATGGGTAAAATAGCAGAACAATGGGCTCTTTAGCCTTGGTAGGGCCATTAATATAGGAGAAGAAAAACTGAATAAAAAAACTGAGGAGCGTTCTATAGAGAACCTTTGGCACACTGGAACAACTTTCTGTTAAGAGCTCATCCACAAAATAAACGAGCCGGTAACAGCTTCACGAGAAACAAACCACATGTAGAGTTTATTTAGTCTCTAGTTTTGGTAGGACAACCGATCTAAGCGAAGGGAAGAATCTGATTTCAAAACGTGCAGAATGTTTTTCGGAGACTTTGAAGCAAGTTGTAACGTTCCCAAAATTTTTCCGAAAATTTAGCCCAGTCGACAAGGTTGTATAATCTGCAGAGAGGTATGATCCCCCACCCAACAATTGTCCTGGATATGACTTTATACAGTCTGATGGTGAGGCTCCAGTAATGCTGGAGCTGTGGGAAATGCGGAGTACCCCTTCATTGCTATCGCTTCCCGGTTCATTCTAGCTCAGAGTGGTAGCACCTGATAGGGTCTTATCAATAAGTCAAATTGCACTGATTGACATTCAAACTGTGTACAAATAAGTCCTTTATTTGCATACAGTTTAAATATCAAACAGTGCAAAATTATTTTTTTAGAAATAGAACTGTTTGGTCATTTAACAGTGTGTAAACAAACGACTGATGTTTAATTGAGTTGTTAGTTATACATAACAATACTTTTGAAATAGAACTGTTTGATCATTTAACTGTGTGTAAATAAATGACTAATGTTTAATTGAATTGTTAGTTATACACAGCGATACTTGGAACCATTTAACTTTGTCGACTTATGCTAGATTGAATTGTTAGAAATAGAACAGTTTAGCCATCTAACTGTATATTTACAAAATGTGGTTACAAATCACATATTGGATATATATGTAAAAACAAAAATTGGCATTAAATAACCAACAATGTTTTATATGCCGTAAAACCCAACCAAACCAAACCTTTTCCTAAAATTTTCCCAAATCATTATCTGATGAAAACCATACAGGGTGAAACGTCATAATAAATATATAAAGACTTTGTTTTTCACGTCTTAGTTTTTTTCCTGAATCAAAAATATACAATCACATTTTAAGTGTTAGACACTGCTTTTCTCACGATAAATTTCGTGACTGTCATTGGGACAAATTTTCACATTAGCATAATTATCTTTTCACAGGTCAATGAAGTCGAGACTTGGTTCTTGAATTTGATTGACGACGCCGATGTTTTAGCAAGTACCAAGATTAATATTTTGGACTATGCGAATATTGTGGGTTGCACAGACGCTGCCATTGAAGATTTGAAGACATTCATCATGAGAACAGATGAAGTGGAACGCAGTATTCTAGAAGTCGGAGTCCTTCGTTACCCTGATTTGGATAATCCATTCTTTAAGGTAACAACCGAAATTATTTGTGTATATGACGCACTGGTTTTAAGATTTTTCAACCAAAACTTTAGGTATTATAACCGAGAACTACTTTATTTGACAAAAAAAAAAAAAGAACTGACAGTGAAAAACTAAACCATTTTTATAGCCTTAAATTTTAATGAATCTTCCATTGTTTAGACACACACAGGAAGTAATTATTATCCATGATTATTGCTGTCAAATTTGCCATAATCGAAGCAAAAATTCATAATTTTCTAAAAATTCTCTTTTCAGAAAAACATTTTTAGAAAAACATCAAATGATGAATGATATCGATAAAGTTTCTTTGCGATATCGCAAACCGACAGTCCGCAAAAATTATATGCCAAAATTTAGCCTTTTTTCAAATTCAGACAACTACTTTCCAGCTATTAGCAAAAGAATAATCACAAATTAGGATTTCAAATGAAGGAAAAGAAAATTCTGGGAAATTTCCTATTCTATGGTATATCAGAGAATTTTTGTTTTAAGAAAATTATGACTTTGTTTAAAGAAAATTATGACTTCTTGCTAAATGAACATTGACAGCAATAATTAAGGAAAATAATCTCTTCCTATATGTGTCTAAGCCATTGAAGTTTCCTAACAATTTGTAGCAGTGGTTAATTTTTGTTTTTATTGCTTTTTTTTCTAATATTGTATATAATAAATTTTTTTCCAGCTAAATCCCTCATCATATTCAGACCTGAGGTGAGAAATATCTATCGTCCAAACTAATGTATTTTACGACATCACAGAAAAATATCCACTTTCATTTCTCCGAATCTGAAATTATTTTCACCACAAGCTCGATGTATTTTCGTATGAACATGTCCGTGTATTTGCCCTAAATACTATGTACATTTTATGTTTTAAGACTGTTGGCAACCGTTGTCGAGAGCAACCCGAAGGCTCACTTTTCAATAGCTACTACACTGAGATGTAGGAGAGGGCGCTACTACTTTCCCTGGATTGCTGCACTTTAACCTTGATACGCACCTTATATTGCTGAGTGTTAAGCAAGGAGGTATCAAGTACCATTTTTAAAGTCTTTGGTATGACGCGACCTGGAATTGAACCCAGGTCTCCCGGACTACTGGCGAACACTCTACCACTAGGCCAATGAGCCGGTTAAGACATGATATAAACTATATAAATGCTTATATTTAGTCTGTACGAATCGATAAAAAGTTGAATAAATGCAAAGTGTTCATTAAATTTAGTTCCTCTCCATTCTAAAAAGTCAGTGTATATTATACACGACAATCCAGAATTTCATGGTCCAAAGTTAAGAATCAGACTTATACAGGAGAGCATGTTATACCGAAATAATTACCAAGTTTTTAAATCAATTCCGAGCCCAGTCGGTTGAACCTGTAAGATTACACCAACTGCATCTCTGCTGTGGGATAAGACTCCCCCCAACGAGTGCACTAGATATGACATTAAACTATCTGATGGTGAGGTCCCCAGGTCCACTCTGGCCCGGAGTGGTACCACCTTACAGGGACTTATCTAGAGGTCAAATAGAACAAAGAAATGATCGTTGTTAAATTGTGACTATTATATAGTAATTCTTGAAACCATTTAACTGTGCGCTAAAGAGCTCAGGCCTATTTAAGAATGTTATCAACAAAAAGTGTTTACAAATATATTTATATATATATATAAGTATTCTTGGTCCAGTTAAACCGGAGTTGGGAGTAATTCCATCAGGACAAGAAATTATTCATGAATGAATATTTAAATTTTCCTGGTAAAGAGCTCAATGTACCAATAATACAGAGCAATTAATTCTTTAAGAAAAAAACAACGAAACCGGTCACATAGGATTATAAATTTAGTTCCATCCTGTTACGCATTTTTGAAATTTTTAAAAATAAATTTACTAAATTGCTAACCGAAATTTAAATTTAAAACGGAAGTGGGCTTAATGAAGAGGTACCTCTTCACCCCTCTTCTATCCCCTCCCACTCTTATGTGTCTATTCTAGTTTTTTTTATCAAAAAGATCTGAAGAAGTCCTGTTAATTTTTTTTTCGTGTTTTTGGAAATTTCAAAAATGCGTAACAGGATGGAAATAAATTTATAATCCGTTGTTTTTTCTTAAAGAAAGTATATATATATATATATATATATAAAGGATTTGGCATTAAATAACATACAGTTGTTGATATGACATAAAACCCAACCAAACCAAACTAAATCAATTCCCTCACACGATACGTAATCGAGTGAATAGTCAACTGTTGCCTGTTGTCACCTGTTCTCGGCAATGTTTCCTAAGTTGTGTTCAAACTGTCGGTTTTACACAGGGATTTAATGATTCATATCCATCTTATTTGGTGTCTTTTGGCCAGCTTTGAAGATGCGCTGTTATCCACGGAAAACGTATTTACAGAATATTTCTTTTTGAATCTTTGATCACAATCTTTTCACACATGTCTCAGTCAGTGGAAAGTTTACTGGTTTATACTAATAGGTCTCTTACCAAAAGCCTGCATTATGTATTTCCTGCCCAGGTGTATGGCCTTTTTCTCTTCTCTCCCCTCAAATTATCCTACAAGTCACAGACCAGCATTTTTTTTCTTTTTTGCAGTAGGTCGTATTAAACTTGACGATAGGAAAGAAAATCATGCCACACTCTCCATATATATATATATATATATATATATAGTTTGCCATATTTATAAATAAAACAGTCCAGTCAGCGAGAGCAGTAGAATACGCAAATGATTTTAATGGGAAAGACTAATATCACTAAGAAAGACATGAATCCATATCTTCCTTACTCTCAAGCTATTGGTAAATAGTAAGATCGACTGGGGCCTTTAGTCTTGATACGGCAACCAATCAAGGAGAAGGAAAACTATGAATTTAAACCACCCACATTCTTCTTAACCTTGTGTCACATCCTGCTAATGAGTGAGGGTTTGGGTAAACACAGACACATACACGCACACGCTGGCGCACGTACACATATACGCACATACATATCCAGTCTTTGCGATAGATTGGGGTAGGTTCGTTTTCGTGTTTTTTTTTTTCGGTCGTATTTTCGTCTTTGGTTGAGTCCCGGAAAAAATTGATCCTGAAATAATTTTTCACTTAACCCCAGGATGCTCTTCCCTTGGTGGTGGTGGGGGGGGGGCTCTGGGCTAAATTTTCTAAAACTCATGCCTTAACCCGGCACTAAGCTGGGTGATGAGGCATTAAAAACCATTTTGAGTGTAAAAAATACCATTTTAGGGGTTAGGGTTCTAAGTGTCAACCCGATTAAAAATTTCGCTACATTTATGTTCTTCTGGATAAAGTTATATTCATGGGACCATATATACAGTATGTCCACGTGTATAGGTCGTATTTTTGTTTCGTTTATGTTTTTGCTTTGTTTTGCTAAGATGAGTCAAATGTTTGGGGATATTTTTGCATGTGAAAGTTTGTGGTGCGTAAATCACGCGACAAACAGTTCAAGCCGTTGAGGTACCTGATGATGGTTGATAGTATCGTGCAACGTAGTCTAATTCAGGAACTTATGATTTACGAATTTGAACTGGGCCATTACGCCACGGAAGCGACCAAAAATAATTATGCGAAAGGTAGAGGCGCAGCTGATCGCAGTACAGTAACCAGATTGGTTTGGTTTGGTTTGGTTTCTGTGTTTAATGGCATATCAACCTTCGCAGTGGTAGTGGATTAATGCCAAAACCATCCTTGTAGAAGAAGTGTAACTGTACTGTAGCAGAAAGAATTTAGCATTTTTGTTTGGCGCGTAATTTAATTCGGCCGTTAGGGTCGACAAATAATTTCACCCAATCAGGATGACTTATCCTATCCCCCCCGAATCACCTTTCTGGGCAGCACAAATTGGGGAAACCGTCAAACACGCTCTTTGGCTGAACAACTTTGTTCAGTGCAGACGTCTCACTGTCTGCTCTTCAAGAGCAGCAGCATGGACACAATGAGGGAAGCAGTCTAATTTATGGATCCCTTGAGTCTATTTCTATTAGACCAAGAGTTCCCAGTTGAATATGAATGAGATAAATTCAATACGCCACACACAGGAACAACTTTACGTCACCCCCAAATTTGGCTATGTCGACTGCGATACAGAATTCCGCTCCGACACCTAGCAACTTCACCTTTGGGCAACATTTTCTGGAGACATTCATGCTTCTCCCCGAAACAACCAGAACCACAAACTCACGGTGACTTCAACGTTTCTCTCCTCAAACAGGAAACACGAATTTTGCTACACTATGGCGAAAATATCTCCCTCGCGCGTCCAACAACACGCGCTGCTTTCTCCACTCTCTCATAACTTCAAATCGTTCACTTCTTTCCTTACTACGAGACTTGCAGCATAAACGTAAACTCTTTATTCTATGCTGCCATTAAAAACCTTCATGTAAAAGCTAACAGCATCTTCGTCTTCTTACTTCTTCATCCTCCTTTATTAACAACAACACTTAGCGAGGGAATAACACACACGCGTAAGAATACATATCTTCGCCTAAAATCGTAACAAACATACTTTATCGCTAAAGTACTATTCAACCCGTAGCGGAGAGAATAAGAAGGGTTATACTTTTCCCCAAGAATTCTAGTTTGAAAGTGAACGGAGTAGCGCTTCTGGAGTTCGAGCTCGCTTACTACAATGTTGAAGTCCTGCACTTCAGTCATTACGCCACGGGGACTTCCTCCAGTAACCAGGTGGTTCAAGAAGTTCTGCTCAGGTTGCATGATCTTTGACGATCAGGCAAAGTCAGATAGGATTCCAAGGCCGTACTCTAACTCATAGACGAAAATCTGGCAAGTAGCATTCAGAGAGTATCAGGCGAGCACGGCGTCTTACCGTCTAGTGTGCTTCGTCAACTTCACAGAGTTGTCAAATTGTAACTCCCGTTACTAAAATATTGCTGAATTTTGAATCACTTTAGTACATATGGGGAAAGAAGTCGTGCGAGATCGGAATAAGCGAGTTCGAACTCCAGTCGCGTTCCTACGTCTATTTTCAGACTTATATTCTTGAGAAAGGTATGAACCCTCTAATTCCCCTTTCTATGAGTTCATTAGTACCATTACTGTTCTTCTTCAATGGCGGCTTTGGTATTAAATAACCCACGAAGGTTAACACGCCATTGAAACCAAGAAAACAAAACTTAGTACATATATACTGGTATCTGTCGCACGCAAGTTTAACACAAGGCCTTTTTTATTGTGAGTACCAGGCGAAGGACCTTAGCCCACACACACCCGAAGGTTCCAAAAATGCCTTGAGTCCCGTCGGCATTCCTCTAAAAAGGAGTGCCTCAGGCGCCAGGCGATAAATCTTTTCCTTCGGAGAGGGTTAGAGCCTGGGGGACAGTCCTCTAAGGCTCAAGGACATCGGTCTCAACCACGATACGCGAATACTAGGCCACCCTGGCACCAGCCTCAACTGACTGCCTCCAAACCAAGATACACCCGACCTGACCCGTGTACCAGTGAACACGGCTAGCCGAAGTGTGCCCCGGCCCACTGGGCCTCACTGAACTAAATACAGTCATTTGTACATATATACTCTCATGGAAAAAATTGTATTCATGAGACGATATTCTATATATATATGTGTGTGTGTATAGGTCGAAATTTAGTTTCGTTTATTCATTTTGTTTTATTTTTGTTTTGTTTTGTTTTGTTTTTTCAAAATTTTGCCTATCAAAACTGGGGTGTGTCCTTTGAGCTGGGGTGTTCTCAACCTCCGGTAATTAAATTCGGCAGTTTACTTTTATTTTATTTCATTCATTTTTTAATTATTTTTCAGATGTTCCGTATCAAACTGAAGGCTTACAGGAAGAGCTTCCGTGTGACAGTTATTCAAAAAGATGAGAGCGGAATCAAAGGAGAATACAACATGCAAAAATTTCGACCGCGTCGAGAGGTCATAGAAAAATTGCGTCAAGACATTGTTGACAAAGCCGTGGCTGAAGTCGAGAATCTTTTTAACTTTTAAATATTCAAACTATAAAAGTCTGAGTTCCATTCTTACGGGCGTAATCAATATACTAGTGATCCGATTTCTGTGTTTGAATTTTTGAGACCGTACCACTGCAAAAATGGCACCGTGAGGCACAACTTTTGTTGGCGGAATACAATCAAAATGCTCTAATTCGAAAAATAAAGCAATTTCCAGTTCTATCGGGTCATCAGTTTCTGAGTAATTTGTTAATTAAATATAAAATGATAAAAAGGGTAATAACTCTGAGTCTATTAAGTGCTAATTACAGACTTCTTCCCCTTTTTTTCTAAAAGAAAAATAAGCAGTAATCAGTGAAGATTTCTTTATCTGTCGATACCAGGGCTTCTAAAAGTGGGCCGTATAGACCTCTTGGGAAAAACAAAATTTTATCTGGGGGAATAAAATCATTGGGGCCCACAGGTGGGTGTAGAGTTCATTAGTTTGTATTTTACAGAAGAAAAATTGCTGGATCATGTGGACTTGTTGCCAGATATCGTACACCTAGATGGTCACTACTGATGTGTAGTTCACATACGACCCACTCAAAACATACGGGTCATTTAAACAAACAAACGATCTGGTTCTGATGGAAAATATCCGTGTTTTTTTCTGTCTTTTTAACAACGCATATAATATCTTCACGAAAAAAAAAAAATTAAAACAATTTTATTTTAAACAGATTATTTTATAAAAAATATTGAATTCTAAAATATCCCTTTTTAAAATTGTTTTTGTGATGTCTTTAGAAAAAAAAGTTGTTTAACAATAGAAATAAAAATATAGATTTAAAAAAGAAAGAAGATAAATAAACGCTTGTGACGGCTTAGTTGGGCGCTTGGCAAAATCAGGAAAAGAGATTATTAGGTTTTGTTACCGTTCTGTAAAGAGATTATTCACGCTAGTCTCGGGAAAGGGTAGCTTGCTACTTGCGTAGTGAAGTGATTGTCTGCATGGAAGGAAAGTCTGAGACAGAACGCAATTGATTTTTTACAAGCTCAGAATGTTCTCCCCCATCTGACATTTCTCAATTCAAAATCATGCCATGTCAATGTCAAGACATTTGTCAAAATATCTGAAGATATTCGATTTATATAAATGAAAATCGAATATCTGAATATATATATAAATAAATTGAATATCTGAAGATATTCGATTTTGACATATCTCTCTCTCTATCTATCAATATATATGTATATATATATATATATATATATATATATAGAGAGAGAGAGAGAGAGAGTCCTGCTCGGATACATCGTATTCTAAGCGCCACAGACATGACTGGAGTAGACTGAAGGTGATTAAAAAAAGGCATTTGTAAAAGATCACGTCAGAAGCAAAACATTAAGAAATGCAAAGGGTTTATCCGGTACATAATATCTATATTAATTCTCGAATAGTTGTATCATAGAATGAAAAATGTCCAATTTAGAGAGATACTACCAAATCGAACAATGCTATATAAAACATTTTATAATGACTGTAAGTTCGAGTTTCATTACTTTTTATCACAATAACTCAGTCTACAGCCATTAATAATCTAGTAGTAATATTATCATGAATTTTATTTAATGGGGGGGGATTCTTGGTGTAGTGGCTAACATACTGGACTGCGACATCGTAGTAAGCGAGTTCGAACTCCAGTTGCTGGTACGTCTATATACAAGGGTTCATAAGAGAATGTTACTTACGAATTCGTCCATGCTTCTCCAGCAAAGCCTCGGATGTCTTATTTGGATGGTTTGTAAGATGGGAAGTAAGTGGCTGAACAGAAGCTGTTTTGTGGGGTGTCGCTTGCAAGACTTGTTTTAAACATCACACGGCATTCTTGAGGAGTTCCTATCTAGCTTTTTGTGTTTTGTTGGCATCCATGAGGTGCATCCATAGAGTAGTATGGACACAGATACTGCTTTGAAGAAATCCCGTTTTATTTTATCGGAAAAATCAGATTTCCATATGATCGATAACCTGTCAATAGTATTCCAGGCCATCGTTTGCCGTATGTTGACATCACTTTCAGTATATAACATACTGCTGCCGGGGTACGTGAACTGGTCTATTTATTTCTTAGCCTTGCCACTTAGAGTGGAGATGGTTCTGTTTTGTTTAAAGAACATGTAATCTGTTTTATTTGCTCTAGGCTATTGAATAGGGATTCTGCTAGGGTTGGTGTACTTACGAGAAGCACTAGATCGTCTGCGTAAACTGCGTCCGTCATAGCTTCTGCGAGATATAGTCCACTTCGATGCCTTTTTAAAAATGTGAAACCATTTTCTTTTATTAGATCTATGGATGTTCGAAGTTCGCAGTTTAAGCAGATTATAAACGTATATGGTGCTAATGTATCTTTTTGCTGGACTCCAACGACAATTTTGAAGAAGTCGGTGTCTCCATCGGGTGAGCGAACCAATGCTTTTGTGTTTTTGTAACGCATCATTAAAGAGGTAACAGTTTCTTTGGGGGAAAACTATATGCTAATTGTATTTGCTCCATCTTTTCTCTATATATGGAATCAAATGCCTTCGAAAAATTGACGAGCCATAGTGTTGCCTCGAGATTCTTTACTCGTACTCCTTCAATGATTACACAGATTGTCTGTCAGAATCGGCGAGAATTTTCTCGATTTCAAGTAAGATGCAATTAAGAAACAGGGCATAATAGATTTTAGCATCGTAAGAGTTAAGCCTCTGTGATTCATGAGAATTCCGAGGTCGACTTTCTTGAGGAAGGACAGACAGGGTGCAAACTTTCGTCCATTTCTCTATTGTGCTTTGTTTAGAAACTGCTTTCCAAAACGGAGAAGTATGGGGGGGTGTCCTCGAGGTGTAATGGTTAAAGCGATGGACTGCGGAATCGTAGTAAGCGAGTTCGTACTCCAGTCGCGCTATTACGTTCACTTTCGGGCAAATACCCTTGGGTAAGGTATGAACCCCCTTATCCTCCCAGCTATGGGTTAAATAGTACCACTACTGATCTTCTGGGAGAATGGCTTTGGCATTAAATAACCTACAAAGGTTGATATGCCATTAAACAAAGAAACGAAACGAAACAAACGGAGAAGTATGTCGTCAACTCTGTTATAGCTTCAAATAACAATTCTTAATACAAATAATTTTCACTGGTGCTTATACAGTTGACATGTTATCTTATCTAATACTAAACGTTTGTATACAGAAAAGTCGCCATGATGTAGTGGCAAAAATACTGGACTGCTACAACGTGGTAAGTGAGTTCGAAATTCACTCGTGCTTATACGTTCCCTTCCGAACGAATACTTTTGGGAAATGCATGAACCTTTTATCTCCCTATCTAAGGGTTAAATAGTACCACTAGATGATTTTAGCATTTAATAACCCACAAAGGTTGACATGTCATTGACACCAAAGAAACGAAAATATAAAATAATTCCCTTAAATAACCTACAAAGGTTGATATGCCATAAAAAAAACAACCAACCAACCAACCAACGCTAAAATAATTCCCTTTATTTATTGAATGATCCGTGTATATATATATATATATATAACAAGAGAAAGTGTTTTTGCATGTGACGAATATAATAGCATACAATTTACTTAAGAAGTGCCATATATGTGTACGTGTATATATATATATATAGTCATCTGCAGACAGACTGTTTCGTTGTATCACAACGCTTCAGGTGGCTAGACCTACGAGATGCTAAAAGCCGAGATCGAAAAACGGCTGACTTTACGCCAGTCAGATATCTTACACCAGAGCCATCCTCATTCTCAGCGTAAACGAAGGAATTTTTTGTGTTTATGTTTTTCCATATATTGGCTACCGTTGTGCTCAATTCATGAGAAGAGCACTTGCATTTCAGCGTATGTAACATCAAGCAAATCCCCCCTCGAGTGCTCAATCCCCCGAGGGGAGCATATATATTGTCATCCACAGACAGACTCCGAGTATTGGAAAAGAACAATGAAAAAACTCAACTATTTTTTATTGTCACAAATTTTAATGAAACTTCAATGCTTAGACATATCAGAAAAGATTATTTTCTTTGATTATTGTTGTCAAAGTTCCCTAACAATTTTAGTGTCTTCAAACATAGCATTAATTGTTGTAAAATGGCGAATTATTTGACCTTTTTCACACTCCGACAACTATTTAGAGTCTGACCTTTCTCACACTCTGACAACTATTTACAGTTTGACCTTTTTCACACTAAGATAACTATTTTCAGTTTGACCTTTTTCACACTAAGACAACCTATTTACAGTTTGACCTTTTTCAAACTAAGACAACTATTTTCAGTTTGACCTTTTTCACACTAAGACAACCTATTTACAGTTTGACCTTTTTCAAACTAAGACAACTATTTTCAGTTTGACCTTTTTCACACTAAGACAACCTATTTACAGTTTGACCTTTTTCAAACTAAGACAACTATTTACAGTTTGACCTTTTTCACACAAAGACAACCTATTTACAGTTTGACCTTTTTCACACTAAGACAACCTATTTACAGTTTAACCTTTTTCACACTAAGACAACCTATTTACAGTATGACTTTTTTCAAACTAAGACGACGGTTTACTTGCTCTTAGAAATGGACTAATCGCAAATTAGGGTATCAAATAAAAGAAAAGAAATTCCCTATTTATGTTTTTTTTTGGAAAATTTTCATTTTAGAAAATTGACTTTTCGTTACAGCAAAGAGATAATAATCAAGGAGAGAGACAGAGACAGAGACAGAGAGATGGATAAAATTGATAAGACAAATAGAAACACTTTTTGCTGTTATTTTTCAACTAGTTCTGTCTTTCAGTCATATTCTGGAGAATGTTTTTCTCAAGAATTTTCTTTTTACTTTTTAATATATATATATATGGAGAAATGGTAGATTTTGATAAATCGGACAAGATGATAAAAATAAGTCGAAAGTAAATAAATCAAGTACTTACAACGGGTTTATTAGTAATATTTCGTTCTTTATTTAAGTCTGAAAAGATTTTTCCTTGAATAAAGAACGAAATGTTATGGCTAAATCCGTTGTAAGTGCTCGATTTATTCACTTTTCCCCTTATTTTTATCATATATATATATATATATATATATATTTGAAGCCTTGATATGTCATAAAAAAAAAAAAATTTAATTTATAATGCGGCATATTCATTCGTCGAATAAAAAGTAAATTTGCTATCCAAACTTTTTTAACAGTCCATTTTATGATATCTGCTATCGTAAACTCCTGGTAATGGGCTCTACACTTGAAAGCTATTTGTAAAACATTGGCAGGGTGTGTTTCAAATCATCTGTAACTGTTTTAGTAAGATATTTGTCTTATGCATTTGTTTATCTTGGTGAACTCATATCTGTCCATCTCATTTCAAAGAAGTGTTTTAAAGATGGCTTTGTTTGATGCTGAAGATATTTGGGATCAACACTAACTGTGATGTTAAGGTTGCAATTCTGGAGATCAGGAAAGTGTTATGTCCCCTCTTTGTTGCATTACTCCCAGATCCACTTAGAACCAGAGTGATAAAACCTGATAGTATTCTATCAATTACTCAATTAGATTAAGTTTAAAATTATATAACTGAGTATAAGTTGTTGGTATTAGATAGGAATAATTAAAACTAATACGTTAGCCCTGACGCCACGGAGACTCACTGAGTTTATATGTGTAGTACGACCAGTAGTCAGGAACGTTTACCTTTCTACGACAGTTAAAATCCATGTTTGTTCATTTTTTTTTATTAGGGCTTCTGCTACAAACTGACCTAAAATTATATTCAGAATCGATCAAGGCAATTAAAAAGGCAAACATATAGCGATGGGGGATGTTGTTATTATTATTATTAGGTTTTTGGTTTAAGGTTTAGGTTGGTTTTGCGTTGGTTATGTTGGTATTACATTGGTTGCGTTGGTATTACGTTGGTATTACGTTGGTTGTTATCCCCTCGCTAAATGTTGATGGAAAATAAAGGTGGTGGAGAAGAACGAAGACGTCGTTAGGTTTTGTATCAAGGTTTTAATGGCAGCATGCAGTTAAGGGGTTCACGCTGGTACTCTGAGAGTCTCGTAGGGAGGAAAGAAGGAAGGAAGCTGTTATAGAGTATCATCCAATTCATTTTCAACTAGGATCCCTTGGTCTAGAAGAATAGACACAAGGGGTCCATAAACTAGATGGCTCTCCTCATAGTGTATGATGCTGCCGCTGCTATTCAAGAGCAG
Source organism: Sepioteuthis lessoniana (assembly GCA_963585895.1). NCBI lineage: Eukaryota > Metazoa > Mollusca > Cephalopoda > Myopsida > Loliginidae > Sepioteuthis > Sepioteuthis lessoniana. The sequence continues at coordinate 21,251,307 of OY757939.1, forward strand.
ACGATAAGACATCCGTTCCTATTGAGGATTTCTGAGGAAGAGAGTGTTTCGCGGGCTTTCTTCAATTTTTGGTGCTGCTAGGAAATATGGATCGGGCTGAATAGGACAGGTCATCCTGATTGGGTGAAAATGTTCGGCGACTCTAACGGTCAAATTAATATACGCGCCAAACAAAAAATACAAGGTTCTTTCTGCTATAAACACACATTTTTATCTAGAAGAATTGCTAAATTAGTAAGTTTATATGCATCTTTCATTATGACACTTATGGCATTTTCTTTTTATTGGTAATACTCATAGAGAGTTACGTAATAGGTTATGGTAAATTTTAGAAGTACTGTTTTAGTACATTTGCTAACTATTAGCGCATTTTCTCACTGCCTTTAAAAGTGACATAATTTGGTGATTATGTCAGGTGTCATTTCACCTAATATAAAAGAATCAAAACATGAAGTGAAGGTTCAATGAAAATATGGATTTTCATTGGTCAATATGAACACATGAGCAAATTCAGAAGAATGTGGAATTCGGTTTTTTGGGGGGTTGCGAGCAAAGCACAGAGACGTAATTCGAGAGGGATGGAGCTTTAGTACTTCCTGTATCCTTCTGGACCACTATATATAACGTAATACAAAGCTCTGATAAAAATATGGATTTTGATTGGTTAATATGAACATGTGAGCAAAGGCCATTGGCGAGCACTCTACCACTAAGCCAATCTGATATGACACTAAACAATCTGATGGCAAGGCTCTAGTAATGGAGGAGCTTGGAGGGATGCGGAGTACTTTTTCATTGCCATTGCTCCTATGTCCACTCTTGCCTGTAGTGGTAGCACCTGATTGGGTCAAATAGAACTGTTTGACATTTAAACTGAATGCAGACAAATGACTAATGCTAAATTGAATGGTTTGTGATAGAACCGTTCGATCATTTAACTCTGAGTGAACAAATGACTAATCTTTTATTGAATTGTTAGTGATACATAGCTTATTGGAAACTTTGACCGTGTGCATACGAATGAGCAATGTTGAATAGAATGATTAGTGTTAAATAACAATACTTGTAACCATTTCACTATGTGCAAACAAATAATCAATATTGAATAGAATTATGTGTTAGCAATAATTGAAACCATTTAATTCTGTAGAAATAATGGCAATACTAGTCCGCAAACAAGGTAGTTCTCACTCGTTTGAAAATGAAATTACCAACAAACTTATCTCTTATATATATATATATATATATCCAAACGCATGCAAAAATGACCGATGTTAAATTGTTACAGCTACATAGCAATACTTGAAACCATTTTACTGTGTGCAAACAAATGATTGCTAGTAAATAGAATTATTCGTATTTGTTAGAAATACTTGAAACTGTGTGGTAAAGAAATGAGCTCACACCTGTTTTAAAATGTTGTAGGGAACGAATAGATAAATTTTAAAAAAAGTTTAAATTGAATTAAAAAAAGGGGAAACTATTAAATTTGCAGAAACTCCCAGATGTCCCTGACAGGAAAAAGGGACAACGCATGCGTAAAAAAAAGCGATCTCCCGACAGGGGGACAGGCTCAATTTCTCTTTTCAGGCAGTGACTGTCGAATTGGAAGCCCAAAATACCCAATGAGGACAAGCATATGCGAGAAATGACTAACGTATTTTTAGACACCTTAACTGGGGGATTCAACCATTTCAATTGTATTCAGGGAAAATTCCCTCATCCATGGAATGGTTGTTAAACCCAGGAAATAAAGGAAAGTATAAAAGAAACGTCTTCGTCTCCTATCTGTTACTGTCTTCTTTTGTATAATACTTTTTGGTCCTTTCTTGTTCAGGGAGTTACACCGACTAGCCAACGTGGGATAAAATAAAATAACCTAATAATGGAGTCAGATATCAAACAGCTACACAGCTGAGCCCTTTGCCCTAGACCTTCAGTCGGAACCCCACAGTGTATCCACAAAATGTATTTACAAATCGTATATTTAGTATATATGTAAAAACAGGATTTGACATTTAATAACTGACAATTGGGGATAAGAAATAAAACCAAATCAAACCAAACCAAACCAAACAAATGAGATAAAAACGAAAAAACATGTTGTATATTGACCTACGACCAGGGCAGTCAAAATAGGAAATGCACCTATGTAAATAACAGGTGCATCCAGTCGAGGAATATCAGAATTATAACTTTGACCGTGGATGGGTTGAATGAGTGCAATTGTGACGCCCACAAAAAGAAGGGGGCGTTGAACTATTATATAACTCGGTGAAGACAGGAAGTCAGTTAGTTTTGGAGACCAGACCCGTTGGTGACAAGATGTGGAAGAGAAAGCCAGCACCCACCAGAGTGGGCCCCCAGGCCTCCGGTTGAGCAGCCCAGGAAAACGGAAAAGAAACGCGGTTATGGCCAATAGAGTGAGGGTCAATATGTTGCAGTTCTGTTCGGTCTCCAACTCCCTCTCACACGCAACCTTTCAATAAAGTGAGAGGTATATATTTCTAAAAGACTGTGTCGCTTATCTTTATTGTGTGTCGTTGATTCTGCATGCATATGTAGATGTATTTGTATTATGTGTTTGTATAGTTGGTCATGGTCATGATGGTGACCATACAACAAACAGAAACAGATTTGAGATACTTTTTGGCCAACATATAAAAGAATGACAAAAGAATTTCTTTTCCCTTCTCAAAAGACGATTAAATTTCAGTAACCTGAAGCCAATATTAATCGCTGCCTCTCATCAGACAGGACTTGACTCAAGGTCAATGACCCGAAGGTCGATTAAAGCGGGGATTAGGGGAGGGGGGTCGAACACGAAGCGAGGCGAGGCTCGAGTCTTGGTAACTATGATGCGTCTAGCCAACCCGAAGGTGGCCCAGCCGAAGCCGGGGGTGGAGGGCCTTACGGCCTCAAGTCTGCTTTTGCTGGACAGGACCCACTGGCGAACCAGCGGGGGGCGAACATTTTAACATCTGTATAAAAGTGGGGAGATATAAAAAGATACAGCATATTTGTCCACTTTACGTCATCCTGATAGAAAGTACAATCGACGGCTTTCTAATCGTATCCGAGTAAGCGCCAGCGAGATCTGCTTGTGAGATAACAACATTTTTGGGTTTATTGGTTTAATAATTTGGTTTAATTGCATATCAACTTTTCTGGGTTATTTAATGCCAAATCTTGCTATATATATATATATATTGTTTGTTTGGTTGGTTGTGTTTTATGGCATATCAACCTTTGTAGGTTATTTAACGCCAAATCCATTTTTATGCAAATAGTCAGTTCTGTTTCAAACAATTCAGTTTAGCATGAGTACACAGTTTGTCAAAAAGTTCTAATTCAAACAATTCAGTTTAACATAATTATGCAGTGCAGTTTAGTTCTATTTAACTCATAGATAGGGCCCTATCAGGTGCTACCACTCCGGGCCAGAGTGAACCTGGGAGCAATGACATTGAAGGGGTACCCCACATTCTCCAAAGCTCCAGCATCACTGGAGCCTCATCATCAGATTGTTTAGTGTCATATCAAGGGCAGTGATTGGGCGGGTCTTACTCCTCTGCTGAGGTGCAGTCGGTGTATTTTACAGCCCCAGCCGGCTGGGTAATATATATTGTTTAAAAAAAAACAAGAAATTTAGAAATAGTATTCCGTTTTCGTAATAAATTTATTTCGCTAATTCAATGATGGAATTATATGCAAATAGTTTGTAGATAACTACATTTTTAAATGAGTTAAAGCTCATTTATTTGCACACAATTAAATGGTTTTGTAGCGAACAGTTTTGCTCTAAACTAGAATTACTTCTATAATAAACAGGGTTAGGGATATAGTCGTCGCTAACAGTTGTCCTAATACAACAAAATAAATATTTACGAAAGTAGAAAAAGAACATAAAAAATAATATAAATTATTAGGCTTCTGACAGACATGCAAAATAACAAACTTAAACACATAAAAAAGGGAACAAACAACAATAACAAGAATTGGTAGGTCTATATACATATATGAATTTTATGTGAAACAAAAGGGGTATATGAATAGTTCGTTTATAATGAGGATATTTTACGGACAGAGATAAATGGTTTTTCTTTTGGTCTCTTCTTGTAAGAAATTTTATATCTAAAAGAATATTTTAAAAGGTTTTGCATCAAATAAATATGGTTACTTACAAAGTCCTGTAATGAGTTTATAATCTTGTGGATATATATTTAATCGTCAAGGTTATTTTCATCAAAGGCCTTTCGTATCTTTGTTTTATAGTTCCTTCACCATATTACTTGTCCGGGGTCCCGAGGTCAACTGAATTTCTTTTTTAGGAAAGGGGCAATCTCTCAACTCGAAACAGGAAGTAACAAGGAGTCATAAATCAAATCCTTCTTCAGACAACTGGTGTAGCACTAAGGGTGTTCACTGGACTTACTGGTGTCAATTTTGTTACATTTACTATCATCCATTTAACGCTGTTAAAAAATTATTGTCATTCTTCTCTCGAGAACAAGTGACAGCAAGTCTCCTTGTTCAAACATTATTATCATTATTATTATTCAACATATATCCATATCTATTTAAAAAGGTTTTGAATTTGGGGTCCCATAGTTTCATGCATTATTATCAGATACTAATAATTCTATTCAGTATTAATCATTTGTTTACACCCAGTTAAATCATTTCAAGTACAGCTATTAACATAAGTATTGCCCAGTCAGCTGGGGCTGTAGAATACACTGACTGCACCTCTGCAGAGGGGTAAGACCCCTTCCAACGAGTATCCTGGATATGACACTAAACAATCTGATGGTGAGGTTCCAGCAATGCTGGAGCTTTGGAGAATGCGGAGTACCCCTTCATTGCCATAGCTCCCAGGTCCACTCTGGCCCCCGAGTGGTAGCACCTGATAGGGCCCTATCTATGGGTTAAATAGAACTAACAGCATGCTAATGCTAAACTGAAATGTTTGAGTAAACTGAATAGCTTGAAATAGAAATGTTTTTGACAATTGAACCGTACTTTTGACAATTGAACCGTACTGCGTGCTCATGCTTAACTGAATTATTTGAAATAGAACTATTTTTCGACATTAAAACTGTATTTACACTGAATTGTTACATATAACTGCTTGAATAGTTTGAAATGGAAATGTTTTTGACAATTAAACTGTGTACTTATGCTAAACTGAATAGTTTTAAATAGAACAGATTATTTACATAAAAATTGATTTGGCGTTAAATAACCTGCAAAGGTTGATATGCCATAAAACCAACCAAACCTAACATAAGTAATTCTATTTATCAAGTATTCCTTTCAAATTTAACATTAACCATTTGTTGGCACACAGTTAAGATGGTTTCATGTATTGCTATTTAACACAAATAATTTTATCAAATATTAGTAATAATCCCTAATAAAAGCTTGAAGTGTCCTATTCGACCCATAAATAAGACCCTAATAGGTACTTCAAGATTAGAGCTTTACCATCAGATACAGTTTAATGTCATATCCAGGACACAAGCTGAAGAGACGAAAATGCTGTCACTTGTTCTCCATATCAGAAAAGGAAAATCATACATGAACCTAAAATAAATAATAATAATAATGTCACTCAAACTCCAGTGAAAGATTATCAGCTAATGCTGATATGAAAGACCCTCAAAAAGTAAACTGATAATAATAATAATCAGAGGGTGAATTGAGACCATCTAGACTACAGGAGTGTTGGGATTAGCTAGAATACTGAGAAGAATCCTGGTGACCTTTGGAGACTCGCTGTCACTCAGTCTCATGTGAAAGCTCGCCAAATAACGCTGGTTTGAAAAACTTGCAAGTAGTATAATAATGATAAACATTTTTATTTTGGATGTTATTTTCTTCAAACTAGTGAGAAGGATATTAAAAAACATGGAGTGGTTTTCTTCGTCGATGGAAGAAAGTTTTGTTTCAATAAGTCGTATTTTCTCTTTTCATTCCTAACTTCAATGGGAGAGGCGATTTATTTTCGGCTCCAAAATATACGACTTAACTCTTCACGGATTCAGTAACAACTATCCCTTTTTAAATCTAACCAAATGCCTCTATTCCCTAAAAGGAGAGTTCAAGCAATTCATCTTTTGACCTCTCCCTGTCAATCATGTCCACCATAGCTATGTGCTGAGTTTGTTGGTGTGCGAGGAGGATGGTAAGAAAGCCACCACATTATACTCGAATCTACATTCCGAAAACATTCTTCATTTTCAGTTATTTTTCAGCCAGAAGTTCCAGTTGCCAGCGACCAACAGGGGTAAAGGATCAATTATTGTATTTTTTGTACATCAATTTTTGAAAATATTTATTTTATAGACACCATTCTATGAATCAAATTCTTTTGATATTTATTTGATTTGGCTTGGTTTCTTTGTTTAACAGCAAATCAACCTTCATTGGTTATTCAATGCCAAAACCATCCTTAAAGAAGAATAGTAATGCCATTCATTTAATGCCAAATCAAGTTAAAAAGGGGAAATGGAAAGGTCTGTTTCGTTGGAATTCATTAATAGGTTTGGTTTGGTTTGGTTTCTTTGTTTAATGGCATATCAACCTTTGTAGGTCATTTAACGCCAAAGCCATTCTCCTAGAAGAACAGTAGTGGTACTATTTAACCCATAGCTGGGAGGATAAGGGGGTTCATACTTTTCCCAAGGGTATTAGTCTGAAAGGTTTGGTTTCTTTGTTTAATGACATATCAACCTTTGTAGGTTATTTAATGCCAAAGCCATTCTTCTAGAAGAACAGTAGTGGTATTATTTAACCCATAGCTGGAAGGATAAGGGGGTTCATACCTTTCCTAGGGGTATTCATCCGAAAGTGAACGTAATAGCGCGACTGGAGTTCGAACTCGCTTACTACGATTCCGCAGTCCATCGATTTAACCATTACCCCAAGAGGACACCCCCCTCATTAGTAGGGAAATGATTTGTAGAAAGAATCTGATTTCATTGAAAGTTTATTTGTTGAAAATCATCTTGTAGTAAAAAAAATTGTGAGTGAAAAGGATGAGATTTTGTTGAAGTATTTCTTGTAAAGGAACAGTTTGAAGGAGAAATTTGTTTTGTTGAAAATTCTTTTAGATTTTTCCGTATAGATTCACTGCTTCTAGTGTTACGTTCCGCTCTCTGGTCAAAAAAACGACAACACGGAATTTATATATAACAATATATATTTATTTTCTCGACGGACGCTTGTGTGAAGTTGGAGCAGTCAGGAGAGGAATTAGAATCGTTCGTCTATGAGGCTTGAACTCTTCGATGTATGTAGACGATGTCCGAGACAACGCACACAGAGTGACGACGAGGTCAGCTTCGTGAACAGCGGAATCTTTTCACTGCCTTCTGTTCAATTCGTCGGCCTTATATTACCTTCAAACTCCCACGCGGAGATATGGACACGCCACCACGCCTCCGCAATTTCTTCGAATATCTGGCGATCGGGATGTATCACTTCCGCTATCTTTGGAATGGCAGGTGTGATCGTCATCGAGCGGAAATAACTATCATGCAGTTCATAGGTCACTCTCTTCCGGTCCATCACTTTTTTTACGACACAGTGAGAATTTTTTTTACCTTGTCTCATATTGTGAGCCAAGCTGTATTTTACACTAGGAATGACATTACAAAAAAATTGAAATATACTCGTTTTTGAGAGATTCTATCTTTTTAAATGTTTTTGCATAGAGTCCAATCAGATACAAATAATTTTTAAACAGATCTACTTGACCCAGATATGGGATCCTAACAGGTACTACCACTTCAGGCAGAGTGGGCACGGGAGTAATGGCATTATTTTCAGGACATCTAATTGCAATGTGCTTCTGCAGATATTACAGTGATGCTGGGCATTGTATTGATTACCAAGTTAGATTATTGGGTCACCTATACCTCTAGCCTTGAGCCAAGGAACAACATTTTGATCCTAGGCTGATACAGTGATCTTAGGTAGACTAAACAGATATTAAACTCTGACCACTCAGTAAGGGCTTGGTTTCTTTATTTAGTGGTATATCAAAATTTATTGTTTGGTTTGGCTAAGTTTAATGACATATCAATTATTTTAAGTTATTTAATGCCAAAGCTGGTTTATATATATATGATTTGTAAACATAGGTTATCAAAAGTAAATGGTTCCAAGAATTGCTGTGTGCCACTAACAATTCTATTAAACATCAGTCATTTATTCATACACAGTTAAATGATCAAACAGTTCTATTTCTAACAATTCAATTTAACATGAGTCATTTGTTTGCACTCAGTTTAAATGTCAAACAGTTCTATTTGATCCATAGATACAACCCTGTTAGGTGCTACCACTCTGGGCTAGAGTGGATCTGGGAGCAGTAGCAATGAAGGAGTACTCCACATTCCCAAAGCTCTAGCATTAGTGGAACCTCACCATCAGATTATTCAGTGTCATATGCAAGACATTCATGAGGTGGGTCTCAACCCTCTGCAGAGATGCAGTCAGTGTATTCTACAGCCCCTGCTGACTGTGTTGCAAAATTCGTCAGTTATTTAATGCCAAAGGATAAGGGTTTCATGCCTTTCCCAAAGATATTAGTCCAAAAGTGAACATAATAGCACAACTGGAATTTAAACTCACTTCCTACCATGGCACACTTCAGTACATATGGAAATACTTGACAGCTCTTTCGACCTTATTAGGTCTCATCAGCAGTGTATATCATGATCTCTCCCACTGGAGATCGAACCCGTGACCACAGAATGCAGAGCCGAAACTACCACTGAGCCCACAGTCCACATTGCACACAAGTGATGCCAAGTTAACTAGTCATGGTAATTGTGTCTTGCAAGTTACATCCGTACACTTTACAGAGTACAGTCACCTCCAGGGCTACGTCTCCCCAAGAGGATTGGAAATACACATCAGAGTAATTAGTATAAATTAAAGGGCAAGGATATAGATGTACATTTCCTTTTTTAAGTAGAGGAATTATCATCATCATCATGTCATGCTGGTAGAACAGATATCCCTGACCCTCTCTCGCCACTCCTCCCTATAGTTCATCACCCCAGGCAGGTCTTCAGGACAACATCCCGTATCCTCACATAGCTGCTGAATGTATGTTCGTGCTGGTCGTCCAGAGGAATTATACTATGAATTAAATTACCCATCGAATTTTCTGGTCATGGTAATTCAATTCCCAATATACCATACATAGTAATGTAATAAATGACATTTTAAGATCAATTTTTTATTTTGAAAACAAGGGGTTGTTCTTTACACGAGGTGTGTTTTTGAAACATCTAAGCTTATTTCGTTTCTAGGCCTAATCTAACGATAACTTTGATCTGAAGTGTTCCTTCTTAGTGTTAACAAATAGCTGAGCTTTGTTTATAATTCGAGACAATGTGTGATTATGTTGATAAAAAGATTAAATAATACTGGCCAAGCATACTTAACCAATTAGATATGTAATTATATTATCAATTCTACAGTGATGGGGGTTTTAGTACGTTTGGAAAAGTAAACACAAGAGTCCATATCATTTAGACTACATTGTGTATTTATGGGATTGCATTGATTTCAATTGAGAAGTTTTAAAAGTATAAGGTTTGGTTTTGTGACATATCAACCATTGTAAGTAATTTAATGCCAAAGCCTCCTTATACATATTTATTAAATATATATATGATTTGTAAACATATTTTGTTGATAATATTTTTTTTAAAACAAACCTGAGCTCGTTTTTGCACACAGGTTTCAAGAATTGCTATATAACAGCCACAATTTAAGATCAGTCATTTGTTTGTACACAGTTTGTTCTATTTGACTTATAGGACCCAAACAGGTGCTACCACTCTGGATCAGTGGGAATGACGGGTTACTCCGCATTCCCCATACCTCAAAGCCTGTAGCCTCACCATCAGATGGTTCAATGTCATATCCGGGGCACTCATTGAAGGTTTTTAGCCCTCTGCTGAAATGCAGTTGGTGTATTCTACAGCCCCAGCCGACTTAATTTTATAAGTAAAGGAATGTTTTTGCTTTATGTTATTGGACGTTGAAGAAATGTCTTTGTAGGCTAAAGTAGCTGAAAGTTTTTCATCATACACAATATATGATAAAAAACATTTTTGTCACTAAATATTAGGAGTCGTTCATTACACAAAGCCATTCATTATTTGAGTCAATATGGGAGTACTTTGAAGCTGTTGTCATCAAATGTTGAAGGTCAACTACATGAAAATGCAAAAGACAAACAAAAAGTCAGTGATTTATTGAAGTCGTTATTTTTTTCTTTTTTTATTGCAAAGAAAAACATTGTTCAGACAAATATTTCAGATTTCAATACATCATAATTGAGACAAGATTTATTCAAGACAATTGCAGAAATATTTTGCACGTTTGAAATAAAAACTTGATAGAATTCCAAAGTGATGGGTATAACATTGTCTCATGCCCACCCACCCAAACTCCTTTGGGGGGGGGGGGGTTCCTTTGTTTAATGGCATATCAACATTTATGGGTTATTTAATGCCAAAGCCATCCTCATTGAAGGACAGTTGTGGTACTATTTAACCTATAGCGAGAGGTGATAAGAGAGTTTGTACCTTTCCCAAGGGAATTAGTCCGAAAGTGAATGTAATAACGCAACTAGAGTTTGAACTTGCTTACTATGATATCACATTCTATGATATCATAGATATCACATTCCATGACATCATATTCTATGAAATCATAGATATCACGTATATCACATTCCAGTATGTTAGCCACAACACCATAGACGCTCTCCCACTTTTTTTCAAAATTTATTTTTTGTAACCTTTTTATTTTGAAAACTTAATATTTTACAATCCTGCCCCACCCCCACGGCATAGTATGTGACATTTAGTATAACAAGGAGTTTCATGTAGTGTCAGATTAAGGCATGGGTTTTAGGGGAGAGGCTCCAGTGATTAAATGAAAAGTTATTTCATTTGTGAATGCTGAATCAAAATACAAATATAGCAAATTACTGATTTCTACATTCTCTAATGTTGAAATAGTTCTACGGATTTATTTGTGCTTAATGGTAATGAAAGGAATTCTTCAAAATTCAACATTTAAAGAATATACACAGATTAACAATGGCACAAGAACAACAAAACAGGTGAGCTCTCATGACAATTGAAAATGACTGTCCAATGACAAGAACACAGATGAGCAAGGTAATCCTGCTCCTAGAAAGCAGCAGTACCTCCCAACTTGCACCAAAGGAGCAAGTCAAAGTAGTCTCATGACTGTTTGAGACTTGTTGAAAGAGTGAGATCTTAAATCTTGCACGTGTATATATTTACCCAAATTTTATACAAGGACATGACAAAAAGTCAGTTTTTGTAGTTTGTTTTAGTGAATCAATTTCAGTTCAATTTCTTTATTATATTGGCAAAGTCATTCTTGTAAAAGAACAGCAATGATATTATTTAACCTATAGCTAGAAGGAGGAGATAAAGGGATTAATACCTTTCCCAAAAATATTAGTCTAAAAGTGAACAGAATAGCACAACTAGGGTTTGAACTTGCTTACTTCGAGGCCACAGTTCAACACTTTAACCATTACACTACAGGGAATCCCTTTTTTAAGATAAGTACAGCTGGTTTGAATTCAAGATTTACCTTCTCCTAAACTGGTCACTATGCCAAGCTAAAGAAACCAATCTGCATAACTACTGAGGAGAAGAGAGAGATAGATTCATGCCTTAAAGAGAAATGCAAACAGCCTTATCCAGGATTTGAACTCGGATTGCCAAGTTACTACATGCATTCTGAGTATAAAGTTCATTGTCTTAAGAAAATGGATATGGCAACCAGGATTCAAATCCTGGTTAAAGCTATTTACATTTCATATTGTGATAATACCCTTGGTATGGCAAACAAGTTTAGAAGGAAAACAGAGTTCAAACCTGTATGTCTCCATGTAATAATTGACCTTATGTTGCATCCAGCTCACGGAGGAAGGGTTACATAAATAAATACTCCATACACATCCCCACAAACATACATGCATGCATTTAACTTTGTTTTGCATGGTACACCCAAGGGTAAGAAATGAAATACTGAATTTCATAGAGGGAAAGAATATCCCCCCCCCAAAAAAAAGAGTTTGGGGAGGGGAGGTCCAAGATAATGTCATATGCATGAATATAATGCAATTTGTTCATAATACATGAAATTATTATGTTTTATAATACAGAAAGTGCACATTTTTAATCAACAAAATAGGTAAAAGCACCTCCCCCCACCCACGCCTCAGCATCTTCTGAACTAACAGTCTTTCTCTCCCTAAAAATGTACAACTGAAACCAAAGATCATTTTATATGGCATGAAAAATAATATTTCAAATTACTCCAATCATAATAGATTAAGACAGAATTTAAGAGATTGTTATAGTTGAAGTCCCCATGGTATAGTGGCTAATGTCCTAGACTGCAACATTGTAGTAAGTGAGTTCAAACTTAGGTGATGCAGTTATGTTCACTTTTAGACTAATACTCTTGAGAAAAGTATGAACCCCCTTACCCTCCTAGTTATGGGTTAGATAATACCACTGTTATACAAGAATGGCTATGGCATTAAATAATCCATGAAGGTTGATATGCCATTAATACAAAGAAACTGACAAAAGACAGTTTTTAAAAATTTACACGATTTAGAATATTGCCTTCATCTTGGTTGTTATATCTTAACATGATTTAAACAGCATTTCAACCTATGTAAGGTTATTTCATGCCTAGAGGTAAGAAAATTATATTCATTGTACAGTTTTTGTGTAGTTCTTTCATAAGTTTTTTTTTTTTTTTTTTTTTTTTTTTTTACATGGTTATATGAGAGTAAGTATTCCTATCTAATACAAACAATTTGCACATAACTGTATGGTTTCAAGTATTCCTATCTAATACTAATAATCATATGGTTTCAAGTAATTAATAAGAATCCTAAGTAAACTAAAATAACAGCTTCAAGTAACTATTCTTAATACTAATAATTCAGTTATTTCGTATCAAGTTTTCCTGCCGAATATAGATAATTTTTAAAAGACCTATTTTAACCATAGATGGTTAACAGGTTCTATCACTCCAGTTCAGATTGGACTTGGGAATAATGTCAATGAATAGGTACACCATATTCCCCAGATCTCCAGAACTGTAGCCTCACCATCAGATGCAGTTTAGTGTCATACCCAGGACACCTTTTTTTTTGGTTGGATCTTACTCCCTCTCCAAGTGATAGTCATGCTGACAAGGTGATATATCTTAATGTTTTGGTCATTTCAAATATCTTGTCACAGTCAGTAACCTTCAGAGAATTTTTAACCAAACCCTTTATTCAATCCATAAATTTTTCTTATTCTATTGTGTTCATACCTGAGAATATTTCATATGAGTTAATTTGGATTGAAGTTATTTCAAACTTGTAATGTAGATAAGGGATTATCTACCTTTCGTAAAAGGTATTAGTCCAAATGTGAATGTAATAGAAGAGTTTGACCTTGCTTACTATTATGTCACAGTCCAGCACATTAGCCACTACGCCACAGAAACTCACCCCAAGATGAGGATGTTAGTTTGAATCATGCAAATAATAACAACACATCTCGGAAATTTAAACAGAAATTGTTTTAAACAAATACATCCTGCTCTACATTTTTCATCTTGTGAGCACTTTTTGGTTGATCAAGTCTTCAGCCTTTGCCAAATGTTTAATCTGAGAAAAAGTAAAAAATAAAAGCTTTCTTTAAACAAAAAAAAATAAAATAAAATAAAAAAAAAAAACAAAATTCAATTTTCTTTCTTTTCCCTCCTTTCTCTGTTCCATTCTATTGAAGCAGACAATAAGCATCTGATGTATAGCTTTATCACTTTCTTATTTGCTTTCTTTCACGTAGCAAATTATTTTTCTTCTTTCTTACTTCACAATCTAAATAGAATGGTCCATGATTTATCTAAGGTGATAACAGGGTGTAATATTCAAACATCTTTTTGGGTCTTATTGTACCAATATCATAAATAATAATAATAATAATATACAAGTGTTGAACTAGTTAACTTTAGTCATTATTCTAGCATTTTCAGATGTATAAGGGTGAGTCAAAAGTTTTGCAATATTTTGGTAGTACAAGCTACTTTGCAGTGTGTATATCAAATGATCCAAGAAGTTCAAGCCAGGGGGAGGTCTCCACTGTGGTAGGGAGTATCATGATAGCTGGTGTACTGGCTCGTTGTGTACTGTTTCACTGTGTGCGATTTGAAAACCACATAGATGAATGAGCAATGTAGTCTGATTTGGGAACTAAGTCTTTACATGTTTGAATTGGATCATAATTCCATGGAAGCAACCAAAAACACGTGTTATTATAGTAAGTAAAGTTAGCGATCTTAGTCGAGGGTGACCCAAAGGCTCCCTTTTCAATAGCTACTACACCAAGGTGTAGGGGAGGGTACTACTCCTTTCCCTGGATTGCTCCACTTTACAATGCTGAGTGTCAAGAAAGGTAGCATCAAGTACCATTTTTTTAATCTTTGGTATGACTCAATCTAGGATTGAATCCTGGTCTCCCAGACCATTGGCAAACACTCTACTCATCAGGCAAACCAAATGATTTCAGAAATTTCACTTGGTTTGCAAGAACCTTGACAATCAGGAAAGGCAAGGTAGGTCTAAAACCATGGATTCCAAGGCTCTGCTCCATAGCCATCCAATAATTAGCACTTGGAGAATATCAGGCAAGCTTGGTATCTCACCATCCAATGTGGTTCATCACCTTTACATCTTCAACAAAAGCATCCTTAGCTGCCACAATTGTTCATCATATTACCAAAATATTGCAAAACTTTTGACTTGCCCAAGCAGATATGATGCTGAAATAATCAATCTATTCTTATGGCCAAAATAAAATAAAATAAGGAATTTGGATAGTTTTTTTTTTTTTAGTGGAGTTGATTTTTGGTAATTAGCAACAGAAGCCAAAGAGGACCCCCCCCCAAAAAAAAACAATGCTGTCTTTGAGAGTAAAAATAATTTTCAAATTAGAATAAAAGAATTATTTGGTAAATGATGACAGATAAAAAAAAATAAAAATAAAAAAAATTTGAAAAAAAAAGGAAAAAAAAAAAAAATCACTTCTTAGAAGTCAGTTGTGTTTTGAGCGTTTTGATTTTCTCAGCAAGGGATGGGTCGCACAATCCGCAGCGTGACAACACAATATTTAATTCATCTTCACTTCGATTTTCAAAAGCAGCATCTGCAGCTTCTTTCAATTGCCTAGAAATTTTTAAAAAATTTAAGCCAAATTAAGAAAAAACTAAGACAAATAAACAATTTTTTATTGAGGAAAAAAAAATGTTGGAACTAATGCATCTATGTTACCACAAAAAAGCCAAATTTTTCCGAGTGTTTCCAAGCCGATAACAGAAAGAATCAGAATATTCCAGAACGAAATTTAAGTAAGCAGATGATAAAATAAGTCAATCAATTTGTTGACAAAAAGCATGAAAACAAAAAAAAAAAAAAAAAAAAAAAAAGAAAGAGAAAAAGACAATTTTTAATGGATAATGTTACCAACCTTTTCAGGAGAAAGAGAATAAATCAATAATCAATGTATGGTAATTTTCAATATGAAAAAATAGTTTGAATTTTTATTTTATCTATTTTTTTTGTGGGGGTGGGTAACATTTTTTTGTCTTTTTAAATAATTTTTTTCGTATTTATGCACTTATTGTACCATGCAGAAGTAATAACGTGTTAATTTAGAAATAAAATCTTACCATGGAGTGGGGGGTGTTTTGTAACTATTCTGTACTTCCACCTCACAATTTAATAATAATCCAGGTCCTGCATTTGATGTTACGGCATCTCCAGGCATAACTTTTCCTCATTTTTTTTTTCGGTGGCAAAGATGCTCACATGCCCAGCAACTTTTAATTTTGCCAATAAGGTTTTTTTCTTGGCAGAATTGGATCATCATTTCTGCACATTGTAGATTTTCACTTAGCTGCGATAAATTCATGTTTACACTTGTTTGTAACTTAGTAAACAAATTGATTGAATTATTTTATTTTAAATTTGATTAGCTAGGTGTTTCGGCATATTCCAATTGTTTCCGGAAATGTTCGAGAGAGTTCGGCTTTTTTGCGGTAACATAGATGCATAAGTACCAAAATGTTTACCATTTTCATACAGTCTGAATCAGGAATAGTTTAAATGAGACATTAGTATTAATAGATAGTACAAAATGTTGCTAATGATAATTGTATTAAGTTCTAAAAATAAAAAAGACAGTAAAAATTTCATAGTTAATTTGTTTTACAGTGTGTCAACCCTTTGAGGTTTATTTAAATCAGTTTGGTTTTATCACAAAAACCATTGTTGGTTATCTAATACCAAATCCTGCTTTTACATATATATCAAATATATGATTTGTAAACGCATCTTTTAGATACACACAGTAAAATTATCAAACATTTCTATTTAACAATTCAATTTAACATAAGTCAAGGTTAAATGGTTCCAAGTATTTCTATGTATCACTAACAATTCAATTAAATGTCAGTGATATTTACACTCAGTTAAATGATTGGGGGTGGAGTCTTACTCTTTAACAGAGATACAGTTGGTGTATTCTACAGCACCAACCAAATGGGTTTGGTTGGAGTTTTATGGCATATCAACCTTTGTAGGTTATTTAACGCCAGGTCCATTTTTATGCTAATACTCAGTTCTATTTCAAACAATTCATGAGTACACAGTTTAATTGTCAAAAACATTTCTATTTCAAAATATTCAGTTTAGTCAAACAGTTCTAATTCAGCTAATTCAGTTTAGTATAAGTACAGATTTTGTTTACACACAGTTAAATGTCAAAACAGTTCTATATTAAACAATTCAGTTTAGTGTTAGTACAATTTCATTTCAAACAATTCAGTTTACCATAAGTATGCAGTTTAAATCTAAGTAGAGTTTAATATTAAAAAAAACATTTCTGTTTCAAGCTATTCAGTTTAGTCAAACAGTTCAAATTCAAACAATTCAGTTTAGCATAATTATATAGTTAGTTCTATTTAACCCATTGATAGGACCCTATGAGGTGCTACCATTTTGGGCCAGAGTGGACCTGGGAGCAATGGCAATGAAGGAGTACTCCACATTCCCCAAAGCTCCAGCTTTACTGGAACCTCACCATCAGATTGTTTAGTGTCATATCCAGGACACTCATTAGAGGGTCTTATTTCTCTGTGCAGTTGGTGTATTCTACAGCCCCAGCCGACTGGGCAACCCGGCTATTTAAAGTCAGTATTTTTGGCAAGCAATTATATTATAACAAGTAACTATTACTATTCAGTAATTATTTACAATTGATTGATTTAAACAGCATGTCAGTCCATCTTAGCTTATTCTAAAAAATTAGGGAGTCACATTCATATTTATATCTTTTTGTGTTGTTATATAAAGTTTTTTTTTTTTTTGCATGTGGTCCCATCAAACATGAAATTTTTTTTTAATATGATCCATAGACATTACTATCACCCCAAGTGGAGCTTGGAGTACTGTCAATGAAGGGGTACTTCACAACCTCAAATCTCCATAATTTGATACCTACCATTAGTTACAGTTTAGTGTCATACCAAGGATACCCTCCTTTTTTTTGGCAGGGATATTCCTCAGCAGAGGATACAATCTGTATATTCTAAGCCCTGCCAAAAAGACAATTAAATAAAAGAATATATATATATGATATCAATATATGAGTAGTGAAAGCATAGACTGCCATCAATACGTTATTGATCATATAGAAATCAAACTTATCCAATTTATTAAAATGCAATTTTTTTCCAAGCAGCAGTCATGTCAATTCTACCATATGGATGCACCATGTGAATGCCGAGTAAGGTGGAATGATAAAATTATCGCCCTAGAAAAAGATGACGTGATTCCATTTCTGTTTAATGAAAACCAGTTTTCTTTTTTTGTTGCAAACCATCTACTAGTTGGCCAGTTGTGTACAAATCCCAAGTGCAATAGGAGCCTTCTATCATGTCTGAAAGCAAAACAATGTTCCATGAGCGAGATTGGACAACTGTACAACTCATGCACTCTACTGATCCAAGTTATGACAACAGGACCATTGCCAGCACCCTCAAAATGCAAATCTGGATTGCCACGAATAACAGGAACGTGCCCAGGGTGATGAAAACAAAGTTTCTGGCTACGGTTATGGTCTCTGGTGTGGTTTCAAGTGAGGGCCACATCATGCCACCTCACATCTTCGAAGTCAGCTTGAAAGTCAACACCAAAGTGTACCTGCATGTGCTGAAGAGTGTGGTGATCCCCTGGTGCAATCAGGTGGCTGGTGGCAGGCCCTGGTGTGGCAGCAGGACTCGGTGCCGGCCCACAAGTCCAAAGAGACCCAGGCTTGGCTTTAGAAGGAGTGCTACGACTTTGTACCCTTCTCTCACTGCCACCCCCTCCTCCATTGACCTGAACCCGCAGGACTACTTTGTTTGGTCATACATCGAGAACATCACCAACATGACCTCTCACAACACCAAAGCCAGCCTGATTGATGCCATCGACCGAGTATTCACCAAGCTTCCACCGGCGCTTGTAGAAAAGGCATGATACCAGTTCCGGATCGAGGTGGTGATTGAGACTGAAGGCAGCTACATTGAATAGATGTCAGCTCTACTACATAATCAAATTGACTGAATTGATTTTTTTCAATAAAAGTTTTAAAATAAAGCAGTAGTGTTGTTTTCTTTAAGACAACAATTTTATCGTTCCACCCTGTATAGAGAAAAACTTGACAGGAATTGCACAAGAGTGCTACAAGTTATACTGAACAAATCCTGGAAGCAACCAACCTCCCATCTCTAAAACCATCCAAATAAGATGGACAAGACAAGTGAAACACTGACAGAGAAGTAAGGACAAACTCATAAGCAATGTTTTCCTATGGATCCCTTCACATGGATGTGCAAGCGTTGGACAACCAACTTTGAACTTATCTATAACAGCTCTGTACAGACAGAATGTAGTCAACAAGACCTGCTAGAAGTGATGGAGGATAGAGACGAATGGCGAGAGAGAGTCAGGGAAATTTGTGCTAGCAGCACAACATGATATATATATTAGCAGAATGGTTTTAAAAAGTTCTAGATTTCACTTCTCCTTCTCTTCATCCTCCTTCTCTTTCTATATATTTTTTATTTATGTTTTGTCAATCATTGCTCTTTGCACATTATGCTCTTTCTTTCCTCCGTCCTACCATCATCATCATTATTATTGTTATGATAATTATTTGAATTTCTTACAATGTCTTTACCTATTCTTATGAGTACTTTCATGTTGTTTTGTCAGCGTAGTTGTAGCTTTTATTTTTTATTTTTTTGTGCTTAGTTGTTGCTTGCAATACTTTTTTTGCCATCATACTGATAATTTTTTTCCTTTTTGTTTTCTGTTCTCTTTTATGCACTTTCTTTCTTGAACATAAGTGAACATTTTTTTTGTTATGGAAACACACAACCACTTATAAAACTAGAAAACTCTGAACGAGTTTTTGTAGTTTGATAAAAAGTGATAGTAAGTTGGCAAAACAAAAATGTTCAACTACGGTCTCCTCTCTGGATAAGGTTTACAAGTTTTTCAATGATCCTCGTGTATATTGGTACTTTGATCATCAACATTGTGAGATATAGTTTAACTGTAGTGATAAAGGAAATTGGATTCACAAATACATACCCTGTCCTAAGAAGACATCGGACTCGGTTTTCTGGTTGTACTCTGGGTAAATACTTTTTGGCCTCAAAACTATTGCCATATTTCATACAAGCTTCAACAAAAGCCTGAAAGTCATAAAATAAAAGTCTTAAAAAGAAAACTTTGGAGAATTAGCATGCAATTACTTTATGGTTGTAGACATGACAGTGCTACTGTATGGTTGCACCACTTGGACTAAATAAACACCTGGAGAAAAAGCTAAATAGGAACTGAGCAAGGATGTTGAATGTTGTTTTGAATAATCCTGGAAGCAGCACCCTACAAAACAGTAATTGTACAATTTAACTAATCTCATAAACCATCAAAGTAAGACAAGATATGCTGTGCATTGCTAGTGAAATAAAGATGAACTCATAAGCAATGTTCTATGGACTACTACGCATGAACATACCAGTTTTGATTGACCAGTAAAAATTTATATACATCAGCTTTGTGCAGACACTAGATGCTGTCTAGAGGACATATCAAGAGTAATGACAGCAAAAGAGCATTAAAAGAATTCATGATGACAACTTCATAGGAGTTGTAGTTTACTGATGCAATTTAAATTTGAATAATATCTGCACGACTAGTTGATCAACTAATATATCAAAACAATTTCTTGCTAAGAAATATTATCATCGACAGCTTCTCAAAGTAGACCACATAGACCCCACCCCTGGATTAAAATAAGACTTTGACAGAGTGAATAAAAGTATAGGGGGTGAATTTACTAACTTGCATTTATAAATCTTTTTATTATTGGATCATGCAGACTAGTTGCCATACATCAAGTGAATAAAAGTATAGGGGAGAATTTACAAATCCCTTTATTATTAGATCACATAGACTTGTTTCCATATATCGAAAACCGAAGCAAAATATTCCAAGCTTTGTGCAGCTTATAGCCCATTTTAATAGATTTTCCAAGTTCATATATGACAGAATCTGGATTCAGCCATGTAAATCAATAAATAATAATTACAGAATTGATAAATTAAGAATTAACATATAAGTAATATTAAATACATAAATGATTAATTAAGTAAGGATGCTATAACCTATATTAAACAAATCCCTGAAGCAACATCCCACAAAACAGCAACTGTACGGCCACCTACCACCCATCCTGAAGACCATCCAAATTAGACGAACAAGACATGTGGGACACTGCTGGAAGAGTAAGGAAGAACTCATAAGCGATGTTCTCCAAGGGACCCCTTCAAACGGATGCGCAAGTGTAGGACAACCAACTTGAACTTATCTACAACAGCTCTGTATGGACACAGGATGTAGCCTAGAAGACCTGCTGGAAGTGATGGATGATAGAGATGGATGGCGAGAGAGAGAGTTAGGGAAATCTGTGCTAGCAGCACGACATGATGATGATGACGACATAAAATAATAAATTGGATACATTCCAGATGAACTTCAATCAAAATGAGATAACAAACCATGAAAAATGCTGAGCATGAATAAGAATACAGATGTTGGTTTAATTCAGGGGAAAAAATAATGAATACATTTCCTTTTTGGCTAATAATTACTTGTCAGAGCTCCTTTTATAACCCACCAAGATTGGTTTGGTTTTATGACATATCAACTGTTATAGGTTATTTAATGCCAACCCTGGTTTATTCATATATATTAGATATATAGGATTTGTAAACATAAGCCAACAAAATTAAACGGTTCTTTGTATCGGTATGTATCTCTAACAATTCAATTAAACATTAGGCATTTGTTAACACTTTGTTAAATGGTTAAACAGTTTTATTTCAAACAATTCAATTTAGCATAAGTCATTTATTTGCACTTAGTTTAAATGTCAAACAGTTCTATTTGACACATAGATAGGACCCTTTCAGGCGCCACTACTCCAGGGCCAGAGTTTGTGTTTTGTTTAACAGCCTATCAACCTCAGTGGGTCATTTAATGCCAAGAAAGGTTAGATTAGTTTCATCTTCTATGTGGGTTTTAGGGTTTAAAGTATGGGTTTTTATGAGAATATTTGACTATATTTAGCCAAAAATTGGTGAAAAGCTTAATTTGGTCAGATTTTGGTTAAAAAGGGTGCCTTTTTTGGAAAACTCAAGATGTTCTCTAACTTGGTTTGGTCTGATTTGATTTTATGGCATATCAACTATTGTATGTTATTTAATGCCAAATCCATTTTTCTAAATATAAACAGTTCTATTTCAAACAATTCAGCTTAACATACAAAAACAGTACCATTTCAAGCAATTCAGTTTTGCATAAGTATGCAGTTTAAATGTCAAAATAGTTCGATTTCAAGCAATTCAGTTTGGAATAAGGACACAGTTTAGTTCTATTTGACCCATAGATAGGACCCTTTCAGGTGCTACCACTTCAGACTAGAGTGGACCTGGGAGTGATAGCAACAAAGTGGTACTCCACATTTCTCAAAGCTCCAGTATTACTGGAACCTCACCACCAGATTGTTTAGTGTCATACCTCGGACACTCAGTGGGGATGGTCTTACCCCTCTGTAGAGAAGCAGTCAGTGTATTCTACAGCCCCAGCTGACTGGGTAAACACGGAGTTAATTGTAAAAACAGTTTTATTTCAAACAATTCAGTTCTGCATAAGTATGAAGTTTAAATGTCAAAACAGTTCCATCTCAACCAACACAGTTTAGTTCTATTTGACGCATAGATAAAACCCTATCAGGTGCTGCCACTCCGGACCAGAGTGGACCTGTGAGCAATGGCAATGAAGGAGTACTCCGCATTCCCCAAAGCTCCAACATCAATGGGACCTCACCATCAGATTGTTTAGAATCATATCAGGATACTCGTTGGAAGGGGTCTTACCCCTCTGCAGAGATGCAGTCAGTGTATAATCAGTTCCAGGTGATTGGGATAAACCCAATAAGAAGAGTTCACCTCGACAACCATCACTCATATGACAAAGACAAACCGAAACCACAGCTGACTTCCAGAATCAACTTCCAGGACAAACACAAGAAAATATATAAAGGGTAATAAAATATCTTCCAACCAGCTGGCAATCTTTATACAACCTTCATGCAAGTCAATTTCAGAGCCAACTTAAGTAGGTCTAATTGTATAGAAAAAAGGCTGATTTGACCCAGCAGTCAGAAGAAAATGAATCCTGGTAGTGAACAAGCAGCAGCAGTCTTTCAAAGAGATCTCAACACAATCACACAAAGCAGCAGCAGAAGTCTTTCAAAGAGATCCAAACACAATCACACAAAGAAGCAGCAGTCTTTCAAAGAGATACCAACACAATCACACAAAGTAGCAGCAGTCTTTCAAAGAGATCCCAACACAATCACACAAAGTAGCAGCAGTCTTTCAAAGAGATCCCAACACAATCACACAAAGTAGCAGCAGTCTTTCAAAGAGATCCCAAAACAATCACACAAAGTAGCAGCAGTCTTTCAAAGAGATCTCAACACAATCACACAAAGTAGCAGCAGTCTTTCAAAGAGATCCCAACACAATCACACAAAGTAGCAGCAGTCTTTCAAAGAGATCCCAAAACAATCACACAAAGTAGCAGCAGTCTTTCAAAGAGATCTCAACACAATCACACAAAGTAGCAGCATTCTTTCAAAGAGATCCCAACACAATCACACAAAGTAGCAGCAGTCTTTCAAAGAGATCCCAACACAATCACACAAAGTAGCAGCAGTCTTTCAAAGAGATCCCAAAACAATCACACGAAGTAGCAGCAGTCTTTCAAAGAGATTCCAACACAATCACACAAAGAAGCAGCAGTCTTTCAAAGAGATCCCAACACAATCACACAAAGTAGCAGCAGTCTTTCAAAGAGATCCCAACACAATCACACAAAGAAGCAGCAGTCTTTCAAAGAGATCCCAACACAATCACACAAAGAAGCAGCAGTCTTTCAAAGAGATACCAACACAATCACACAAAGTAGCAGCATTCTTTCAAAGAGATCCCAACACAATCACACAAAGTAGCAGCAGTCTTTCAAAGAGATCCCAACACAATCACACAAAGTAACAGCAGTCTTTCAAAGAGATCCCAACACAATCACACAAAGTAGCAGCAGTCTTTCAAAGAGATCCCAACACAATCACACAAAGTAGCAGCAGTCTTTCAAAGAGATCCCAACACAATCACACAAAGAAGCAGCAGTCTTTCAAAGAGATCCCAACCTATTATGGGGTAGTCAAATTATTTAACACACAAAATAAACTGATGGATGTTCACCAATCAGACATAAGCAAAATACTGCTCTTTTCCACTTCAAACTTAGTCTCTTTTATATTCATCAAATCTTGCCACTTCACGGAGGCTTATCTCGTTCTCCTCCATAAAACAAGTCACATCTCTTGCATCCTTTTCTTATTCTGGTTTCCACGTGCTGATAGCAGAGAGAGCACACCTTCTGTTCCTTCAAGGTAAGATTATTCGTAGCATTACTACTATAAGATTATAAAGTGTCGGCCAAAGCCACAGCTTGAACATCAAATATAAAAATCATTATGTGATGACAGCTAATCCCAGTACATAATCCAATAAAGTCTCTTTATTTATTTCATATTGGTCTCATTTCCCTTATTTTATTTCTTACTCTTTAACTGTTACCATGAGGTATGCTACCTGAAGACGATGACAGATACAGAAAGCATGGCTTTGCTTGTTTACGCTGTAGCTCTTTCAACAGAAATTTTAAGAACAAGGGTGGGGGGGAAAATAATAAAAAAATTAAAGATGACATACTTCCATTCCAACTGGAGGTTTTTTAGTTTTAGAAAATTTGTCCAGTTCTCCCCATTGGCCAGATTCGGCCAAAGCATTGATTTTAAGGCACCAAAACCTGAAAATATTTGGAAACAAAAATAATCACAAGGTCAAACTATTGGAAATTAACAATTTACCTTTTATTTATTTACTTATTTTAGATACATTGGTAATTATTACTCTTATAATCATTCATTTTCCCCGGGTCCTACTAACCCAAATAATTTTGGTTCATAATACATCATTTTCCCAATTCTAATTGATTTTTATCAAAACTGACTGAAGTTATCACTTCAACAACAGATAGAAACATCAACATTAAGAAACAAAAATAAAAAATAAGCTCTATTGAGTTGGATGTCAGATTTTTCTTAGAGCAATGCATTTTAAAAGCACTTAGAGAATAAAGCAATTTCAAGTTCAATTTGCAAATGAAATTTGTGAGGCTTGAGTTTGAGCTGAATACTGTTTTTTTTTATTGTCTAAAGTTTGATATGATGGAGTTAACTATGAAATGCAAATTAGAATACTTCACTCTTTCCAAAATAAAAGCATCAATATCATCATGGATAGCAGTTAACAAGAAAATGCTAATTAGAATTCTTCATTCCTTCCTAAATAGAAGCATCAATATCATCATGGATCACTACTATGAAATGCTAATTAGTATCCTTCATTTCATAAAAAGAATATCATAATTAAGTCATTGCTGCTGTTATTAATCACTAATATACTCAAACTCATGTCTTCATCTTGGGTGTTATTTTAATCACAATGTTTTGGTTGCTACACTCTCTGGTCTTCTTCAGTTATGTCAGTTATACTTGATAAATTATAACATGGCTAATTATTGATATTTGCTTTCTTTGTCATAATTAACTGTTACCGTTATTATTTACTGATATGACAGACAAGTGTCCTCATCTTGGCTGTTATTTTAATCACAATGTTTCAGTTGCTATACTCTCTCATCTTCTTCAGTTGGGTCAATTGTACTTAGTAAACTTTGAACTGAAACCTTTCTTCAATAAAGAAGTGTAGAGTGACCTAGAGCATATAAGCATTAGTTAAATGTATCTAGTCATGAAGAGGACATAAGTTCAATCTCTGGGTTAAGATGTGCATGAAAATGTCATACTTTAGTTCAGTTGAAGAGACAAGTGACATTTCAAGGACAAATTAATTACAAAGAATTGATATTAGATATTGTTTAAGCATGGTTAATGGAATGTGAGCCATCTATGTATAATAAAGGACTTGATTCAAAAGTACCAGAAGATTACTTACAACTACTACTATTACTATGCAGTTGACATTGGCAAGATGGTTAGAGTGTCCACCAATGGCCTGTGAGATCTGGGTTCAATCTTAGGTCAAGTCATACCAAAGACTCAAAAATGGTACTTGATGCCTCCTCACTTAACATTATAAGGTACAGATCAAGAGTAAAGTAGAACAATCCGGGGAAGGAGTAGTGCCCTCCCAACACCTTGGTGTAAGAGCTATCAAAAAGGCAGCCTTCAGGTCACCCTCAACTACTTATATACTTACTACTACCTAATATTATTTAGCATTTTTTTCGTTAGGAGTTTTTTTAATGTACACAGTAACACTAAATACAAATTTTGTAAAAAGATCTATTTGAACCATAGACAGGATTCTAACAGGTATAATCACTCTGGGTCAGAATGTACCTGGAAGTAATGGCAATGAAGAGGTACTTAACACCTTGTTAATGCTCCAGAGCTAGCAACTCACTACTGGATGCAGTTTAGTGTCTTATCTAGGACACTCCTTTTTTCAGGGGGTGGATGTCTTACCCCTCTACAAGGGAGAGTTATTGTATTTGAAGTTCCACTGACAGAGCATTCTAGAATAGAAGCTTCATCACCAAATGCTGTTTAATGTCATACCCAAGACAAAGGCGGCAACGTTTAAGGTAGGGACCGGCTCATTGGCCTAGTGGGTAGAGTGTTCACCAATGGTCCAGGAGACCTGGGTTCAATCCCAGGTCGAGTCATACCAAAGACTTTAAAAATGGTACTTGAAACCTCCTTGCTTAAAACTCCACATTATAAGGTACATATCAAGGGTAAGATGGAGCAATCCAGGGAAAGGTGTAGTGCCCTCCCCTATACCTCGGTGTAGTAGCTATTGAAAAAGGAGCCTTCTGATCGCCCTCGACTACGGTTGCCAACTTTACTTACTTTATTTCTTATTAGTGTTAAATAGCTGGACATTTTCTACTTTCAGTCCCTATATATCAGTTCCTTTTTCAGTAGATAGTTGAAGCTGACTCAATATTTCTGGGTATATTCTGGAGTTTCATTACATCTCACACTAGTTAAGCCATAGCTTGAATAGCCAGGTGAACAGTATATGAAATAATAACGAATAATCTTTTAATATGAAAAAAATCAAATACAACATCTGTTTGTATGGTACAGGTGTTGCCAAAATTCTACAGATTATATACAAGGGTAGACATCCAAAGAAAGACAACAGATTAAACAGTGTGACTGATAATAATCAAGATAAAATAACTTATCTATTTGCCCTACACAACTGCTTGCTTACAATGTTACAAAATGATTTAAGTTAACATTAGTTCCTGCATTCCCAACTAATTAACATGGTTGATGTTATCTTTAACAAGCAGAATTGCCAATTCCTATCTAAACAATCATGCCATTTATGGCAGGAACAAATATTGTTATCTTATAATCTCGAGCAGCTCATAAGTGATGTACTCCTATAGACCCCCCACATATGGCCGAGCAAAAGCAGGACTACCAGCTCGAAAATACATACAGCAGCTCTGTGAGGATACAGGATGCAACCCTGAAGACCTGCCAGAGGCGATGAACGATAGGGAGAAGTGGCGAGAGAGGATCAGGGATATCTGTGCTGGTGGCACGACATGATGATGATGATAATCTTGAAATTCTTAATCAGTTAGTCAAAGTTTTTTTTTTTCTTTTAAAAAGGAGAAAAAAGTATGAGTTATGATATTCATAAAATCTCCACTAATAAAATAAAATATCAATCAAATCTCTAAAAATAAATCTAGAATATTTTAATTCATCTCTATGAATATTCATTAAATTTTAGTAAATCAAAATATTCATTAAATCTACAAATTAAAATATTCATGAAATCTGTACAAAAAAATTAAAATATTCATCAAATTTCAACAAATAAATTAAAATATTCATCAAATCTACAAATTAAAATATTCATAAAATCTGTACAAAAAAATTGAAATATTCATGAAATCTGTACAAAAAAATTGAAATATTCATGAAATCTGTACAAAAAAATTGAAATATTCATGAAATCTATATAAAAAAATTAAAATATTCATAAAATCTATACAAAAAAATTAAAATATTCATGAAATCTATACAAAAAAATTAAAATATTCATGAAATCTCTACAAAAAAATTAAAATATTCATGAAATCTATACAAATAAATTAAAATATTCATCAAATCTACAAATTAAAATATTCATAAAATCTATACAAAAAAAATTGAAATATTCATGAAATCTGTACAAAAAAATTAAAATATTCATGAAATCTATACAAATAAATTAAAATATTCATCAAATCTACAAATTAAAATATTCATGAAATCTATACAAAAAAATTAAAATATTCATGAAATCTATACAAAAAAATTGAAATATTCATAAAATCTGTATAAAAAAATTAAAATATTCATGAAATCTCTACAAATAAATGATTTTACCGTTTATCAGGAACTTTGAACATCTTTCGAAGAGACTCTGCTTGTTTCATTTTATCATCAGCTATTAATCTATAAATTGTTTGATGAAGAGTGAGGTCAATATAAGGACGGTTGAACTCTTCTTCCAACTTCACTTGTTGTTCAAGCAATTTGATTTGATCTTCAGTTTGCTAAGATAAAAAACAAAAAAATATCATTCAATTAGTTTTATTGTTTTTCAGCTGATCCAGTCAAAATTCTACAGTTCAATTAGTTTCTACATAAACTCCAATAAAATAGAGTTCATGTATTTTAATGGAGATGGTGCCATCTCATTAAATGGCAAGCATCTGAAATTAGAAGACCAGTTTACATTCCTTGGTAACAATATCTTATCTACTCAAAGTGGTATCAACATATGCATAAGTAAAACACAGACTACTATTGACAGGTTAACGGCCATACAGAAATCTGATCTCTGATAAAATAAAACAGGAATTCTTCCAAGCTGTAGCCATGCCAGTACTATTGAATAGTTGCACCACTTGGACTTAAATGAAATCCCCAGAGAAAAACCCACATGGAAACTACAAAAGGTTGGTGCATGCTCTTTTGGACAAATCCTGGAAACAGCACCCTACAAAGCAGCAGCTGTACAGCCACTTACCGCATATCTTGCACACCATCTAAGCAAGATGAATAAGACATGCTGGGTACTACTGTAGGAGAAATGATGAACTCATAAGTGAAATTGTCCTATGGACTTCTACCCATGGACACACTAGTGTTCGCTGACCAGCAAAAACTTACATTTATCGGCTCTGTGCTGACACAGGATGCTATTAAGAGGTCTTGTCAAGAGGGATGATTGGTGAGAGAGAGAGAGTCAGCATGTTATGAGGATGGTAACAGCCTTTCCCCACATGGGTTTCATTGAACTCCAGGTGTTCAAATTTCCAGTTTTCTAATAACCAATTTTGCAATCCGCTCTAAACTTCACAGCTTTAGAATAACAAGATAAACTGGTAGAGTTGGGATCTGACACAAAATTGATTTAAAGTAGGAATCCCAAGGAAACAAGCTTTCATGAGATGATTACCAAAATGGCTCAGTTCAGTTGACATCTTTTGGAGCACCTCTGTAACAGGGCAATAAACCCAGCCCCTTTAAACAATGGGGCAGGTGCTTCTTAGTAGGGAAAAGCCCCCAGAAACTGAGATTGATTGGTTTTAATGGTATGTCAACCAATTTAGGGTTATTTTATGCTTAGATTGATTTGGTTGGGTTTTATGGCATATCAACCATTGTAGGTTATTTAATGCCAAATCCTCTTTATACATATATACTAAATATATAGGATTTGGTTTGATGGGATATCAACCATTGTAGGTTATTTAATCCAAATTGTCTTTATACATATATACTGAATATATAGGATTTGGTTTGACTGGGTTTTATGGTATATCAACCATTGTAGGTTATTTAATGCCAAATCCTCTAACATATATATTAAATATATAGGATTTGTAAAGACATTTTCTTGATAACATTTTTAAACAAGCCAAAGCTCATTTTTGGCACACAGTTAAATGGTTTCAAGCATTGCTATTCAATACCAATTATTCTATTTACTATTAATCATTTGTTTGCACACAGTTAAATGGTTTCAAGTATTGCTATATGACAGTCACAATTTAACAACAGTCATTTGTTTGCATACATTTAAATAGATATACACGATATGTAAGAGATTAATTTGTTGGTAATGTCATTTTTTAATGAGTTAGAACTAATTTGTTTACAAACTAGAATTACTATTGTTTCTACATAGTAAAATGGTTTCAATTATTGTCATCTAACACTTACATTCAATATTGATTATTTGTTCACACAAATTATTCTATTCAACATCACTCATTCATTTGCATACAGTTAAATGTTTCCAAGTATTGCTATGTATAACTAACAATTAAACAGTCATTTGTTTACACACAGTTAAATGATCAAACAGTTTGACTTCAAACAGTTTGATTTAACATGTCATTTGTTTGCACTCAGTTTAAAATGTCAAACAGTTCTATTTGACCCATAGATAGGACCCAATCAGGTGCTGCCACTCCAGGTGAGAGTGGACCTCGGAATGATGGCATGAAGGGATATTCCACATTCCCTAAAGGTCCAGTATTACTAGAGCCTCACTATCAGATTGTTTAGGGTCAAAACTAGGACACTCATTGGTAGGTATCTTACCCCTCTGCAGAGAGGCAGTTGGTGTATTATCCGCTCCAGCTGACTAGGCTAGTTTATGCTTAGAGGTCAAAGAATTGCATTCACTGTACATTCATACAAGCAATTTTTGTACTGATGTTTTGTAAGTTGATTATGAATAACTTCTTACTATGAATGAGATCCTAACAGGTACTATCACTCCAGATCAGAGTGTACTTGGGAGTAATGGCACTCCTGAAACCTCCAGAACTAGAGCCTCACCATTAGATATAGATTAGAGTCATACTCAGGACACCCTTTTCTAAGGGGACTTACCCCCTCTGCAGGAGATTCAGTCAGCATATTTCAAGCACCACCAACAGAGATATTGTACCATAGCCAGATATGGATATGTGAAACGTACATAGAATGTTCATAACATATATACATAGAACATAAAAACACTTATGACTTCTTAGTTCAGGTATGAAACTTTTTATTACCTTTGAGTTAAAAGGTTTCGACATAAGGAAGAGAGATGCACAATCTTTCTATGATGACTTTTCCATCCCTCCCCCCACCATCACGTGCGGCGCCCGTAGTGCACAAATTCGTCTGGCCTCAGCGAGCCCCGAAAGTCGACCCTTCCCATTCAGAGTCTCATTCTCACATCAACTAACTGACTTTTTTCAAATCCCCCAAAATCCTCCGCGCACACTTCCGGTGCATGACGTCATTCACATCCACTGGTCAACCTCTCTCTGGGATTTTTATTTTGACATCTGTGAACGATACATCCTCCCCATACGCGCGTCAACACCTGTGCTCAAGTTTGTACCTAACTAACCCATGTGCTGAGCCGAAAGGTTCTCAGCCTAACTAAACCCAAAAGCAAGATATATAAAACGAAATCTCTCGGCCATTATATTACAATAACACTGGAAGGGCAAAAACACAAGGGGAAACGAAAACATCTTTGAGAATTTGAATTAGGCTCACCAAGTCCATTTTCTTTTTCACCACTACACACCTTTAATGAGCTGAGAGCACCTCACGTGGTGTAATGCTTAACAAGCCATATTCCCGATCTTGTGCCACAACTAAGGCTACTTAGATTAGTAGATCATTGTTAGTGAGTTCGATTCTCACTTGGTGTCCCATAGTTTTGCTTTATGACAACTAAACTACGGTAAATAACCATATAAAAAACACAGGTGCCTGTGGTGTAATGGTTATTGTCGTAGGAAATGGACACAGCGACAAGTTCAAATCCTGGACGAGACTGATTGCAATTCACATTGCACTAATACCCTTGGGAAAGGTATGAATCCAATTATTCTCCCTCAAGCTATGGGTAAATAGTAGGACAGACTGGGTTCTTCAGCTTTGGTGAGGCAACTAGTCTAGGAGAAGGAAAACTGAATTCAAACCTGTTAAACTCCGCTTAAAAAAATTGACCTTGTGTCATATCCTGTCCGAGTGGAGGGGTTGGTAAATATGATATAAAAAGCACAGTGGCCACCTCCCATGGTGTAATGGTTAGCAAGCTAGACCATTGTTAGTGAGTTTGATTCTCACTGGATGCCTCATACTCCTGGCCTTGTGCATAACTAAACTGGGCTTAATAAATAATCTGGGCACTTCATGTACTGTAACTATATTAAAAGCACAGTGGATACTACCCATGGTATAATGCTTAACAAGCTTCATTAGCAGACCATTTTAATGACTTTGATTCTTACTGGGTGCCCACTACTTCTGGCCTAGGGCCACAACTGAGATAAGCTTAATGAATTAGCACTTATAATGAGCTGATATCTACCATAAATTGTGTCATTTAGAGACAAGAACCATTTGATTATCAAAGAAATTTTTAGATTAGAAAAAAAAAAAATGAAAAAAAAAGATTTTTCATTTGAAGACAAAGAAAATATAACAATATTCTGAAGAATCCAAAGATTTCTTACCTTGATAACAAAGTCATGTCTAGATTTGTTATAAGAAAGTAGTGCATCTTTTAAGGCAGAAAAACGGTCCTCTAACCTCTGCAAGAATGTCAAGAAATGATAACATATTAGCAATGATTTATTACAAAAGGCAGCAGCATTTGTTTGGTTTATTTGTTTAAAGGTATATTAACTCCAAATAGCAAAAAATATGATTGATTAATAAATGTTTGATGCTAATCATAACTATATTTTCAATATTCCATTGCATTTTTTTTTAAATCTCTAAATTTCACATTTTTATGTTATGATTAGTTTTGTTATGGGCCAGGAGGATGTCAGAACATGTGAATATGATTTTCACATAAAATATCCCTTCATTTCCCATGTGATCTGCTCAAACACACTGAAAATAAAACAATGAGGTAGAAAAAAGAATGAGGTAGAAAATTAAAGAACAATGTATAAAATAAAAGAACGGGGTAGAAAATCCCTGAAGTGACAAGATGATGACATGGTGGAACAATACAAGGTTTGGTTTCTTTGTTTAATGGCATATCAACTCTCTTTAGGTTATTTAATGCCAAAGCCATTCTCCTAGAAGAACAGTACTAGTACTATTTAACCCATAGCTGGGAGGATTAGGGGGTTCATACTTTTCCCAAGGGTATTTGCCCGAAAGTGAACGTAATAGCGCGACTGGAGTTCAAACTCGCGTACTACGATTCCACAGTCCATCGCTTTAACCATTACACCACGAGGACACCCCCCAGAACAATACAAGATTTATTCACAAATAGTGAATGAACATAAAATAGCACAAGAGGAAGAGTTAACACCAAAACAAATCACTCAATTGTTTGGGTGGTGGAATGATGTATGTAAATATGTGTATCCAGCCACTTGGGTGTATGCAAATAAAACAGAGAAGATGAGGCTTCTTAATCTGAGAATTAATTTTTTATTTATTGCAGACTTTTTGTCCTCATCTTGGTAGTTTTTGTGTCGTTTCTTCTTTCACTACATTTCGGCCAAATTTCACCTCTGGCCTTCTTCACCAGAGGTGAAATTTGGCCGAAACGTAGTGAAAGAAGAAACGACACAAAAACTACCAAGATGAGGACAAAAAGTCTGCAATAAATAAAAAATTAAAAAAGTAATTCTCAAACAGAGAAGAGTAGTGGAAAAAGGAGTAAGATTTAACTGTCTTATCTCTGTCAAGCTGTTTTGCTAATTCAGTTCTTTTATCTCTCTTCCAGAGAAACAAGAGGGTTTATGGCTAAAAGTTTAAATTTTCTTTCTTTTCCCTTTCTGTGGTTTAACAGAAAGGCTAGGTGATGTTTCCTGCTTTTAACCTTCACAAATTTTCTTGCTGTTTTCTTTTATTATCATTGTTCTGATAATATGTGGCTCCTATTTTAAATCTCCATGGTTCTTCTCTTTTCATCAGATATCTTGTGTTACATAGCCACCATACAATCTTTGAGTTAGCTGGCCATTGCATGTCCCACTTTCTATCTGATTTGTATTCTTGGTGCGTGAAAAGCCGTTCTTGTTGAGTGTCTTCTTTCAGCTATTGTGAATTGAATTACCAAGACCAGAAAATCCAGTGAACACTTACACATGACATACGGAAACACTGGACAGCTGTTTCAACCTTATCAGGTCTCATCAGCAGTGTATACCGTGATCTCCACCACTGGAGATTGAACCAGCGACCACAGATTGTAGAGCCGAAACTCTACAACTGAGCCATCAGCCCATACAAGTGGTAGCACCTGATAGGGTCCGATCTATGGGTTGAATAGAACTGTTTGAGATTTAAACTGTGTGCAAACAAATACCTTATGCTAAATTAAAATTGATTGAAACATAGATCTACATTTTCTTTTTAAGTAGAGGAATCATATTGTGAATTGAATTGTGGAGATCACAGTAAACACAGCTGATGAGACCTAATAAGCTGTCTAGTGTTTCCATATGTCATGCGTAAGTGTCTGCCGGATTTTCTGGTCATGGTAATTCAATTCACAATATAATTCCTCTACTTAAAAAAGATAATGTAGTTCTTTCAGCTAATCGGTAACTTCTTTTTTCAAACTGTAATATCTGCTGATTTTGACGTACAACAAACAGGTGGGGTGAGGTAGCTCTCTAAACCCTGTCCCACTTCCTTCTGATATAGGTCATTATCTCTTTGTCAACCCTTTCAGCAATTTGTTGTTATGACTGGGCAGAGGGGTATCAATCTGTCTCAGTTTGCACACTGTTGTATGATATCAAGTATTCCTATTTCATAAATATAATTTAGACACAGTTGTATGGTTTCAAGTTTTTTTTTTGTCACTTTTCCTTCCAGGACTCTTATTCGACACTGCTGTACTCCCTAGATGATGACTTGCCCTCCTCCATAAATACACATCAACAAGAGTGTTAGACGGAGTTAACCAAATCAGCGTGACACAATCGTGTGTGATACCATCTGCGTAGTGGATGGATAGTCACTACCCCACTGGACTCTCAGTTTCCTATCAACTAACTACTGTTTAACCAGGTTCACTTGTATCTTGTGCTGTTCCTTGAATATATGTTTTTCTATCAACCTTTTTGTGTTCCCCATGTCTTTCTTTTGTCAGCATCACAACAGACACCCCACTTCAATTCTCTTCCTTTCTTTTCTCTTTGGAATGACCAGTAGAAGAAATCCAACACTTTTTCTATAAGGAACCACCTTCTTTTGCCTCTGGTAATGTTCAAATATGTTAGTAAATACTTTTTCATCACAAATACAAATAATTTAGGCTCGATTATGTGGTTTTAATTAACTATTTCTATTTAATAATAGTCATTTGTTTGTACACAGTTATATAGTTTTAAGTAACTAATAATGATCCTTAGTAAATAATTATAGTGAAGCATAGGACCAAAATACATTGTGTCTGAAAGAAAGGAGTTCGCAAAAAAGAAACACTCAAGACTTGAATTTTAAGGAAGAAAGTAGTAGTCGCTTTTATTCTTGGGGACTACAGCGGATTGTAGTTAAAAAGTTTGTTCAAAAATGTTCTTCCTCCCTCCTCTTCTTGGCGATGACAGCAGCATTGTTCGTTGGCGTGTTGATACGATTTGCTGACAGGCTGGGTATGACATGGGTCAGGGCATCATGGACCTCTGTTGAATCTGTTTAGTAATCTGCCTTGAACTGCCAAAATCTCACTACCTGTTTTCCTTATATAGCAATTTGATAGATCAATTCAAAGATTCGATGATCACCAGTGAAAACAGTAGTGCAGCACGTGAAAGTTCACGCGTGATTACATTAAAATCACACTTGAACTCTACCGGTCACTCTGCCCGAACGAGCGAGACCCGTGACATTTTTGATCATCAGACCCCATGTACCCAATGGCTGATGACAGCTGATGTGCTCGCACGTTCTCCAACCTTGACACCGCCGCAACTCAATGACAGCACCTGTCCGTAATATTACAATAGCTTCAAGTAACCATTCTAAATAAAAATAATTTATATACAGTTATATAGTATCAAGTATTCCTAGCTAATATGAATATTTTTCAAACATATCAATTTGACACATACATGGGACTTGAACTACTACTCTAAATGAGAGTAAACCTAGGAATAATGGCAATAAAAGACTGATTTTAATAGCCATCAAGGGTTATATTATGCTTAGAGGTTCATGTTCATATTTACATTTTTTGTCATATCATAAGGTGTTATTGCACCTGAATAATTTTTAAACAGATTGATTTGACCCATGGATGGCGCACTAAATGGTACTTCCAAGCCAGGTCAGAGGGAACCTAGGAGTAATGGCAAAGAAAGGATACTCCTCAGATCTCCAGAACTGGAATGTATCGGGTAGAGTTGCCACAGCGTCTCTCAACAGCAAAAACCTGCAACACCTCCTTTTAGTATTTGATAATTCTCGTCTCTTTAAACTGACCACCACTTCTCCTCTAATCAATTTGTGTCTAACGCAGGAGCAAAAAACGCACAGAGTGACAACATCAGTTGTTTTTATGTTCTTTTCTGCCTGCTTTCATTAGCATGTGCATCTTCACACTCCATGGTTTTACGTGATTGTCGACATGAAGATACGTGACCATTTGCAATAAAAGCTCACTCAGGGCAACCATGTTTTTATTTTTCTAGTCAAAGAAACAGATCTTGAACGCAGAGCATATGCGCTGACGTTTGCGCTGAGGTGAGTGCTAATTTTCTTCCTAATTTTCACTACATGGAACCTCAACATAAGATGTTTGTTTAGTGTCATACACAGGACCCTGATGGGTTTTTTTTTAATCCAATAACTCTGAAGTGAAGGAATTTCTAGATGAAAAAAATTAATAGCACATTTGTAAGTGTCGTTAAATTTTCTTTTTAATTATCAACTTAAGAAAATTACTCGTATTTTTAATTATCTATTTTAGCTGTAAATGATTTAGATAAATGATTACCAAATATTTGACTCCAGAAACCCTTTTAAGTTTTCTTTTTAATTAGTCATTTAAGCAAAAACTGATTTTAATTTTTTTTTACATGTGATGTTTATTTAGAATCATCACTTTAAAATTTCAGATGAATTTAACAAATGAATTTGTCAATTTATTTTTAAAATTTCTTAAAGTTGCGTTAGAATTAGGGTGGCTACCTTGTTTTCAGTTGTGTGATTCTTAATACAAAAGGTACGTCTTCTCAGTAACACGGCAGGAATACATTTTAACACTAGGCCGTAACTTGCCCCTACTCATATGCTTTAGTCATCTCTGATTGGCTGATCTCCTGCTGCTACTGACGGGCAAGTCCATAAATATTTGCAATTTGTAGACGGCTATTACATATAAGACCCTCTCCCAAACAATCTAACAAGTTGATTGCAAAATAAATTAAGAATTATACATTGTGGCTCAAAATTTTTATGTTGATTGTAATGCCATTCAACAACATTGTGATTAAACTAAAATCTATAAACAGTAAATTTTAGGGTGGGGTTAATTACAATTTATAGCAATTCAAATAGTATAAAATTAGAATAGATTTTTCTGTCATTAGGTGGCTGGTGGTGTTTTCAGGCATATCAACCCTTGTAAGTTATTTAATGTCAAATCCTGTCTTAAATATAATTTGTAAATGAATAGTTTGAAGGGAACATTTGTAAATGAACAAGAGCTTATTTGTTTGCACACAGTCAAATGGTTCCATGACTTGCCATGTAATATTATTCAATTTAACATCAGTAATTTGTTTGCATACAGTTAATAGTTTCAAGTTTAGAAAATGATAACATTTCTATTTGACCCATAGATAGGACTAACAGGTTCAATCAAACTAGTCCAGTAGTGGACCTGGAAGTAATGGCAAGGAAGAAGTACTTTACATTCTCAAAATATCCAGAACTGGAACTTTACCATCAGATGGTTTGATGTTATATCTACCCTTGTGCAGTTGGTGTATTTTCCAGTCTTAGCTGATTGGGCTGTTTTTTGTCATCATCATCATCATGTGCCGCAGGTATGGATATCCCTGACCCTCTCTCGCCACTTCTCCCTATCGTTCATCGCCTCTGGCAGGTCTTCAGGGCCACATCCCGTATCCTCACATAGCTGCTGGATGTATGTTCAAGCTGGTCATCCTGCTTTTGCCCAGCCATATGTGGGGGTCCTGCATGTCTGGTTCGTCTAACTTTTTTGTCATACTTTTGCGTAAATGAAGTGTGTATGTGTGTGTGGGTGTAGAAGTCACTACTCTAATGTACAGAATAAACAACAAGAACAACTACTTACCAGTTCAAAAGTCCCTAGCTGGCAGATAAAAAGTAAAATGGGCGGTAACCCAATTCCAAACCTGTAACATATTAAGCAAGCCAGTGTATACACACACTAATATACCCATTCACTGGACCATCAGCCAATCAGTGTCCAGAGAATGGACTTTGCTACTTGAGAGTAATGGAATACCCCAATGTCCATATAATCTTGCCTCAAGTCATAGCATCGCTCTTTTACACAAACGAGTATTTACTCACTGCTAATGAGCATTATACACAAATCCCAACAATATATATATATACACACACACACATATATATAAGTGAGAATCTGTTACATAAATCTAACAATTATTTTCTAAAAAAGTGCTCAATGCTCCAAAACTGAAATAGCCAGTATAAAACTAAAAATATTAAGTTAAAAAAAAAAAAAACATATATATATATATATATATATATATATATATATATATATATATATATATATATATGTGTGTGTGTGTGTGTGTGTGCATATTAATGCATTCATGTTGGTTAGAGTGTTTGCCAATAGCCCAGGAGACCTGGGTTCAATCCCAGGTTGAGTCATACCAAAGACTCAAAAAATGGTACTTGATGCCTCCTTGCTTAACATTCAGCATTATAAGGTAGGGATCAAGGGTAAAGTGGAGCAATCCAGGGAAAGGAGTAGTGCCCTTCCCTACACCTCGATGTAGTAGCTATCGAAAAGGGACCCTTCAGGTCACTCTTGACAAAGGTCGCCAACTTTACTTACTAACTGATATGACCCGTAGGTCTGTGCGCATGCATGTATCACTTAAAAGTGATAGGTGACTTAACCATTCGGTCATGTGGTTGCAAATCCACCACCGCCATATGCAAAGTCCTTACTGCAACTAATCACTGGTGATTGTGACTCCACAAAACAGCTTCAGCACAAGCACATTGTATGTCTGAGGCTATAATTATTCATTGCGCTGCCATTGTTATATTCGGTTTTTGTTAATTTATCTGCTGTGTTGCTGTGATTTGTTTTCCATTAGTTTGTCCACTTCAGTGGACATCAATTGATATTTGTCACTCATTTTAACATGAGCACATTTTGGGAGCTTTTACCAGATTAGGAATGTCAAGTATGTAATAAATATGGCATGCCTTATTTTCGGCATTATTAGAAATGATCAAACATAATTCTTCCCCGAGTACAGAGATGTACTCAGGGAAATACACTGAACATTGTTATAGTGCTTTGCATTTTTTGTATTGAGCACTGAAGATTTAGCAGTTTGGAGGTGTTTGTGGTATTGAATTCTACCCCTCCCATATATATATATATATATATATATATATATATATATATATATATATATATATATATATATATATATATATATATATATATATATATATATATATATATGAAGACAGCATTAAATTCTAACCGTAGTTGAGGATGTCCTGTGGCCTAACGAGTAGAGTGTTTGCCAATGTCCAGGAGACCGGGGTTCAATCTCAGGTCAAGTCATACCAAAAAAAAATAAATAAAAAAATGGTACTTGATATTTCCTTGCTTAACACTCAGCATATAAAGCACTATCAAGGGTAAAGTGTAGCAATCCAAGGAAAGGAGTAGCATCCTTCCCTACAACTTGGTGTAGAAGCTATTGAAAAGGGAGCTTTTGGGTCGCCCTCGACTAAGGTTGCCAATTTTACTTATATTAAAATGCAGAGGAGAGCACTATTCCTTTCCCTAGATTGCTCCACTTACTCTTGATCCATACCTTATAATGCTGAAGGCATCAAATGCCAGTTTTTGGTATGACTCAACCTGGGATTGAAACCAGGTCTCCCAGGCTATTGGTAAACACTAACCATTATGCCAATGATGCAGTCAGCATATTCTAATCCCGATCAACAGAGCTTTGGAAAACAGATTAGAGGAAATAGTCCAATTAGCAAAAAGAAAATATGAATAACAAAACCTGTTTAACAAAATACAAACAAAAACCCTTCAATATTTAATTAGCTGTTTTTTGTTTTGTTTTCTAAGCGGGGACAGAACTGTTTATACTTACCTCATAAGAATAACTGTCGATCACATGACAGGTGCCTTGTTCTAAGTAGTTGTCTTCGGAATAAAAAATATTCTGCATCTTCTTACGGTCTTGCTGACGACAATACTATTGATAATAACAATAAGTTAAATAGTCAAAGGAAGAACATTTAGTACAAGTGTCCCAAGCTTTTTCAGCCCAAGGGACACAAAGATTAACTCAGGAGAGTTGAGGTTAACAATCATAAAATGACAGAAAAAACAAAAAGCAACTAAATTCACACAATAAACTCAATTAGTAAATTATGATTTAACAATATATCAACCAATCTAGGGTTATTTCAAGCCATAGTGAATTACATCCATTGTACATTGATATATACATTTTTTGTGTACTTATTTCTTAAGAGGGTTTTTTTGCATATAGTCTTATTGAATACAAATAATTCTTAAATAAATCTATTGAGCTCATAGATGGGACCCTAACAGGTACTACCACTCCAGGTCAAAATGAACCTGGGAGTAATTGCAATGAAAGGGTATTCTACACTCCCTACAGGTCCACAACTAGAATGCAGTTAAGTGTCACACCCAGAACACCTCTTTTTTTGGTGGAAGCAGAAAATAACAAAATCAAATATGTATTTGAAATATACATTAATATTTTTTTTGATTGGTTTAGTTTGGTTTTATGGCATATCAACCGCTGTAAGTTATTTAATGCCAAATCCTTTTTATACCCACATTAGATATATTATTTCTAAAAACACATTTTGCAGATAACTTAAAATGAGCCGGAGCTCATTTTTTTTTTTTTTTTTTTTTTGGCGCAGTTAAATGGTTTCACTTATTTCTATCGAATATGAATAATTCTATTTATTATTAATCATTTGTTTGCACACAGTTTCATGTTTTTAAATATTGTTATGAATCACTAGCAATTTAATTAAACATCAGTCATTTGTTTCCACACAATTAAATGATCAAACAGTTCTATTTCAAACAATTCAGTTTAGCATAAGTCATTTGTTTGCACTCAGTTTAAATGTCAGACAGTTCTACTTGACCCATAGATAGGACCCTATCAAGTGCTACCACTCCAGGCCAGAGTGGACCTGGGAGGAATGGCAATAAAGATATACTTTGCATTCCCCCAAAGCTCCTGCATTAGTGTTTAGTGTCATATCCAGGACACTAATTAGAGGAGTCTTACCCTCTGTAGAGATGCAGTCAGTGTATTCTACAGTCCAAACCAACTGGGCCAGGAATTTTTAAGGGCATTTGAAATCTCTGAACAAACCCAAAGTAATTTTCCATATACCAAATTCAGTGTAAGCAAGAGAATCACCTGTTGTATATAAACAAGAAAAATAAACAAAATATCCTTTTTTTATTAATTCATAGCTTTATTATTTACCCATAACCAGAGAAAGATAAGAGTTCATGCTTCTTTTAAAGGTATTATGCAAAGTGAAAACAATCTCATCCAGAAATTGAACTTGGAATTTATTTCCTCATAACCATTACACCA
This sequence comes from Sepioteuthis lessoniana, assembly GCA_963585895.1. Lineage (NCBI taxonomy): Eukaryota > Metazoa > Mollusca > Cephalopoda > Myopsida > Loliginidae > Sepioteuthis > Sepioteuthis lessoniana. The sequence goes on from OY757939.1 coordinate 21,293,125, forward strand.
CCCTCATTTTATTAAAAGGATTATATTTTCTCATTTCATTGAATATAAAAATCAAAGAAAAGGAGGTATTTTACCTGGAGGTAAAGATAATAAGCCATTGGAAGATTGCGGATTTGTCTGTGTAAGTCTGTTGAGTTGGAATCTTGTAATTTTAATAATACTGTATAGACTGGAGGTAAAACAAAAATAAAAGATCAGAGATGAAATTATCTTATACAAAGCAAGATCAAAATTCTTGTAATTTTAATAATACTGTATAAACTGGAGGAGAAACAAAAAAATTATTTTATACATATATATAGATCAATAGCATGAATTCCTTTGACTCATCATCTGTATCAGCCATCACTCTTGGTAAGTCCTTTAGACGGCATTCAGTGTCTGCACAGAGCTGATGAATGTAAGATTTGCTGGTCAGCTAATACTGGTGTGTCCATGGGTAAGGGTCCATGCGAGAATTTCACTCATGATTTCATCATTAATTCCATAGTAGCACTAAGCATATCTTGTTCATCTTACTTGGCTAGTGTGCAAGTGACTGTACAGTTGCTGTTTTGTAGGGTGCTGCTTCCAGGTTTTATTCAAAACAGCACACAGCATTCTATAAAACACACTTGGGAAATACTGGCATCATCAAAGCATATGAACAGCATGGATTTCCTTGACTCTCTCACCAATCATTTCCTTAGGCAAGGCCTCTAAATGGCATCCAGTATCTGCATAGAGGTGATAAATGTCAGTTTTTGTTAGTTAACCAACACTGTCTATGGGTAGGAGTCCACAGGATAATGTCGCTCATAATTTCATTTTTTCTTCTCTGGCAGTGGCCAGCATGTCATGTTCATCTTACTTGGATGGTTTGTGTGATGGGAGGTAAGTAGCTGTACAGCTGCTGTTTTGTAGGGTGCTGCTTCTTGTCCAAAACAATATGCAGCACCCTTGTGCAGTTTCCAAAGGCATGAGAACAACCTCACAGTTTTTTGAGTAAAGAAATTATGTTATGGTTAGTTTGGTTTCATATCAACCATTGTAAGTTATTTAATGCCAAGGCCATCCTTCTAGAAGAACAGTAGTAGTACTATTTAACCCATAGCTGGGAGAATAAGGGGATTCATACCTTTCCTAAGGGTAGTTGTCCGGGAGTGAATGTAATAGCGCGACTGGACTTCGAACTCACTATGATTCTACACGTCATCACTTTAATCATTACACCACAAGTACACCTCCCAAAATTATGTTATTGTTATATAGTTGTAATACAAATACAAATGGACTCAAATACACAGGCGACTCCGTTGTTCAGGTACAAACGTTTATTAACTTCTTGACTTCTGAGTTCGGTTCTACGACACGAGGAGAGAGACAATTCTTAATCATTCTAAACTAACAAAATTCAAATGCTTGGCACATCTTGTAGTCTTTAAGATCTGTCAGTAGAGATCTGTAGAACTCCATGGTCAGACTTCAACTTCTCAACACTATGGTCTTAACTCAACTCGCCTACAGTTGAGTATCCAACTGACGTGTTTTTCAAAATACCCAAATTCTCAGCCCATCGCTTCCAGGCATGACGTAATTCATACTCCAGTCCCAATTCCTATTTGGAGTTTATTATGACAATTGTGATTGTCATATCCTCTGCGTGTAAGCATAAACTGTACCCAATGTCTGCTGCACCTGAACTAAGAGCCGAATAGTTCAAAGCCCAACCAAACTGAATGATAAAATATAATTAACGAAAAATGATTAATATAAAAAAATCATTCCGTAATTATATAACATCATGACTGCATCCTAAATATGTAAGTGCTAATTTGAAAAAAAAATTATGAAGCCAAACTCAATACTTTTAAAGTGAAAATTTCTAGCGAAGCACAAGTCTGAGCAAGTGCAGATTTTTCCATACACACCAGATTTTCTTGCAGTAGTGCAAGATGGCTTCTGAGCACCCAGGAAAATTTAAACTATTGCACCACCTCCACACCATAAACTGTTATGGTTTTTAATTTCCCAAAATTTTGTGCATATTTTCTTGTGTAATTACATATGCATCAGATTTATTTATCCATAAAATAAAACTGCTTCTTTACAGCCATCAAAATTTATAACAAAATTATTGATAGTTGAAAAGGTCTGATATAGTGCCTCCAGGCAATTCCAAGGTAATTGCTTAGGTACAAATAATAAGTGCTTAAATAATGTGCATTCTCCTGTGGCAGTTGGGAACAGTCTATTAAGTTTGGAAGGGGGAATAACTATTAGTTTCAATCGTTAACTATAAAAAGTAAAGTTGGTGACCTGAAGGCTCCCTTTTCAATAGCTACCACATTGAGGTGTAGAGGAGGTAGCTACTCCATTCCCTGGATTACTCCACTTTACATTTGATCCGTCCTTATAATTTTGAGTGTTAAGCAAGGCGGCTTCTAGCACCATTTTTTGAGTCTTTGATATGACTCGACCTGAGATTGAACCCTGGTCTCCCGGACCATTTGCGAACACTCTACTCAAAACATTGTGGTAACTTTCAGGGTCAGGAATGCCACATAATCATCTTATTAGATTAAGAGATGTGTTATAAAGGTTTTATTGAGATGATCCTTCTTAACACCCATTAGGGTTGAAAGTGTTTTTGTTTATATATGTTTGTTTATTGATATTTTTTTTTTTTCTTTAGACAAATTCACTTACCTAGGAAGCAACCGAAAAGGACATCGATACAAGGTTAACGAAAGCATGGACAGCTATCAATAGGCTATCGATTATATGGAAATCAGACCTAACCAATAAAATGAAACGCAGTTTCTTCCAGGCAGCGGTCGCATTGATACTGCTATATGGATGTACTACATGGACTCTAACTAAATGGCTGGAGAAGAAGCTAGACGGCAATTACTCAAGAATGCTACGAGCAATCTTGAACAAGTCCTGGCGGCAACACCCCACAAGACACCAACTGTACGGCCACCTGCCGCCTATCGTGAAAACTATTCAAGTTAGATAAACCAGACATGCAGGACACTGCTGGAGAAGCAGGGACGAACTCATAAGCGATGTACTCTTGTGGACCCCCACACATGGCCATGCAAAAGCAGGACAACCAGCACGAACATACATTCAACAACTATGTGAGGATACAGGATGTTGTCCAGAAGACCTGCCTGAGGCGATGAACGATAGGGAAAAGTGGCGAGAGAGGGTCAGGGATATCCGTGCTACCAGCATGACATGATGATGATGGTTGATATTTAATATTATCAATAAACAAATTGTAGAATTAACTTTATTACTACAATGTGTTTCAAATTAAGAAAAAACTATTTTTTGTCAATTTTTTTATCCAACAATTTAAGCACCCCACAAGGCTATTGCCCCACTGGCCCCATCAACATTACTTCTTTCTTGTTTCCTAAATTGAAAATTGATTTCAAGTTAAGAGATTGGAAAGCAAATACAGCTTCACACCATATCAAAAGAAGAATTTCAGAGGTACCTTGAACAATGGAAAACTCATTGGAATATGTGCAAAATGCTAAAGAAAATTAATATTCATATAGAGGTATACCTCAGGTTACATTGTTTTGAATTAAGTTGTACTTGATTATTTGTCATTTGTCAAAAACAATATATGAAAAAATAAAAATCAAGTTTAAGTCATTTTATTCGACTTTACATCTATCCGCCACAAATATTGAAGTCATAATATCACTAGAAAAGCATTAAAAGCACATAAAATCATGTTACTGTACAATAAATAAGAATAAAAGTATATAAAATCATGTTAAAATGCGTACATTTATAGTAAATATTAATATAATCATCATAAATCAAAGAGAATGAAATATGAAAACATCTGTGACTGTTATTGTCTTATTTAGCAGTTTTTAAGCGCTCATTTTATTTTATGTCTTAGAGCAAACCACATTCGCAAATAAAGAGCCCACGACATACAGTAAAGATCACCTAATTGTAAACATTGACATTTATAAGTATGAATGTACATGTATTCATAAATTTAGATTACTTTTTTCTGTATTATACTAAAACTAAAATTTATTTGTTTGTAAACTTAAAATAGATTCTTATTGACCATATATTATTAAAAATGCATTTATAAATAAAATACAGAACTAGAAATGGTTATTTGTGGTTTAGCTGAGTGACAAGAGAAATTAAGAGACAAGTAAATTCAATTTAAGTCATTTTTTGACTTAAGGCACATCTCCTGGAATGAATTACTGATATAAGGAGAGTTATATTTGTATTGTTCATTTTTGTCTTGGTAAATACAGCTTTCATCTTGCATTTTTTGAATATGCCATGAATATCTTGAAATGTCACAATAATACTTATCCTATAACCTGGCTTGGTTTGGTCTTATGGCATATCAACCATTCTAGGTTATGTAATGCCAAATCTTCTTTATATGTATATATTGAATATATGATTTGTAAACACACTTTGTTGATAACATTCTTAAATGAGCCTGAGCCCTTTTTCCCCACACAAATAGTTTCAAGTATTGCTGTATAAGAGTTTCAATTTAACATCAGTCATTTGTTTCCACAGAGTTTGTTTAAGAGGATTTTTGCACATGGCTATATTGAATATGAACAATCTTTAAATAGATCAACTTGATCCATAGTTGGAACCAAAACAAGTACTACCACTCCAGGTCAGAGTGGGCTTGAGAGTAAATGGTAATGAAGGGGCACTTTGAACTCCAGAACTAGAGTCTCACCAGATGTAAGTTAGTGTCCTACTCAGGACAGCCCTTTAGGGGAGGCCTTTCTCCTCTGTAGGGGGATACAGTTAGTACATTCCAAGCTCTACTAGAAAGGAAAAAAATAAAATAAAAATTTTAAAAACTTACCGAGATCCGTATCCCCACTATCAATTGCTTTCGAAAGAGCCAGCTCATTTCTAGTCATTTTCATCAGCAATGGAACTTGTTCTGAGGCTTTTGGTTCATATTCTAAAAGCCGGATTGCTAGTTCCTCTCGACCACAGTCTACAGCTTTGCTGGCAATCTCTGAATAAGATACTCCAGGAGTGTCTCCCAACTTTTGGGAGATGGCATAAGCAAGTGATTCATCATTCTCATGCTTTTGTTGCACCTGAAATATGCAATAAAACCATTAAGTCCAGGGTTGGATTAAAATATTGCAAGCGCACAGGTTACTTGTAAGGTGCTCAGTGGTTAAAAATGAATTTAATACTTTAAATTTTTTTTTTCTTTTGAAAATTCAAAAGAAAAAAAAAATTTAAATATTAAATTCATTTTCATAATTAAAATTGTTGGAAATAGATTTCTTTAAAATATCAGTAATTCATGAGTTGTTTAGAATATCCTTTTCAAATGCCCAGAGAGCAAGTCCCTCAAGTTGTTCTTGTGCCATAGTCAACTTTTCTCTCCAGTTGTATTCATTATCAAACACTAGAAAATTTGTACAGCTACTTCAACATTAGGAAATGTAGAAGTTAATCGATTGCTTTCTACATTAATGTAGATATCAGAATCTTACTATATTTATACTTTGGTTCTCTATTCACAAATGAATTAATTTCTAAAGTGAGATGGTAGGGGCACCTTGGCCTTAACCCCCTAAAACCCATGACTTAATCCAGTATAGATTTAGTAGATGATTTAAATTACCAAGTGGAGCATTCTGAAAATTATATCTGTAATTTATTTCCATGGAAACTACAGCAAATACAAGGAGCACAATAAAGCCATTAGATAGAGCAAGTTTTCAGCTACAAAATACTATTTTTTCACATAGTTACCACCACTGGCTATGCATCTTTTCCAACAATAATAAACAAGTACTTTCATGCCACATTCACACGAGGTCATCTGTGACACGATCATACAGGCTTAGCTCTAAGTAAGTACATGTATTTGTGTATTTATGTATGTGTGAGTGTATACATGAGTATGTAAGTTGACTATAGGTATGTATATGTGCATGTCTATATAGGGGCCGGAACATATTTGTTTGGGAATCCTACCAGTATAAAGCGCAGATAGTCAGATAAAAACAGGCTGTGACTAAAAAGATTTTGTTGTTCACAATTTAGGGTCTCCTGGAGACGCACAGTCTGGTAGTGTTTTTATGGCCAGCCTATGGGTCGCCAAAAATCTAGAAGTCAGCTTTAGTTTTTAGTTAAGGGAATTTTTACCAGCCAAAGTGAGGACAAACACAGAAGATATACAGGAGACAGAGAGACACGTAGATAGATCAAGAAGACCAGAATAGATATCCGAAATCCTAGCAGTCAGCTTTAGTTTTTAGTTAAGGGAATTTTCGCTAACCAAAGTGAGGACTTGAAAACCATCATTTTTTTTAAAAGTGTCACACACAAGCCCTGTTTTTTTTTTAAACAACATTTATTTTGTACCACCACAGCTCACAATAGACTTTGTAGCACTATGGTACCACATAGATACGAGTAACACTACGGTTCTATTACTATAGCACTACCGCTTAAGTTTCAGTCAGATCCTTGTAAACTCACCATAAGAAAAAGTGACGAATGCACAAACCCTGTCTGTTGGTTTATTTTATGTGAAGTTTATTTGTTACTACCCTTCTAAGTAGTTGCTGAACAGAAAATAGTATGAACTTAGTCAATTACTTTAGATAGACAGAGAGAAATAAACCATTGCAGGACGATGGTGCAAACACAGACCTTGGTCCTCATTCTTTGCAGAGCTCACTCAAAATGGTTGCTGTAATTTTTGTCCTGTCTTCACATCTCTGCATCTGGTCTCCAATCAACTTTCTTGTCTTTGTTTTCTATCCCGCATCCACTTTAAAGGCTTTTCCATTTGAGTTTCTTCCAGCCAATCACAGCCTGCAGGCAGATTGCTCCCGATACATTTCTATTTTTAAATTGGGCATCTGCTGCAACCATGACCTGGATTTTGGGAACCTACTATTCACTTTCCTATTTGTTTCTTCCTTATCATCGTGTCGCTGTCTCGAATCTCTTTCTCATATATATCCCTCCTTATTCACTGTCTTCTGGTTGACCTAAATCTCACAAGGAAACAACTTACTACTAAAACAATCAACCAGGATCCCTGATTATATTACAATTCAATTTTTTGTTTGTTCTTTCTTTGTGGACTGTCTCGGACTCATGTATTTCAACTCGACCTGCTGAGAAAGACAACACGAGAAGTCACATGATCCTATAGACACAGATGCACAACTTGATACATATTCCAACAATCCAGAAAGTACTGTAATTATTCAGGTATAACATGCACTTTTGTATAACACCCCGCCTTAATTTGAACAAGGAAATTCTGAAAAAAAAAAAAAAAAAAAAAAACCAACTTATTTTATAATTTGTAGCAGCTAAATTTAACCTTTCTTCAAGTTTTTATTTGATTCATATAGACTAAAAGCATTTATCCAGCAAACACACTAATATGTTAACACAATAATTCAAGCTTGTGGCAAAAATAAGCTCACATAAGAAACAAAATTATAAACGAACATATGTAATACTGGCTATTTCTCTTTTGCAGCATAAAACAGAAGTGTTTGTTACACATTACTTAGTTTGGACCATAGATATTATCTACATTCAATAGCTATACTCACCATGAGTATATATTGGAATTGGATTATTGTGAGTTCAATTTCTAGTCCAAGTTCTAATAGTGGTTAAAAAGGCAAAAAGTGACCGATGTGAGATACCTGATAGGTATGGATGGCAAAATAAGAACAGTCAAGCCCAGGGATTCAAATAAAAAGGTTAACTTTGGAATTCACGGAAGGTTATCAAGTATGACAAAAGGCACTTGAGAAATGCTGGTAATTAAATTATTATGGAGGATAACAAACCAAAAAAAGTTTTAATTAAAGATGTTTCATTCTAAATATCTAATATAAAATAATTAAAAGTAATTTAAAATACCATCAATATTTATGACTGAAATTAAAAGTTTTATTGAAATTATTTTTATATTAAAAAAAAAAATTCATAACTTGTATTCATTGAAAAAGATAACATTTTTGTAATAAATAATCAGATAAAACCTTGAAAGATACTGAACATAATACTATCACAATTACGAATAACAACTTTAAGCCAGAATTAAAATGCAATATTGATTGCCAATGAAACCCCCAAACAGTTCAAGCTTCAGGACCCCTAATATACAAGTCTGCCACAAATAATATTTTCATAAATTTGAAATACCTTACCTTATAACAAGCCCAATGGGCTAAGATACGGCTGACACCCTCAGTGTCATGAATATGCAGGAACTGACAAATACGAATAGCCAAAAAGAAGTGCTTCCGAAGAACCAGACGATCAATAACCACTTCTATGGTCAATGTTTCCATTCTAGAAAAGGTTAAGGTTCTTTTATATAAATACAGGTAGATAAAATCAACCACAAAGCATGACAATATTGGGTAAGGTTTGGAAAGAAATCTAACAGAATGAGAAAAAAGTACAGGGTTAGTTGGTACTAGGAAGGATATTCAGTCAAGTCCCCATGTAGTGAAATTAAAAGGTAGAACCCACAGAATGGTGCCGCCGATGAGCTAACCGGGGTTTGTCGTTTAAAGAGACAATGAGTGGTGTGTTGTATATGCAGGCGGAACAGCCAACATTTACGTGAATCCAGCAACCGTCCTCGGCTGGATAAAAAACAGATGGTGAGCCAAATGAACAAGAGAAATGAAATGTGACAACGAACCGCCCTTGCCTCTCAAGCATGTTTTGTTCATCTTCCTTGGATGGTTAGTGAGATGGGTATAAGCTCATTTACTCATACATGAATATTTAATACATACAAATGTGCTCCACTATAAAATTTGCACATATTCTATAAACAAGAAGTATATGAAAGGGGTAGAAAAATAGTAAATAGTTTTTTGGAAACAGCAGAAAAACTCTACAGTAAAACCATGCTGGCTTTACAGTATTATGGCCTGGCAGAAGACATTTCTTTATTGTTTAAAGAACAGAGATCAATGAGACTGAGATGGATTCTAAGATAGACATATGACCACAAGTTTTTAAGGAGATAATAATTGTCTCTTTACAAAAGGAAAATAGTATGAAAAATCAGACTGACATGTTTCCCTAAAGGGAGAGTGTATCTACCCAACACCTCCACTATGGGCAGGATGCAACACAAAGTCTATTTTTAAAAGGCATAAAGCAGGTTTGAATTCAGATTTGTCCTTCTCCTAGACTGGCCAAGACTAAAGAACCTAATCTGTCAACTACTTTCTCATACCTGGGAAGAACAGCTGGATACATACCTTTCCCAAGGGCATTAGCATAAATTGAAATGCAAACAGCTTTGAACTTCAGTCACTGATTCCATATAATGAAAAACATTATGCAAAGTGCACTTTATATGGATACTTGGGTTTCAGTTTCTTTGTTTAATGGCATGTCAACCTTTGTGGGTTATTTAGTGCTACAGCCATCCTAGTAAAAGAACAGCAGTGATACTATTAAACCCTAACTAAGGCATTCCTACCTTTCCAAAGGGGCATTAGTCTGAAAGTGAACATAATAGCATGACTAGAGTTCAAACTAGCCTAAGTCCAGTACTTTAACAACTATGCTTCAGGGATACACCTATAGGGATAGTGTAACCAGAATGTATTATTCCAGTAAAGAGATAATGTCTAGATTGCCGTCTAGAGGTCTGGATGAAGTCTCAACAAGTCAGTGTTGATTTGGAAAAAAGAAATAAATAAAGCCACTCACTTTTTGCATGAAATGATATATGTGTAACACAGGATTGTGAAAGTGCAACAGCCTCCATACTGACCAGATTTAGCTACATGAAATTTTTTTCTCGTTACCTAAATTAAAAGTTTATCTTCAGAGTAAGATTTGAAGATACAAAGATGATAAAATACAGATGGATAGACATTTGATGAAGATTTAAATAAATTCATGCCCATACAATAAGATATGAGGGTTATTCAATAAATTAAGAGAAATATTACTTAAAAAGTTGGCAATAAGAAGAACTGTTTACAGCAGCACTTTTTTTAAGCAAATCCATAGTCATGGGTCCTTTTCAAGTCCTAGAAGATTGTCAGCATTACCCTCTATAATGACTGCTGCACTAGGAGATTTTTCAGGAGATTCAGTGTTTTTCCATTTTACAAATTATCTTTTCGACTCGAGCCTGTAGAGACAAACCCATTTTTATCTCATTTGTAAACATTTTTGGCAATTAACACATGCTCCTCCAGTCACATCAAACATTCACTGTAAATTTTAAAAGGGTTTACTGTTTGCAATTATCAAAAACTTGATGACAGACCTCTGTTCATGCCTTAGAGCACACTGTTTGGTTTGCTACCATTCTAATTAGCCTCAAAACAAATGTTTTTGCAAGATTGAAATAATTTTTGCTATAAATCAATTCCAAACAATTTAGAGTTTACATCTATGGGAAAAAATTTAATTTGCTTTTTTTTTTTTTTTAAATTTCCCTTTTATATTAAATGACCATTTAAGTTTATAATAACGATATTATTTTATAATAATAATACACATATAATAACATATATATATATATACATATATAAGATGATATATATAATAATTTATGTTATATAATATATATTACAAGGCTTGTGCCATATACATTCTCTGATGAAAGCAACAAGCTGGAAACATATACATATTTAACACGTATATAAAAACAAAATAAATAAATGAAAAAAAAAAAAATACAAATCTCTTTGTGGACCTACCTATTTTAAAAAATACATTTTTATTTTTTCTTTGGACCTACAAACATATTTTATTATATAATATATAATGATATGTATAATACATATTATATAATAATATGTATATTATAATAATAATTTCTTGAATGAGCCTCATATTTTATAACAAAAAAAAAAAATTAGAAAAAAAAAAGGAAAAAAAAAAAAAAGAAAGATAGTCAAGAGCAATAACAGATCAGAGTCTCCTTGTATTTAAATTTGCAAAAATGAACACAGTTTCTCATGATTGACGAAAAGAATTAGATAAGAAAGGATACTGAGTATATGTAAGAGGAATTCCAATCCTGAAATGTCGTATCTGGTTAAGAACTCGAAGTTTCTGACACATCGTCATAAACTCTTTTGCAGAATAATCGGTAAGAAAACTTTTGCCAAATGCAGCAGCCTAAAAATGAAAGAAATGAAATCAGTTATGACAAAAAAAAAAAAAAAAAAAAAAAAAAAAAATCACTTTAAAATTTATGTCTGTATGAATGAAAAAAAAAATCCATACTAAACATTGGTATACAAGTTTTATTTGTTTTATATAGAAGTTTAGACCTAAGGTCATCTTTGGGTAAAAACAGAGTTGAATTCTAAACATTTATTTTAAGATTAATCATGTTGTTTACCTTATGAATGGATGTGACACTAAACTCTGTGGGTCCTAAGTGCTCATATTCAGGTGTAATAAAGCATGTGTGTGTGTATGAAAATCATACCAAACAATAAGAAATCCTTGTAAAAAAATTTTTTATATATATATATATATATATATATATATATATATATATATATATATATATATATATATATATATATATATATATAAAAAAAAAACACATATCCACACACATAAATATATATAAAATATTATTTACCAACCCCTCTGTACAAGCACTATGTGACACAAGGGCAATTTCTAAGCAGAATTTAATAGGTTTGAATTCAGAGTTTTTCCTTCTACTAAACTGGTTGCCTAACCAAGGCTAAAGAACCCACTCTATCCAACTATTTACCCATAACTGGAGGGAGAATAGTTGGATTCATACCTTTCCCAAAGGTATTAGTGCAATGGGAAATGCAAACAGCCTCATCCAGGTTTGAACTTGGGTTGCCGTATTCATTTCCTATGATGATAACTATTAAACTACAAGCACATTACCTATATACATATACACACACGTTTTTATAAGTTAGTTGGCTAACTGGAGTCAAGGGTGAACCAAAGGCAATTCTTTTTCAATATACACAGGGGTGTAGGCGGGGGTGCTACTCCTTTTCCTGGATTGCTCCACTTACCCTTAATTTGTAACTTATAATGCCGAGTGTTAAGCAAGGAAGCATCAAGTATCATATTGTGAGTCTTTGGTAAGACTCGACCTGGGATTAAACCCTGGTCTCCTGGGCTATTGGCAAACACTAACCATTATGCCAATCAGATATATATATATATACACACAAAGATGCATATATATATATATATATATATATATATATACACACACACACACAAAGACGCACATATATATATATATATATATATACACACACAAAGACGCATATATATATATATATATATATATATATATACACACACACACACACACACACACACAAACATATGCACATGTGTATACACACAAGTATATACCCACACATGCATACACATTATATATACTCACACAAGGATACACACCTCCAATATATACTACACACACACAAAGCTACATTGTATTTTATACACATAGTTTATGATACTGAATATGCACTTGTAAAATGTGTTTGAATTTATGTAAATCAGGAAACAAACCCGTAAGAGTTCTTTCTGTTCACTTGCTTCTAATTGATGACCAGCAGCTCGAATACATTGGTCAACTGCTTCATCCTTTCGATCGATCATTCGAAGATGTTCATCCGCATTTTGACTGCCACGCTAAGTTCAAAAAGCAAAAAGAAACTCAAATTAAATGAAAATAAAACTGTAACCAAAGTTTAAGCAGAACTGAAAAAGTAAAAGAAAAAAAAACATTTTCTTGATTCTTTTTTTTTTTTTTTAGAAATCTATAAGATGCAACATGAATGATTTTAATGGCATAGCAACTTGTCTAGGGTTAATTTATGCCTATTAGTTAAAGAATTGCATTCAATGTATGTTCATAGATGTTTTGTGGGTTTTTTTTTCCTGGATCAGAATGGACCAAGGTGTAATGGCAGATTTCCTGAAATGGAACCTCACCATCAAATGCAGTTAAATGTTATACCCAAGTCACTTTTTTTTTAAGTGTTGAAAGTCTTACCTCTCTGCAGGGGATACAGTCTGTGTATTTTAAGTTCTGCTGACAGAGTTAAAGAGGCAACACAGTACCCTATATCATTGTGTATAGGCCAAACTTCAAAGAATTTTTTAGGGAAAAAGTAAACATCCACTGATACATGAGCAATAATTTTGGTTGGTTGGTTTGGTTTTATAGCATATCAACAACTGCAGATTATTTAATGCTAAATCCTCTTCATACATATATATTAAATATGATTTCTGAACACATTTTCTTGATAACATTTTTAAATGAGTCTGGGCTAATTTTCTTTACTCACGGTTAAATGGTTTCAAGTATTGCTATCCAATACAAATATTTCTATTCACAATTAATCATTTGTTTGTACACAGTCAAATGGTTTCAAGTATTCCCATGTAACAGTAACAATTTAACATCAGTCATTTGTTTGCACAAATTTAGATGGATGATAAGTGACATTAGTTTGTCGGTAATTTCATTTTTAAATGTGTTAAAATTAATTTGTTTGTACACGCATATTGGATTTTTATTTTTATTTTTTTTTTTACACAGTTAAATGGTTTCAATAACTACAATCTAAAACTGATAATTCTATTCAATATTAATCATTTGTTTTCAGGCAATGAAATGGTTATAAGTATTCCTATGTATCACTAACAATTCAGTTAGACCATCATTTGTTTAAACATGGTTAAATGATCAAACAGTTCTATTTCAAACAATTCAATTTAGCATAAGTCATTTGTTAGCACTCAGTTTAAATATCAAACAGTTCTATTTAAACCCATAGATAGGACCCTATCAGGTGCTACTACTCCAGGTCAGAGTGGGCTTGGGAGCAATCGCAATGAAGGAGTGCTCCACACTCCACAAATAGAGCCTTGCCCTCAGATTGTTTAATGTTATAAACAGGACACTCATTGGGAGGGTGGGTCTTACACCTCTGCAGAGATGCAGTCAGTGTATTCTACAGCCCCAGCCAACTTGGGTGGCAATAATTTTGTAAGATTGAAACTCAATCACAGGCACAAACAAATTAGTGCATAATATGATGATATCTTGTGAAATAGCTTTTCGGTTTCTTGGGAACACAGGATTTTCCTCACAGGAAATCTCAATGGCCAATTCTATACTTTCAATCATGTTCATAATTAAGAATCAATCTTAGATTAAATCGAGAGAATGTACTTGAACTTAGAAATTGATTGCTACCAATCAGTTACAGACTTCACTCTACTGTCTCTGATAGACAAAAGCACCTTCATAACTGAAATGTAATAATCACATTCCTCCCATTTTATGCTTACTTTGGAAAAAAAAAATTGCATAAATTCTCATTGCTCAAAACCATGTAGCTTTAAATTGAGATGTTAGGGCAGCCATGTTTTCTCTCTTGAACATACAATTCATTCTGCACACTCACTTTGCCATACAGGGGTAAGCTGTCTTTTCCATTTAATTCTTCCATAAATAAGAGCTCTGATTTTAGAGCTTAGGGTATCCTAAACTTCATTCTCTGCAGAGGGATAAGATCCCTACCCAAAAAAAGGGATCCTGGATAAAACATTAAACTGCATCCAGTGGTGAAGTTAGAATTTTTGAGTGTGTGGAGAACTCCTTCAATGCAATTACTCCCAGATTCACTCTGACTCAGAGTTGTAGTAGTGAGGGTGACCCGAAGGCTCTCTTTTCAATAGCTACAACACAGAGGTGTATAGGAGGGCACAACTCCTTTCTCTGGATAGCTCCAATTACCCTTGATCCATATCTTTTAAAGCTGAGTATAAAGCAAGGAGGTATCAAGTACCATTTTTTAAAGTTTTGGGTATGACTCAATCCAGGATTGAACCTAGGTCTTCCAGACCGTTGGTAAAAACTAACCATTATGCTAATGGTCAACTATTCAAGAAATGTATTCACCGAACCCCTCCATCACAGGCATGACGTGACCCAAGGCCAATTTTTAAGAGAAATACTACTAGTTTGAATTCAGAGTTTTCTTACACCTAGATTAGTTGCCTAACCAAGGCAACAGAACCCTGTTTGCCCTATTACTTTCATTCAGCCAAGAGAAGAACAAATAGATTTATGCCTTTCTCAAGGGCATTAGCACAAAGTGAAACACTAACAGGCTTAACCAGACATTGAACTCAAGTTACCATATTCCTACAATAATCTAATTTAAATGTGTCTCTGAGGTTCTACAACTGATCTTAATTCAGAGTTTTCCTTCAAGATTAGTTGCCTAACCAATGCTAAAGAACTATTTTCTCATAGACAGGATTAATTAAAATGAAATGAAACAATAACCTTGTCCAAGCATTGAACTTGGGTTGCAAATTTTATATAACTTTTAAGCTAAATGCACCTCTACAGTATGAGCCAAACTTTTTGCTATTTATTTACAGGTTGGAGAGTAGATTGCTTTCTCATGAGCATTTAAAAGGGACTTCACTTCCTATTTTGAATTCAGAGTTGTCCTCAACAAATCCTGGAGACAGTTTTAGCAATAAATGAATGAATATCCTACCTGGTATTCTTTTGATGCTTGTCTCAACATGGCTCCAGGATGCATGGATAATATTTTGTAAACATTTTGGGTAACTTCTGGAAAAAAGAAAAAAAAAAAGAATTATCTATATATAATTTTTAATTTAATTATTGAGTCTTATAACCAAAAAAAAAAAAATGGTTTGGTTTCTTTGTTTAATGGCATATCAACCTTTGTAAGTTATTTAATGCCAAGGCCATCCTTATAAAAAAAAAAAAAAAACAATAGTGGTACCACATTTAAGCCATAGCTGGGGGGATAAAGAAGTTCATACCTCTCTCAAGGGTATTAGTCTGGAAGTGAATACAATAGTGAGTCTGAGCCCCAGTGGTTCTATGTTGCAGTCCACCACATTAGCCAAAAGCCTAGGGAGAATCTCCCTAGAGAGAGAGAGAAAATCTAAGAGAGCTAGAGAGAGGGGGGAGAAAGAAATAAAAGGGTGAGAGAAAGGAGAGGAAACCAAAAGGAAAGGAAGTGAGAGAATCCAAGAATCTGGGAGAGGGAGAGAGAGAAAGAGAGAGCTAGCAAGCAAGCAAGAAAAAGATACTCTGAGAAAGAAAGAGAAAGGGAAGAGAGAAAAAGAAAGAAGAAACCAGAGAGAGAGAAAATTTAAGAATCAGAGAGAGAGAGAGAGAGAGAGAGAGAGAGAGAGAGAGCGCAAGAGAGAAAAAGGTAATCTGAGAGAGAATGAGAAAGAAAGAGAATGGGAAGAGAGAAAGGAAACCAGAAAGAAAGGAAGGGAGAGAGAGAGTGAGAAAGAAAAATAATCTGAGAGAGAAAGATATAGAGGAAACCAGAGGGAAAGAGAGAGAGGGCAGGAAAAAACACTGAAACTAATCATAAATAGAATTGCATATGTGTGTGTGTGTGTGTGTGCAGTTGGGTTTTTTTAAGCTTACCAAATTATTCTTTACTTATCTATGTTATTTTTCGCTGTAGGCCACAAAAGATTTGAAGATTTCCATTTAGCTTTCAGTGACAAACTCGTAATCCAATCAGTTAAAATTCAACTCATAAAAGTCCTTTCAAATACAGGATATTTTTTTAAAAAATATCATTTGAGATGTTCAGAGTATTTTAGAAAAATCAATATCATTTTGTAACAACTCAAAATTATATGTTTAATGTTTAAACACCTATCTATTTTCTGTGAATGGCATTTCTATACCTGAAAAGAAAAAAAATTAAAACAGAATTCCGAGTTATTTTTACATATACTGTTAAAAATTGAGATTATTTGAATGAGAATTGGTCAAGTAATTAAATTACAAAATGATATTAGTGTTTCTGAAACACCCTGTATAATAAAACAGTTCAAACTACAAACCTGGAACTTTCTCTAAAAATTCATGCACCAAATTGCTGATAATTCTAACACCATCAATCTCTTCAACTAGATGTACAGGAGTATCCAGCACATTTGTAAGGACAGTTAAGGTGATAAAACAATTTCAACACAAATAACAAATCTCCATGCTTTTCCAGAACAGACCACCAATGGCAATTTTTGTTATTTCTGTGATAATGTACAAAAAACTATATATATGAATATGATACTTACATTCACCATCCGGATATGAATAAGTTTCAGTCATCTGCTTTATTTCATTTTTTGTTTCTTTTACTAAATAGTTATTCAGTCCCAAAAATCACAAATCGACTCTAAGTCAACACCTCAATGATTCATAAGGAAAAGAGTAAAAGACTAAATTGTAGCTAAGTGAAGATGTGATTTTGGAACTTAATTGTTTGAAAGAAAAAAAAGTAAATAATTGAAGTTTACACATTTCAGCCATTATAATTGTAATAAATTACCAAGAGTGAATGTGTGTGTATTAAAATGTGAAACTGATCCAAATATTCACTTTTAAAACATCACTAACTTTGTATTGTGCCAACTCACTGATCTCAAATGCCAGAACGAATCTACTGCTCTGAACCTTTCCCATGCTTATATTCTTGTCCATTACCGGACATTGGCCTAGCGGCTAGGGTGTTCGCCAATGGCCCGGGAGACCTGGGTTCAATCCCAGGTCAAGTCATACCAAAGACTCAAAAAATGGTACTTGATGCCTCCTTGCTTAACACTCAGCATTATAAGGTACGGATCAAGGGTAAAGTAGAGCAATCCAGGGAACGAGTAGCGCCCTCCCTTACACCTTCGTGTAGTAGCTATCGAAAAGGGAGCCTTCGGGTTGCCCTCGACTATGGTCGCCACTAATATTCTTGTCCAAGCAAGCTCAAAATTTGCATATTAACATTAGTCCTGCGAGACCACTATCTACATGTTCTCATGTTGGCGGTGGCGATCATGTTTTTTCTTGACATATACTCTGTATGCAAAGAATGTGCATTGCCGTTTCTGCCTTGGGGGGTAAGTCAACACTTTCACTACCGTCCGTAAGTCTACTTATTTCTTTCATCATGCCACTCACTTCTCATCACTTCTTCCATTGCAACATTGATTCTGCTTTGCTTTGTTTTGTTATATATTTCCTCCTGGAAGCCGAGCACATGTATGGACAGCTATCAATAGGCTATCGATTATATGGAAATCAGACCTAACTGATAAAATGAAACGCAGTTTCTTCCAGGCAGCGGTCGCATCAATACTGCTATATGGATGCACTACATGGACTCGAACAAAACGGCTGGAGAAGAATGCTGCAAGCAATCTTGAACAAGTCCTGGCGGCAACACCCCACAAGACACCAACTGTACGGCCACCTGCCTCCTATCGTGAAAACTATTCAAGTTAGACAAACCAGACATGCAGGACACTGCTGGAGAAGCAGGGACGAACTCATAAGTGATGTACTCTTATGGTCCCCTACACATGGCCGTGCAAAAGCAGGACGACCAGCACAAACATACATTCAGCAACTATGTGAGGATATGGGATGTTGTCCAGAAGACCTGCCTGAGGCGATGAACGATAGGGAAAAGTGGCGAGAGAGGGTCAGGGATATCCGTGCTACCAGCACGACATGATGATGATTACAGTAATTTTAAAGAGAAATATAATTACTTCATTTGGATACCAGTTTCATTATTCTATCTAGTTCAAAACTAGTTTTATAGGATTGATGACCATATTTATCAATCAACACTTGTAATTTTGAAGAGAAATATATTCATTTTATTTTGATACCAGCTTTATTATTCTATCTGGTCGAAAACTGGTTTTATAGGACTGATGACCATATTTATCAATCAACACTTGTAATTTTGAAGAGAAATATATTCATTTTATTTTGATACCAGCTTTATTATTCTATCTGGTCTAAAACTGGTTTTATAGGACTGATGACCATATTTAACAATCAAACCAGACACTTAATTTTATTCTTTAATTTAAAAAATAAGTGAATCATTTCCTTAAAATTTTATCCAATCAATAACATTCTTTGAAATTATTCAACTGGACAGAAATATGTCACACTGAATGTTTAAGGTGGGCAAAGGATATGTAATAACATCTTTGTCAGGACCCACAATTAAAAGCCGAGTATTCCAGTTTAACACCAACGCTTCAGTTCCACACCTGAAAAAAAAAAAAAAAAAAAAAAAAAAAAAATTATTTTATCTGTTTACTTTTAATACTTAAAGTCACTCTAAGCAATGCTAGTTGGACACTATAGTCAAAAGGTTACAAAAAAAAAAAAAAAAAAAAAAAAAAAAAAAAAAAATTGGGTCTCCTGTGTATGACATTAAACAGAATCTGATGGTGAGGGTCCAGTTCTGGATTTCTGGGAAGTATGGAATACTCCTTCATTGCCATTACTCCCAGTTCCATTCTGATCTGGAGTGGTAATAGCTGCTAGGATCCCATCTATGGGTCAAATAGTTCTGTCTACAAATTATTCATATTCCATAGGACTCAAGAATCTATGCAAAAAATGGAAATATAAAATGCAATGAACCTGATTTCCTAACCTTTAGGAATAAAATAAAATAGGTTGACATATTAAACTCAATCAAAAGATGACAAATAAAGGGTAAGGGTATTAAAAGGGATAACAAAGCAGAAATTTAAACAAAGTGTTGTAAAACTAGTCCATGCAAAAGCAGTAATACAGTCCTCAGACAATTGGGTTGCGTCAGTTAACTAAAAATAACACACACGACTAACAGCCCTCCCTCAGTATACCTCTGGTCAACTCATTCGTTCTGTCAAACAAAAAAGCAGTCCGCAAAGAAAAACAACAACCTTGCTCCTACTGCTGGCATGCTATTTTATGCAAGTTCCGGCATATAGAAATTTGTATGTGAGGTAGATTTCTTGTGAGAGATGAGATCGGCCACGATAACTTCTGCCTCCAGAAGTGAACATATTTTTTACTGTTTGACAAGCAAACCATAGTCTTACGCGCTTTGATCCAGGAGGTAAGTTTCTTCTCTCGCTACACAAAGATAGGGTAAGACACTAACTTTGAACCCCTGTCAAAAATTATGGATTTACTACACTTAAAAAATGTTCACTTTGGTTTTGTTTTTTTAGCAGTAAATAAACTAACAGATAAGACACAAAACACCTATTTATTCAACAGTTAAACATTCTGACTTTACAGTTAAATGGTTTCAAGTATAGCTATCCAATACTAATAATTCAGCTTAATATTAATCATTTATTTGCACACAATCAAATGGTTAAATAGTTCTATTTGACCCATAGATGGGTCCCTAACAGGTACTACCACTCAGGGTCACAGTGAAACTGGGAGTAATGGTAATGAAGAGGTACTCCACATTCCCACAAGCTTCAGGACTAGAACCTTAGCATTAGATGGTTTAGTGCCATATCTAGAGCACTCCTTAGTGGGGTCTTACCTCTTTGCAGAGATGCAGTTGGCATAGTCGACAGCCCCGGCAATAAAGTTGATTCAAGAAACCAGAGGTAGGGTTAGCTTGACTTAAGTTGAAGAACTAATTGTTAGGCCCCCACCACCTCAACCTTACTGATTGGATCAAGAGAAATTGTCATTAATAAAGATGCCCATACAATTTTATTCACAGATTTCATTTTGTTTCTTTGTACTGATTGAGAATATTTTCTTTGAGAAGAACTGGTTTTGGTTTGGTTTCTTAGTTTTTAATGGCATATCAACCTTCATGGCTGGTTGGTTGGGTTTTATGGCATATCAGCCTTTGAAGGTTATTTAATGCCAAATCCATTTTTATACAAATAATCAGTTCTATTTCAAACAATTCAGTTTAGCATGAGTACACAGTTTAATTGTCAAAAACATTTCTATTTCAAGCTATACAATTGAGTCAAACAGTTCTAATTCAACCACAGTTAGATGTCTACATTAAACAATTCAGTTGAGCATAAGTACAGTTTCAATGTCAAAAACAGTACCATTTCAAACAATTCAGCTCAACACAAGTACACAGTTTAAATCTAAGTACACTGTTTAATTGTCAAAACATTTCTATTTCAAGCTATTCAGTTTAGTCAAACAGTTCTAATCCAAACAATTCAGTTTAGCATAAGTACGCAGTTTAGTTCTATTCAACCCATAGAGAGAGCCCAATCAGGTGCTACCACACTGGGATTCAGTACATCAGTATATCGAAAACCAACCTTCATCAGATATTACCTTAACTTCAACTCCCACCATCCATACAATGTAAAGAAAGGAATCATCCGCTGCCTGCAACACCGACCAAAAGCCATCAGTAATAATGTATATCAAGAAGAAATGGACAGATTAAGAGATACCCTCCATCGAAACAATTACCAAAAGAGCATAACATCAGCCCCAAGAAATCTAGATAGCAAGACAGACGACAAAACCCAAAAATTTACCACAGTATGTCTACCCTATGTCAAAGGCTTGGCTGAAAAGATTTTTTTAAATATGTAGTCCATATGATATCAGGACAACATTCAGGCATGGCTCAATTTTTCATAAATATCTCCTTCAAGTCAAACTCCAAACAAAATACATGACCAAGAATTGCATATATTCCATCCCATGCATCTACAGCAAAGTATACAAAAGGCGAGACATGTTGTCCTCTGAAAGTAAGTCTACAGTAACATCAAGAGGAAATAGAAAAGTCAGGTATGGCTGACCATATATGGAAAGAAAAGGGAAACCATCTACCCTTGTGGGATAAAGTTAAAATAATTGATAAGGAAGAACATTGGAAAAAAGACATCTCAAAGAAGGGGCACATATGTTAGGCCATGTTGACCTCTTGAGGAGACCAAATATAGAAATGAACACAATTTGGAGACCAATAATTGAAAAAAACAAATCAAATAGTTTTTAAAGTAAATTACTTTAAAAATATCAAGAATAACTGAAGCCATTGGATTTTACATTTCAAATTCATCTCATGACATTTCTCATGTTGCTTCTCAAATTGATGGGCGTAAAAAACAATGAAGTCATTATTTGAATAAGATCTTCATAGTTCTTGAATGCCTTGTTTGTTCAACAGTCAAACTTTATAAATGATTTCCCAAGTTGCATCATTTCTATGCCCAGATAAACAAGAGATACTTGAGGAAATCCAGAGGATATAGCAGCCGAAACGTTGTGTTTCAACTAACAATAAAAATGAGGACAACAGTTTAAAAAAAAAAAAAATCACAACCAAAATAATATACATCAAACCTCATCTCAAAAATTCAGACGGATAAAAATCTTACAATTAACACCTGCTACATCAATAACACTACTATAATCTCTGCAATATTTGACAGACTAGTACGTAAGTAAAGTTGGCAACCTTAGTTGAGGGTGACCTGAAGGCTCCCTTTTCAATAGCTACAACACCGAGGTGTAGAGGAGGGCAATACTCCATTCCCAGGACTGCTCCACTTTACCTTTGATTCTCACCTTATAGTGCTGATTGCTAAGCAAGCCAGCATGAAGTACCATTTTTTAAGTCTTTGTATGACTCAACCGGAGATTGAACCCCAGTCTCCTGGACCATTGACGAACACTACTCATTAGGAGCTACCCAAAAAGGAAATGGAAAAGTTGTGCTTGAAATAAAGTATGAAAATAAACGTTGAAAAATACCAGATAATTTTTGGTGATAACAATAACACCCTTGTGAATGTCATACTACAATGAGGCAGCAAGAAAGAAAAATGGCTTACCAAACAAAACATGTTGGGTCCTGAGTACATTTGATATCAATTTCCCACATTTGTGTCTGAAATGACAAAAATATTTAAACAAAAATATTATTCAAAAGTTATCAAATATCTTTAATTCTTTTGCTGCCAAATTTTTTTTTTTTTTGTTTTTGAAAAGAATGCATGAAACTGACAGTCATGGGGCAACCCAGGAGGGGATGAGTGGACTATAGGATATAAAATTCTATATCTTAACCAATGAGTGAAGCACAAATAAGTAAAAAACGTCAATACACTTAAATAAGTGGTTTCTGGAATCTGATTGGACAGGATAGTCACATGCTGTGTTTTTGCCTACATCAGCACAATTGTACTCCAAATGAACTTGCTACCGAGATAATTTCATTCATAGTCAAGGCAAAATCAAGTCTTACTATCTTTCTGTTTGCTTATTTTCTTATGGAACCACTTCAGTCAGATACCACATATCTCCACATACGCGCGCACACACATTTAGACTCCTCTAATGTGTGCTTCACTTGTACACACGCACACATTACATTAACTTCTTATCAAGAACATTGTAAGACATCACCAAAGTTTGTCAATCACAACACTAAGTGCAAAAAAAATAAGTTTGTAAAATACAAATGTTAATATGTAAGTAAATATCTGATTATTTCAATCTGGTTTTCTTCTTGTCTAAAGAAGTTGTTTCTTTGTGTTGTTCTTATAAATTTGTGTTGTACTTGTGGGCAGGACACTTGGATATTTTTTCTTTTTAATCTGAGTAAACTGACCACACAAGCTAGAACATATTTTAGGTTTTATCCCACTCTAGTGACCACTATTGAACACTTTTCAGGGTATTTTTAACTAATGCTTTTAAAGGTTAAAATGAAAACAGTGTCCCAGTGGGAGCAAAAAGGTTTAAAAAAATATTGTTGCATTGCAAGTCAATTATACGGTCAGTTTCTCTTGGACAGAACCCATCCACATGAATAAGGAAAAGATACTGACAAACAGGGGGAAATTCTTTTGCTAACATCGTTTTCCCCGGAGGGTTCAAAGCCTCTTTAAAAGGAGGATTTTCAAACTCTAAACCTCAGAAAATCCAACTGCTTTGTTTGGTGCTTCAAAACCAATTCAGTAAAAACACTTCCATCCTCTTTCTCTCCAAGTTTTCTTCTTTGTCTCATCATGTGATTTCTTTTTCAACCAACTAGCACTCTGCTGTCTATTTCCCACCTTATTTTTGTTTGTTTATTTGTTTTGTTTTACGGCATATCAACCTCATTGGTCATTTAATACCGAATTGAATTAAGGAAAATAATTCTGAAAAGAAATTCAAAGGAGAGATCTTAGGAAAAAATGATAAACTTTAGATAAATAGTTGGTTATTTGTTGTTTTTTTTTTATTAGGAGTTTATTTGTTGGGAATTATAATCATAAAAAAAAAAAATTCTTTGTGAAACAGGTTGGGAAAGGGATCAGTTTGTTAGAATATATCTAGTAAAGAAAGGGTTTATGGAAGTAATTTAGTCTTATTGTAAATTTCTTTAGATTTTTGTGTATAACTTCAGTTTTTAGAAATGATATCACATTATTTATTTCAGTGTTTTGGAAAAATTCCTTCATACTGTTTGCACTATAGGTTTTTCTTGTACGGGCCTAGGTCAGTACATTCGATGAGAATGTGCTTCACAGTGTATTTGGTCTGGCATGCATAACACATTGGTTGTTGTTTTCCTTCGAGTAAATAAGAGTGTGTTATCCTTGTATGACCTATCCGGAGTCTGGACAATGTAATTTCATTTTTTCAGGGTTTTTTAAGCTTTGCTTCCATTCCCCAGTGTGGGTTTAATTTCTAATAATTCATTATTTTTATTATTGTTCCAGTGTTGTTGTCTTTGCTGCAGTATGTATTTATTTATTTTCATTTTAAAGTCTGTGTATGGCATTTTAAATTTCTTTTCAGTGGTTAGGTTTATGGTAGACCTGACTGCTTTATCCGCTTGGTCATTTCCACTGATTCCAGTATGACTTTGGACCCAACATATCTGTATATCATTGTCATTTGATAAATTCTTTAATTTATAAAGTATTCTTATTATTAATGGGTTTTCAAATTTTCTGTTTTTTAGTGATTCCAACACTGATAGTGAATCTGAAAAAATGATGAATTTGTTATTTATTGATTCTGAGATGAGGTCAAGAGTGATGTGGATTGTACAAGCTTCTGCACTGAATATAGAGGTATCATCTGGGAGATTTAAAAAAAAATTTTCCTTTATGCATTGTAGCACATCCTGTTATTTTATCCAGTTTAGATCCATCCGTGAAGATGTGCGAGTGTTTAGGACATTTCTCCTTAACTTTTTCTAGTTCCTCTTGGAAAATTAGTGGATGGGTTTTATTTTTGTGGAATTTACGAAGTGTTAAGATTAAGTTTGGGATCCTTATAGTCCAAGGTGGAATATCTGGTATGATTGTTTTAGGGATTTCAGTCAGGTCTACTTCTGCGTCTCCAATGATTGTTTCCATCAGGAGGCCAAAGTGTTTCGCGGCTTTTTCATTCTTTTGGAATAGCTCTTTGTACTTGGGATGAAAAACTTTATGATGAGCCAAACTTATTTATAGTTCTTACACTGGAATATTTCTTCATGATTTCCACTGTCAATCACTGATTTTCTCTGCAAGTGTTGATGTTCAGTGTCTTACATCCATTGTAACTTCTGTACTGATTGACCCATAACAATATTGTTTGTATTAGATTTCACACACACACACTTTACCTAAAATGAGTCATCTCAGTAATCTGACGTCTTTTTGTCCATTTATCATTGCAAGAACAGCTAGCACAGCCAAAACTTTTTCTTATTACAAATGGGACACCTGAGCATGTGTTAAACATTAGTTTTTGAAAAATCTGAAAATTTTGAAGTTTCTTAAAAAAGGTTCTATTTACAAAGTATCATAGTAAACTAGACCCTTACTTTATAACCATCAAATTAGCAAACTGAAATGTTTATATTTTTGCTTAACTAGAAAAAGCAGACAATATAAATCATTAAAAGGAATTTTGTGCTCTTTCAATGACTGGAGAACCATAGCAATGCATAACTTTAGGATTCTGATAAGGATCAATCAATACCAAGTTTTCTTGACTGCACAACAAACAACAAATGAATATAAGGAATATTTTCTTACCATATCTGGTAATGATCCAACCCATATCAATCCAGTTGCAGTATAAAAGGCAACAACATTTTTCTCTGAACATACAGCCATATTAGTAACAGCTCCAGCTTGCCAGTTGAGAGGAGGAAACGGCTGGGAAAGGAAAAAAAGAATTTACTCAATTATTTAAAAATTTATATTTTCAGAAACACAGGGTGTTTCAAAAAACTAATATCATTTGGATGTACAATAATTATTCAAATGGATAAGGAAGAGAATATGAAGATACAGTTAAAGGCATGAGATAATGGATCATTTCAGTCGTCACCATCTATGGAATGTCCATAGTGACAATTATTGGAGGAGATAAGGAAGAGAATGTGAAGATATATGGAAATGATGAGAGAAGAGTAAAGGCATGAGATGAGTGATAATCTTATTTGGCAGTACCTATGGAATTTCCATAAGATCAAGCTTGTTAATAATAATTAATAATACTTTTAAAAGATTCAAAATAAAGTTTAGACTTGGTTTGTTGGGTTTTGTGGCATATCAACCTTTGTAGGTTATTTAACGCCAAATCCATTTTTATGTGAATAATCTGTTCTATTTAAAACAATTCAGTTAAGCATAGGTACACAGTTTGTCAAAAACATTTCTATTTCAAACTATTCAAGCAGTTATATGTAACAATTAAGTTAATTGTAAATACAGTTTTAATGTCATAAACAGTTCTATTTCAAATAATTCAGTTAAGCATAATCTCGTAGTTTAAATGTAAGAATGGTTTAATTGTCAAAAACATTTCTATTTCAGTTTACTCAAAACAATTCATTTTAACATAAGTATGCTGTTAGTTCTATTTAACCCATAGATAGGGCCCTATCAGGTGCTACCACTCTGGGCCAGAGTGGACCTGGGAGCAATGGCAATGAAGGGGTACTCTGCATTCCCCAAAGCTCCAGCACTGCTGGAACCTCACCATCAGATTGTTTAGTGTCATATCAAGGACACTCGTTTGGGGGGGGGTCTTACCCCTCTGCAGAAGTGCAGTCAGTGAATTCTACAGCCCCAGCTGACTGAGCAATACACAGAGTTAGACGTCAAAAACAGTTCTATTTCAAACAATTCAGTTTAGCATAAATACGCAGTTTAAATGCAAAAATCAGTATAGTGAAAGAAGCATGGTTTAGTTCTATTAAACCCATAGATAGGACCCTTATCAGGTGCTACCACTCTAGGCCAGAGTGGACCTGGGAGCGATGGCAATGAAGGGGTACTCCGCATTCCCCAAATCTCCAGCACTGCTGGAACCTCACCATCAGATTGTTTAGTGTCATATCTAGGACACTCGTTGGTGGGGGTCTTACCCCTCTACAGAGAAGCAGTCGGTGTATTCTACAGCCCCAGCTGACTGGGCAAAAAATAAAGTTTAGAAATCTAGAATGTTTCAGAAAAAAATTATATCATTTGAAACAGGAAGTTTAAAAAAAAAACAAAAAATAAAAAAAAATTTTTTTTTTTAAAAATCGATATTTCATAATTGATACTATTTCATGATCTAATAACTTGTCCAATTCTTGTTTAAATGTTCTCAAATTAACTTAACTTCAAACTCTTACCTTCTATCTTTCTTCCTTCAGACTCTTTTTCCTTCTATTCTTTCAGAACATTTTATTTTCAAATTTAAATATAATAATTCTATGTTAAAAACAAAAAAAACCTGGTTACTGTAAATATAGAACATTCAGCTGATGTTAGCATAAATATGACAATTCTCTTTTTTAAAAGTACATATTCATCCACCTCCTCCATTACAAAGAAGATGTGACATAGGGTTAATTTTTATTTTAAAGCAGTTTGAATTCAGCTTTCCTTCCCCTAGACTGGTTGCCATGACCAAGCCTAAAGAACCTAGTCTGCTCTAAATTTTACCCAGAACTGGAGAGTCAAAGAAAACAGAGGGACTCATCCTTTTCCAATGGGCATTAGAATGAAGTGATCTGCATACAACTTCATCCAGGATTTGAACTCTGGTCTCCAATTCCATTTTATATGATAACCATTATGCTATGCATGCCTTTGAAAAAGTAACTTTATAGAACTCACCAAATTTGTAGATTGTCCTCCATTATCAAGAAGTGCAAGTTCTGTTCCATTGGCTACAAGGACCTTTGTCTGTCTATCAATGTTTATAGTTGCCCAACTTGTAATTGATGGTTGATAACCTGTGAACATGAATAAAAAAATAATTTGTCACAATGAATATACAAAGCATAAATGAAACATTCAAAAATTTCTATATAAAATCATTTGACAACATTTTTACGAGCAATAAGTAATGATAAATTATTATATCATGGCTTGGCTTTGTGCCCTTCGGGCTTTTGACCTTGTGTCAAGTCATGTCTGGTGGGAGGCAGCGACAAATACTATGGCTTGGCTTTGTGAACAAAGATTGGTCCACATTGACTGCAGGAATGCTTGTAGCTGACCAATGCAGGATAGGCAGGTACAGCAGAATGTCTGGTCAAGGTTTGAGGACATAATGACAAATCATAGCTTCTATACCGGGCCATTGGCCTAATGAGTAGAGTGTTCACCAATAGTCCGGGAGACCAGGGTTCAAATCCCAGGTAGAGTCATACCAAAAACTCAAAAAATGCTACTTGATGCCACCTTGCTTAACACTCAGCATTATAAGGTATGGATCAAAGGTAAAGTGAAGCAATCCAGGGAATGAAGTAGCGCCCACCCCTACACATCAGTGTTGTTGCTAATGAAAAGGGTGTCAACTTTACTTATAACTTCTATCTTACAAAGTCTGGTTTGGTTTCTTTGTTTAATGGTATATCAACCTTCATGGGTTATTTAAAGCCATTCTTGTAGAAGAACAGTAGTGATACTATTTAACCCAAGCTGGCAGGACAAGGGGGTTCATATCTTTCCCAAAGGCATTAGCTCAAAAGTGAACACAATAGCAGAACTGGAGTTCAAACTCACTAAGATATTGCAGTCCAGTATGTTAACCACTATACCACAGGGACTCTCACCCCTCACACATCTGTTTTGGGACCCAAGATCAAGTTAATATCCTGGCAAAAAAACAGGTCTCTCACCAATGACCTACAGTGACCTTAGAAAACCTCTAGTGACTTTAGTGGTCAACCTTGCATGCTTAAAGTCAATTTGATTCATTTATTTGTTCAATGGCATATCAACTCTTTATGGGTTATTTAAGGCTACAATTTTATTCGTTTGTGAATGTTTGATTGTAATAACAAAACTTTCAATGTTTATTACATCTTTTATTGCACTTTTTAATCATTAGTTTACACACAGTTATGGTTTCAAGTATTCCAATCTAATACTAATAATTATATATTTTCAATTAATCATTTCTATTCATTAATAATTTGCTTGCATACAATTATAGTTTCAAGTATTCCTATCTAATACTAATAATTATATAAGTAAGCAAAGTTGGCAACCTTAGTCGAGGGCAACCAAAAGGTTCCCTTTTCAATAGCTACTACACCAAGGTGTAGGGGAGGGCGATACTCCTTTCCTCGGACTGCTCCACTTTACCCTTGATACGTACCTTATATTGCTGAGTGTTAAGCAAGGAAGTATCAAGTACCATTTTTAAAGTCTTTGGTATGACGCGACCTGGGATTGAACTCAGGTCACCTGGACCATTAGCGAACACTCTACTCACTAGGCCAATGATAATTTCAATTAATTATTTCTATTCAATAATTGTTTGCATACAATTATAGTTTCAAGTATTCCTATGTAATACTAATAATTATATGGTTTCAAGGAATCATTTTATTCAATAATTTCCTTATACACAGTTATATTTGTTTGTTAGTTGTTTAATGGCATATCAAAGTTCTTGGGTTATTTAATGCCAAATCCATCCTTCAAGAAAAATAGTAGAGGATAAGGGGGTCCATACCTTTTCCAAGGGTATTTGTCTGAAAGTGAAAATTATAGCGCGACTGGAATTCAAACTCGCTTACTACAATTCTGCAATCCAGTGATTTAACCATTACACCATGAGGACACCCCGCCAACATAGGTATGGTTTCAAGTATTCCTATCTAATACTAATAATTAATACACACAATTACACTGTCTAAAATAACCATCCCTAATCCATAATAATTTTTTGCATGCAGTTATATAACAACCATTTGTATTAAATACAAAAGATTTGCACACAGTCGTACAGTTTCAAGTATTCCTAACAAATACTAATAATTTAAACACAATTACATTATTTAAAATAACTTTTCCTATTTAACAAAATAATTGTTTACACAGTTTTATAGTTATAAGTAACTAGTAATTCTTAGTATACAATTATAGATTCAACTTTTAATATAAACATTTTGCACACAGTTATATGAAATCAAGTATTCTAATCTATTACAAATAATTTTTATACAGATCTATATGGCTCATCGACAAGGAAACTAACAGGTATTTCCAATTCAGGTCAGAATGGACCTGGGAGTAATGGCAATGAACCAGAACCTCACTACCAGATGCAGTCAGTGTTGTTCTCAGGATACCCTATTTAGAGGTGTAACATTACCACAACAAAAATAAATCTTTGTAATACTACTACACCACACAGATATTTACACCACCACCAGTTCTCAAGAGATCCTTGTAGTGCTATGCCTTAAGTTCCAGTCAGACCCCCATTGTAACCTTGCTATTAGAAAAAGTGAGGAACACACAAAATGCTGTCTTGGTTCGCTAATACAAAAGTTTATTCACTACTACACCTCTTAGTAGTTGTCGCGAAGAGAGAAACAGAATATGAACCAAGTCGACTGCTTTAGATAGACTGAGAGAAATAAACTGTCACGAGAAGAGAGAGAACAGACACAGACTTTGATATTATCTTTCTCACTTTCTGTTGTAGTTCTCACATGTTCTTGCTTGGGGTTCTGCCTTTAACTCTTTCTTTTCCTCTTTTCTATCCCACATACACTCCCTCAGCTCTTCCACTTGAACTTTCTACCAATGGCCAATTTGCAGCTGATACATTTCCATTTTTAACGTAGGCATCTGCTGCTATCCTGACCTAGATTTGGGGAACCTCTAAGTCTAGCTAGGAAGTAACTAATTACTAAAATAATCACCCAGCATCCTTACTTATATCACAGAGTCAGATGTTTTACCCCACTGCAGACAGCATGTTCTAATCTCATTTGGAATGGCTGCCCAATGTCAAGGCAGTATACAAGGCATGTCTGTAAAATAATAAGACTGGTGTCATAAACAATCTGTTTCAATTACAAACACCAAACTTCATGGTTTCACCTTCAAAGTCATCTCCTTGAGTCTAATGCACTTCTCCATCCTTCTCTACCATGTTTCTGTTGGAAGGAATCTTCTGGTATGCTCCTCAGTTTTGTTATTATGGTCCTTTTGATGGCCTCCACACCAAAACTGATCCCTTGAGAGTGGGGAAAAAATCAGGTAACTAGGGAGATTGTTCCAGTATGGCAATATTACTCTCAGCCAGGAACTGCCAGATCCTCAGCATATCTAGTCCCATTACTTTTTAGACATGCCAGAATCTTTGGTAATTATCTTCCAAACAGTCCTTTTTTATGTCCAGCTGACTTGCAATCATTTGAACAGTCAACGAACCATTACTACATACCACCAGCCTGATGTTGACCTCAGTCCTGCTTGCTGAAGGCCACCTGGATTCATCTTTCACCTCCTCGCAATCCTCTTTGAACCTTTTGTGCTACTCAGAAACACATGTGTACGACATGGTGTCATTTCTGTACACTTGCAGAAGCATTTCAAGAGCTTATAATGGAGTTTTCCCCAACTGAACCAAAAATTTCATATTTATTCATTCATCAGAGTTCATAGTTTGGTTTGGTTTGGTTTGGTTTTAGGGTATATCAACCATTGTAGGTTATTTAATGCCAAATCTTGTTTTCATATATGTATTAAATATACATGATTTGTAAACACATTTAGTAAATACACTCAAATGATCAGTTATATTTCTAGCAATTCAATTTAGTATAAGTCAAAGTTAAATGGTTCCAAGTATTGCTATGTATCACTAACAATTCAATTAAACATTAGTCATTGGTTTAAACACTGTTAAATGATCAAACAGTTCTATTTCAAATAATTCAGATTAGCATAAGTCATTTTTTTGCACTTAGTTTAAATGCCAAACAGTTCTATTTGACCCATTGATAGGACCCTATCAGGTGCTACCACTCCAGGCCAGAGTGGACCTGGGATCTATGGCAATGAAGGGGTACTCTGCACTCGCTAAAGCTCTAGCATTAGTGGAGCCTCATCAGTGTTTAGTGTCATTAGCCAGACACTCATTGGGGGGAGGGGGTCTTTTTCTCTTCTGCAGAGATACGGTTGGTGTATTCTACAGCCCCAGCCAACTGGGCTATCAGTGCTCATAACAAAACGACCTGAAAAAGAGGAGGTGTAAACAAAAGCATGTGAAAAAAAAATGCAATGGTTGCAGAGAGCCAAGATTGGTTATATATTCAAAAGATATCATGTTAGATGGTAACACTATCTGCTTACCCTTTTTGGCCCATAACTAACACAGCACAATCAGTCCCATTACTTTTCAGACAAACCTCGTATATGTAAAATAAATCAGGTCCCTGGTTTTGTTATGATCCTTGGATAGACACACAAATTTTGGTACAGTAGTATAAATTATTATTAACTATTTTTTTTTCGTTTTTGTTGTGTCCTGGTTATGTCACTAAATTATATTTGGTGGTGAGAGTCCACTTCTCAAACATTGAGGAATATGTAGTCATCACCAATTTGTTACCACTGACTCAATAGTTATCGTATCTATTGGGGTCCCATGTATGGGTCAAATAGATTTGTTTGAAAATTACTAGTATTGGATAGGAATAACAGAAAACCATTTAACAGTATGCAAATTATTTGTACTGAGAATAGTTACTTGAAACCATATCATTCTACATAAATTATTACTATTAGACAGAAATAATTGAAATCATACAATAACCATGAACAAATTATTTATATTAGATAGTTTGGTTGGTTTCTGGGGTTTTATGACATATCAACCTTTGTAGGTTATTCAACGCCAAATCCATTTTTATGTAAATAATCTGTTCTTTTTAAAACAATTTAGTTTAGCATAAGTACACAGTTTAATGGTCAAAAACATTTCTATTTCAAACTATTCAAGCAGTTATATGTAACAATTCAGTAAATACAGTTTTAATGTCGAAAAACAGTTCGATTTCAAATAATTTAGTTAAGCATAAGCACACAGTTTAAATGTAAGTAAGGTTTAATTGTCAAAAACATTTCTATTTCAAGCTATTCAGTTTATTCAAACAATCCAGTTTAGCATTAGTATGCTGTTAGTTCAATTTAACACATAGATAGGGCCCTATCAGGTGCTACCACTCCAGGCCAGAGTCGACCTGGGAGCGATAGCAATGAAGGGGTACTCCACATTCCCCAAAGCTCCAGCACTGCTGGAACCTCACCATCAGATTGTTTAGTGTCATATCAAGGACACTCGTTGGGAGGGGGCTTAACCCTCTGCAGAGGTGCATTCAGTGTATTCTACAGCTCCAGCTGACTGGGCAAATTAATATTAGATAAAAATACTTGAAGCCATATTACTGTGTGTAAATTATCATTAAATTGGAAGTCACTTTAAACGATCTTATATAAATTATTAGTACTAGATAGAATTACTTGATAATTATGTGTAAATCATTTGTATTCGGACATTAGCATAATGGTTAGAGTGTTTGCCACCGACCCAGGAGACCTGGGTTCAATCCCAGGTCATGTCATACCAAAGACTCAAAAAAAAAATGGTACTTGATGCTACCTTGCTTAACACTCAGCATTATAAGGTAAGGATCAAGGGTAATGTGGAGCAATCCAGGGAATAGAGTAGCACCCTCCCCTAGACCTTGGTGTAGTAGCTATAAAAAAGGAAGCCTTTGAGTCACATCAACTAGAGTCGCCAACTTTACTTACTTACTATAATTGTTTACTTTGTGGAGGTGCCCATGGTGTAATGGTTATCGTCATAGGAAATGGACACAGCGACACAAGTTCAAATCCTGGCCGAGACTGATAGCATTTCACATAGCTCTAATACCCTTGATAGCATTTCATATAGCACTAATACCCTTGGGAAAGGTATGAATCCAATTATTCTCCCTCCAACTATGGATAAATAGTAAGGCAGACTAGGTTCTTCAGCCTTGGTGAGGCAAATAGTCTAGGAGAAGGAAAACTGAATTCAAACCTGTTAAACTCCGCTTAAAAATTGACCTTGTGTCATATCCTGCCCGAGCGGAGGGGTTGGTAAATATGATAATTGTTTACTAAGGATTATCATTTGTTACTTGAAACTGCAATTTGTTGACTAGGTAATAATAATTCAAAGTCAAAATTTTAATTACCAGGAATTTCAGCAAACCGTCGAATCCGCGGATCTTCAACATTACTCACTAAGAATATTCTGTGAGAATTTGTTAGAAGGGCAACACCAGTTCCATGGACATTTTGAAAGATTCGGCAGTCTTTTACTTTCACTGCTTTTGCTTCCTATTTCAAAAATGGACAAGAAAATTTAACCAAAATGATTAACAGAACATTGCAAGCAAGAAGATGAACTTGGGCATTTAACAAACATTTTAATAATGGGCTTTGAAAATAGGATAAAAAAAATGCAAAAAATAAACAGTATGATATGAAGTTAACATATGAACATAAGCAAGATGGAGCCTGCTATATATTTATATTTTTGGTTACTGAGTTTTACTGCTTTAGAGTTTGGTTATAAATAATACCTAATAATATCTATTTTGATTGTATTTGTGAAAGAGTCGGGTGGACAGTATGCCTTGTCAGTAACAGAAAGAAAATAGTCTCTTGTAAATGAACCTGTGGAATCAATTTCAAGCGCTGTTGTTGTATTGGTCTTAATAGGTGGACAGCAAAATTTCTGCGCTGAAAATGACAGTTCTGATAGCTTCTTCCTATGAATTCCTTTTTGCCTGCAACAATCTTCTTTAGCAGTCCTACACTCAAGCTCATCTCTTGTCATATGTCACCAAGACTCCTTTGCCCCAGTGCATTCAGGCAGGACTTAAATAATCATACCAAAATGCCACATCCAGGTCAATTGCACAACGTCATAATTTACATGCACACCAGTGTGTAGGTAGTCCTGCTGTCACACACAATTCACAATCGGGAGCATGTGAGTTCAATCTCCCCAATCGCCATTTCTCTCCCCTGATCTCATTTTACACACCAGACATTTGTGTACGCTTTGAGCTGCTGCGTGTATGATTTCTCTTGCTACAATTTGTCTAAAACAAAAGTACCAGGATTTTATTACTAGTAAAATATCATACAAATCAAAATGGAAATTATTAGGTATTATTTATTACCAAATTTTACAGCATTGAAACTAATAAAAAAATAAATCCAACCCCCCCACACACACACTCTCTCTATATATAAGTTGGGAACCGTAGTCTAAGGCGACCAGAAGGCTCCCTTTTCAATAGCTACTACACCGAGGTGTAGGGGAGGGCGCTACTCCTTTCCCAGGATTGCTCCATTTTACCCTTGATACATACCTTATATTGCTGAGTGTTAAGCAAGGAGGTATCAAGTACCATTTTTAAAGTCTTTGGTATGACATGACCTGGGATTGAACCCAGGTCTCCCGAATCATTGGCGAACACTACCCACTAGGCCAATGAGCTGGTTTATATATATATATATATATATGCCATTTTATTTTTGATTACAGAGTTTTAATGCTATAAAGTTTGGCTTAAATAACACCTAATGATATGTTTCGATTGTATAATGTTCCACTAGAAATAATAAAATCCTAGTATCTTTAGTTTAGAAGAAAATTAACATCGAAATTATTGGTGGTAGTAAACTTATTTATAGGGAATACTGTGTGTGTGTGTGTGTATATATATATATATATATATATATATATATATATATATATATATATATATATATATATATATATATATATATACACACACATATATCATAAAATTGTGCGGACAGCATGGAGGTCCCTGATTCTCAATTGTTCCTGGCAGGTCTTCTAGATTGCACCCCGTGTTTGCATAGAGCTGATATATGCAAGTCTTTGCTGACACATAGGAATCCATAAGTAATTGTCACTTCTCCAGCAGTACCCAGTATGTCTTGTTTATTTGGGATGGTTTGTGAGATGGGACGTAAGTGACCATACAACAGCTATTTTGTGAGGTGTTGCTTCCAGGATTTGTTTAAAATGACATGTAGTATTCTTGTGTAGTTCCATGAAGCTTTTTCTCCATGTATTTTGTTATGGTCCATGTGGTGCATCCATACAGGAATACTGACACAGCTACATCTTGGAAAAAAATTCCATTTTATTAGAGAAATCAGGTTTCTATATAAACAATAGCCTATCAATAATGGTCCACGCCTTCCCTATTCATATACTGATATCACTTTCAGTAGATGAGATATTACTGCTAAGGCATGTGAACTAAATTCAGAGGCCTGCCACTTAAAGTAGAAATGGCTCCTTCTTGTTTAAAGGACATAAACTGTTTTATTTGCATTCATATAGAGACCAAAGCTTGCTGTTGCTTGCTCCAGGCTTTGCAGCAGGGATTTGGCTTGGACAGGTGCATTTGCAAGAAATGCTTATTCCTTTGCATCATCTGCATCTGTCATATATTCTGCTGAATATTATCTGCTTCTTGTCTTTCTTAATGCAAAATCATTTTCTTTTATTTGATCTACCGATGTAATAGGCAATCTAAGCACATTATAAACATATATGGAGCTAATGTATCTCCTTGCAAGACTCCAATGACAAAGTCAATGTCACCATTGCTTTCATCTTTTTGTAAAGCATCATAGCAATAACAATTCCTTTGAGGAGACTATATGCTCGTACTATTTTCTCTGTCCTTCCTGGGGATGTCCCTATGGCATAATGGTTAAAATGCTGTACTGCGGCTTCAAAGTAAAGAAGCTCAGATTCCAGAAGCATTATTACGTTCACTTTCAGATTAATACCCTTAGGAAAAGTATGAACCTCCTTATCTTTCCAGCTATGGGTTAAATAGTAACATTACTGTTCTACAAGAATGGCTTTGGCATTAAATAATCCCCAAAGGTTGATATGTAATCAAATAAAGAGACCAACCATCCATCTTTCTGTGTATAGGATCAAACACCACAGAGAAATCTACAAACAAGAGTTTGACTTTGAGATATTTAGCTCATATTTCTTTTATGATTCGATTGATGGTCAGAATCTGTGATATAGTGAATCAATTTTTCAGGAAGCCATTCAGATTTTTCCCAAGAATTTTCTTAACTTCAAGTTGGAAACAATTGAGAAGCATGCCATTATAAATCTTAGTAGCTATAGCAATAAGAGTTATGCTTCTATAGTTTTTAGTGTTTCCAAGGTTGTCTGTCTTGGGAAGGGAAGAATGCAGCCTTTCAGTCATTTCTCTATTTTGTTTTATTCATATACAGCATTACATAATCAAAGAATCCTGTCATCAAATTTCTTTGCCTTTCGGAGGAATTTTATTGAACCCTATAGTTTTTCCTCAATAAACTCTGAGTTTGATGTCAAGTCGATTCTCAATAATTTTTTGGGTAGGTTTATCAGTGATTTAAGAGTTTTCAAGCAGTTTAATCAATAAAATCAGAAATTCCAAAAATAAAATAAATAAAAATGGAGATTATATATATATATATATATATATATATATATATATATATATATATATGGTTCTTACGTTAAATGTCGCTATTTGTAGTGTTTGTTTGCATTTTAGTAGTTTTTGTCGTTTGAGGTCTGTAGCTGATTTTTTTACGGCCACCTGCCTCCTATCATGAAAACTATTCAAGTTAGACGAACCAGACATGCAGGACACTGCTGGAGAAGCAAGGATGAACTCATAAGTGATGTACTCTTATGGACCCCCACACATGGCCGTGCAAAAGCAGGACGACCAGCACGAACATACATTCAGCAACTATGTGAGGATATGGGATGTTGTCCAGAAGACCTGCCTGGGGCGATGAACGATAGGGAAAAGTGGCGAGAGAGGGTCAGGGATATCCGTGCTACCAGCACGACATGATTATATATATATATATATATATATATATATATATTAGAGAGAGACAGACATACACACAATATAAATTTTAGTAATATACAGAAAAAATTTAAACCAGCTGTACTCTGCTTAAAAATTGATCTGATGTCACATCCTATCTTGTAATAAAATTATCATGTTCCATATGTACGCATTTACCCAACCCTTCCACCACAAGCTGGATATGACACAAGATACATTTTTAAGATTTTTAGGCTTATAAATTTTTGTACCTAACATCAGCATAAGATTTAAGTTATGTTTGGACCCTCTAATGAGTGAAAACAGAAAATTATAGAAATCAACAGAAATTAACAAACAACAAAAACTGTATCAACTTTGTTACTCACTTCACCCATTCCAAATGTCTTCTTAAAATTGCAGAACAAATCATAGATAAGGATGACACCATCATCCTGAACGCAAAGAAGATCTTCAGAACACGTCCAACCAATTTGGAGAAGATTCCCACTGCTCCACTGTAAAAGATCAAGAAAAGTAATTTTCCAGAAATCATAAAAAAAGAATTACAAACAAAATACTTTTTTTTTTATTCAGATCTTCTATGAGATAAGAGTAATTTTAGTATTTTACATTCCTGTATTGAATTCCTCATGCCAGCAAAACAGAAGGTCAAATACTTTTGAAACCTTTAGAAGCTTGAACTTCGTTTTTTAATATTCAAAGTTACTCTAAAAGTCAGTTATTGTAGTGTTACATAATTACAGAATGATTTTTTTTTTATTTAATCATTTTCGTTAATTATATCTCATCATTCGGTTTGGTTAGGCTTTGAACTATTCGGCTCTTAGTGCAGGTGTTCACACTCGCGCATGGAGGATGTGACAATCACAAATGTCATAATAGAAGCCCCAGATAGGAAATGAGACTGGGGTGTGAATGACGTCATGCCCGGAAGCAATGGGCTGGGAAATTTGGTGATTTTTGAAAAAAGCAGTTAGTTGAGATTTGAACCTGGGCGAGGACGGTCCAGCTGGGGGCTACGGGATGCACAGCGCGTTTGTTGGGTCAGTTAGTTGAGATTGGGCCGGCCAGTTCAGCTGAGGAGTTGACTGAAGGACGATGTAAGAACAGTCAGCATAGTAAAAATTGTGTGTCTCTCTCCTCATGTCGAAAAACTAAAAGTCAAAAAAAATTAAACATTTCGTACCTGAACAAAAGAAAGTCGTCAGTGTTTCGTGGATTCTCCTGCATCTGAATATTTTACATATCCGTATATTTGTATAGTTGTATCATGGCTATACTACAGTAGTAAGGAACAATTAGCGACCAATGTTGTCCTAATTGTTGTAGAGCCATAAGGAATGATGGACCATAACAAAGAGGCATAACAATTTCTTCTACAAAAATATATCATTCCTTTTTATTTCTCATAAGGGTTGAAGCTGGCCAAAGCATGAGAGACATAGGGAAACAAATGACGTGAACACAGATTGGTGGAAGATTGCAAAATTGACCCATAATATCTTAACCCACATTGTGATTCCATATTCAGGGTCTCACGCCTTTGCTTCCTTGATAAGAGGCACTCAGTCAGAGACCACTGAGGGCCATTTCCTCCCTTGGGCACCCACCGACCACTCACTGGCCATGACTCTCGTGACTTTTGACTGCATGACTGTCACTGACCGTTCTGATGTGGGTACTCATGTATATATAATTTCATAATGCCTTTGCATTCTTCTGGTTGCCAACCCACATGATCTGCTTACACCCACATATTGCTTGTTTTCTGGTAATCAATTTGATTACACAGGTGCATCCTGAGCAGAGAAATCCCTGATTGATGGCTCTGTCAAAGGTCAATATGCAACACTAAGCAGCCATAATTTTACTATGTGTTATTACCAAATTCTACAGCATTGAAACTAATAAAAGAATATATAGCAGCC
The DNA here is from genome assembly GCA_963585895.1 of Sepioteuthis lessoniana. Classification (NCBI taxonomy): domain Eukaryota; kingdom Metazoa; phylum Mollusca; class Cephalopoda; order Myopsida; family Loliginidae; genus Sepioteuthis; species Sepioteuthis lessoniana. The sequence continues at coordinate 21,333,185 of OY757939.1, forward strand.
CAAAAATATGTCCACCCTTTACATATGTTTCCACCATCTGATTTTTGATTAGAGTTTTAATGCTATAAAGTTTGGCTATAAATAATACCTAATGATATCTACATTTTCTTTTTTAAGTAGAGGAATTATATTGTGAACTGAATTACTATGACCATAAAATCCAGCAAACACTTACGCATGACATATAGAAACACTGGAGGCGACCGTGTCCTCTGTAAAGAGTACAGATGTAACTTGCAAGACATATTTGATTTAATTGGCCGCAAAATTACCATGACTAGTTAATTTGGCATCACTTGTGTACGATATGAACTGATGGCTCAGTTGTAGAGTATCAGCTCTGCAGTCTGTGGTCACTCATTCAATCTCCAGTGGTGGAGATCATGGTATACACAGCTGATGAGACCTAATAAGGTCGAAACAGCTGTCCAGTGTTTCCATATGTCATACATAAGTGTTCCCTGGATTTTCTGGTCATAGTAATTCAATTCACTAATGATATCTGTTTTGAATGTATAATGTTTCCCTATAAATAAAATCCTGATATATTTGGTTAATGTTTGAAGTCTACTCATTTATAAGGAATACTTTGTGTGTGTGTGTGTGTGTGTGTGTGTGTGTGTGTGTGTGTGTGTGTGTGTGTGTATATATATATGCACAGACATAAACATGATAAAAAATCTTGTAATATTAAGCCAAATTTAAACCACCTATATTCTACCTAAAAATCAATTTTTTATTGAATCCTACCTATGTCAGAGGGGTTGGGTAAACATGGTGATTAAAAATAAATGTAAATATTTTTATGGGATCACCTTTATGATACAATTTCAAACAGTCTCCATAAGTTCATATAATATTTCTAAGGGAGTATCTTTATTAGAAAAGCATTACTGACATTATGGAGACCATCTGAGGAAGAATCCAATAATGTATTGACAGGGATGTGTAATATAATTAGGGATTCTTGTTGATTGTTTTAGTAGTAAGCTGTTTCCTAGCTAGACTTAAAGGTCAGCCAGAGGACAGTGAAAAAAGGAGGGACATCTTTGAGTAAGAGAAAGAGAGAAATAGAGAGAGGCATGATGATAAGGGAGAAGCTAGGTTCCTGAAATCCTGCAGATGCCCAACTTAAAAATAGAAATGTATCAGCAACAAATAGAAAAGCTGCTGAAGTGGATGCAGGATAGAAAAGAGGGAAAGAAAATTAGTTAGAGATGAGCTGCACAGCTGCGAAGACAGAATCCTGAGCTAGCACATGCAAGAACTACAACAGAAAATGAAAAAAAAAAATGAATATCAAAGTGTGTTTGTCTTTCTCCTCTCGCAATGGTTTATTTCTCTCAGTCTATCTAAAGCAGTTGACTCAGTTCATACTGTTTCCCTCTTTTTGATGACTACGAACGAGGGCAGTAGCAAATAAACTTTTGTATTAGCAAATCAACGGATGGTGTTTTAGGTGTTCATCACTTTTTCTCACAGTGAGCTTACATCGGGGATCCAACTGAGACTTAAGGGGTAGTGCTACACTCCTAGACTCCTTAGAACTGTGGTGGTTCAGAGAGTGGACAGGTGGGGACTTTAAGATTATAATATCATTAAGGAATTATGAACATTTATTTTAAACATGCTGGATGGATAGTAGTGCAAAAATAAGTACACCTTTTATGTAATTTTCTTTCTGGTTACAGAAGTATAGCAATTTTTTTTTTTGTTATGAACTTTCAATGTTGTAGCATAAAATAATAATACCTAATCATATCTTTTTTGATTGTATAATGTTCCAGTAAAAATAATCGAATCTTTGATTTGGAAGAAAATTATATTTTTCTAAAATATTGGTTGGTGTACTTATTTAGAGCCAATACAATATATTTACCAGGCCATTAACCTAATGAGTAGTGTTCGCCAATGGTCTGGGAGACCTGGGTTCAATCCCAGGTCGAGTCATGCCAAAGACTCAAAAAATGGTACTTGATGCCGCCTTGCTAAGCACTCAACACTATAAGGTGAGGATCAAGGATAAAGTGGAACAATCCTGGGAAAGAAGTAGCGCCCTCCCCTACACCTAGGTGTAGTAGTTATTGAAAAGGGAGCCTCCAGAACATCGTCGACTAAGGCTGCCAACTTTACTTTTTTTTTTTTTTTTTTTTAATTATATTTCATCTATTTTGCCAAAGATTGCTTTTAGCAAGTCAGAGCAAAAAATACAATTTAATTTTTTTTTCATGGTGGCTGGTTGTTTTATAGCATATTAACCCTTGCAAGTTATTTAATGCCAAACCCTGTTTTTTATATGTAATTTGCAAACAAATAGTTTGTAGGTAACAATTTTACACAAGCCAAGGTTCATTTGTTTTCACACAGCTAAATAGTTTCAATTATCACTAACACTCATAGTTTTATTTTCACACGGCTAAATGGCTTCGAGTACAGAAAAGGATTACACAATTCTAGTCGGGTCCCTAACAGGTACTACCACTTCAGGTCAGAGTGGACACTGGAGTAAACTTGCCCAGTCAGCTGGGGCTGTAGAATACACTGACTGCACCTCTGCAGAGGGGTAAGACCCCCCCAACGAGTGTCCTGGATATGACACTAAACAATCTGATGGTGAAGTTCCAGCAGTGCTGGAGCTTTGGGGAATGCGGAGTACTCCTTCATTGCCATCGCTCCCAGGTCCACTCTGGCCCGGAGTGGTAGCACGTGATAGGGCCCTATCTATGGGTTAAATACAACTAACAGCATCCTTATGCTAAAATGAATTGAGTAAACAGAATAGCTTGAAATAGAAACGTTTTTGACTATTAAATCGTACTTACACTTAAACTGTGTGCTTATGCTTAACTGAATTATTTCAAATAGAACTGTTTTTCGACATTAAAACTGTATTTACACTTAACTGAATTATTACATATAACTGCTTGAATAGTTTGAAATAGAAATGTTTTTGACAATTAAACTGTGTACTTATGCTAAACTGAACTGTTTTCAATAGAACAGATTATTTACATAAAAATGGATTTGGCGTTAAATAACCTACAAAGGTTGATATGCCATAAAACCAAACAAACCAAACCAAACCAAACCAAACTGGAGTAAGCATAATGAAGGAGTACTCCACATTCCCCAAAGCTCCAGAACTGGGGCCTCATCATCAGATGTCATATTTAGTGTCATATCTAGGATACACATTGCGGGACGGGGTCTTACCCCTCTGCAGAGATGCAGTTAGCATATTCTACAGCCCCAGCTGACTGGGCTGTCAATGTAACTGATTTACTTGAAATTGAACAAAAAAATTAACACTAAAACATTTTTAAAGTGTATGAATATGAACCATTTTAAGGAAACTAATATCATATAATATCATATAATATCATAATTCACAAATTTAAAGGTTTTTAATTTTGAATGATTATTTACTATTTCAAGATTATATATATAAGTAAGTAAAGTTGGTGACAGTAGTCAAGGGTGACTCGAAAGCTCCTTTTTCAATAGCTACTACACTGAGGTATAAGGGAAGGCGTTACTCCTTTCCCTGAATTGCTCCACTTTACCCTTGATATGTACATTTTAATGCTGAGTGTTAAGAAAGGAGTCATCAAGTACCATTTTTTGGAATGATTTAACCCTGGTCTCCCAGACCATTGGCAAACACTCTACCCATAAACACAGTATTTTCAAATTTAAAAAAATTTTAATTTAAAAAAGAAAAAATAAAGTTTTTTTTAGTTTGTATTTAAACCATTTTAACTTCTAAGTATTCTTGAAAACAATAGTTTTAGACAGTCCAATCTGTATGCATGTTTACACAGAATGTTTGCAGGGACACAAAGAAGTTAGAATACTTTAAATACAAATAATCAAAAAGATGGTTCCATTTTTTTTAAACATGCTAAATATACATACAGATTGAACTGTACACAATTATTGTTTTCAGGGATACAAAGAAGTTAGAATAATTTAAATGCAAATTATCAAAATGATAGTTGAATCTTTTCTTGAAACACCTTGTGTGTGTATATATATAATACCCAGTACATACAAATGCATTTTCACACATTTAATAAATCAGTGAAACTTACCCGCATATGACTAATTTCTAGTCCAGCAGCATTGTACACATAAAGAATTGGTTTTGTAGCTGGCACTTTTGTCATTTTGCTGTCATCTCGGATAATGGCTAAAATTCAAAATAAAAAATTAATTTAGATTAAAAAATAAAATCCAATGATATCGTTTTATAAGAGTTAGTCCTTACTAAGTTACTAGGTTGAGTCAAAAGTTATACAATATTTTGGTACATGCTATTTTGTGGTATATATATTGTTGTATAGCACTCGAAGGACAACACTTCTTAATAAGAATATATATGTCTTTTTATTCTTTTGAAAGGAGTTGAAGCTTCTGTGGTTTGTGGGACAGACGGACGGGGGGGGGAGAGATGAGACAGATTGCTATATTGACCCATAACTTCCCTTGACCATAACACGCTGTGTTATCTTCAAGACCCACTTAGCACTTCTTCTGCTTCTCAGCAAGAGTTGCTCAACTGGAGGCCTGGTATGGGTCACAGGCTCCAGCAGGCGCACTCTCAGTGACTGACATCTGGCTTTGACTCTGGCCTTCACTGCCTCCAACTCTCTCAACTGGGGGCCGCCCAGCTAGAGGCAGTAGCCCTCAGCAGGGTGCTCTCACTGACTGCAACTGGCTTTCCCTCTGGCCTTCACTGACACCAACTGACTCAACTGCCGCGGGCATCTGCATATATTATTTCATAACACCCACTTACTTCCGATTAGATCACATGATCTTCCATTTATTTATACAGGTGCATCTTTGATTGACGGCTCAGTCAAGAGTCAATATGTAACACCATCATATGACCAAAACAGTTCAAGCCATAGTAAGTACCTGCAGTAGCTGGTAGTATCATGTTAGGTGGTATGCAGACACATTGTGCATTGCTTCACTCTATATAAAATTTGAAAGCCACATCAATAAATGTGCAAAATAGTTGAATTCAGGAACTTATGCTTTATGCTTTTGAACTGGGCTATAATACTACAGAATCAAACAAAAACATTTGTAGACAGGATTGAACCTGCAACCTCCAGATGATTGTCTCCTTAGAAGCTTAGGGAACCAATGCCTATAACTGTTACGCTATATGTCCTGCTGGACTGCAGGCAAGTAACAAAACAGGAATACTTAACATTTGTACCCACTTATGGTTAACGGAATCAGAACAGGTGACCCCATTGATTCAATAAAGGACGTAGTTCCATGTAGGTTCCCAAGTTTGAGAAACACCTGAAGAAAGCTGGAGGACATATCTGCCGAAACGTTGTGGAAATAACAATAAAGATGAAGACAATAGCCCAAAAACCCTTAATGATAAAAATTATCAAGCTTTGTCTCAGAAATTTAGACAACTAATACAGAGAAATACTTGGAACGTTTTGACTGTGTGCAAAAGACTGAGCTTAGGCTTGTTAAAAAATGTTATCAAAATGTGTTTACAAGACATGCAGGACACTACTGGAAAAGTAAGGACTAACTCATAAGCGACATTCTCTGATACTATTTACCAACCCCTCCGCTCGGGCAGGATATGACACAAGGTCGATTTTTAAGTGGAGTTTAACAGGTTTGAATTCAGAGTTTTCCTTCTCCTAGACTAGTTGCCTAACCAAGGCTGAAGAATCTAGTCTGTCCTACTATTTACCCATAGCTGGAGGGAGAATAATTGGATTCATACCTTTCCCAAGGGTATTAGTGCTATGTGAAATGCAATCAGTCTCGTCCAGGATTTGAACTCGTGTCGCCATGTTCATTTCTTACGACAATAACGACTACACCACGGGCACCTCCTGATAGACCTCTTTATATGGACATGCAAGTGATGGCCAGCAAATAAGAACTTATGCACAACAGCTCTATACAGACACAGGATGTAGTCTAGAAGAACTGCTGGAAACAATGGATGATACAGATAAATGGCAAGAGAGATTCAGGGAAACTCGTGCTAACAGAGTGACATGATGAAGATGATAATGTATGTATAAGGAGGATTTAGCATTAAATAACCTAAAATGATTATTGAATAACCTAAATATGCCAATAAAACCAAACAAAACTGTACAATATCATTATGATATCATTACTGTATGATATCATATACTGTTCTATATTGATATAACTATTGTGATGTTATCTAATGCATAAGCTGATAAAAAAATTATTTCTTTGGTAATTTTTGCCCTGTGTATGAAACTAAACTGTATCCAGTAGAGAGAGTAGTTTTGGAGTTCTGAAGAATGTAGCATCATCCACTTTTTTGCCATTACTCCCAGGTCCACTCTGTCTTGGAGTGGGGCAAATAGATCTATTTGAGGTTTTTAAAATGATTTTGAACTTCATTAATCATGATCAGGTCATGCTGATAGCATAGCATTCCTTGTCACTCTCTTGCCAGCTGTCCCTATCATCCATGACTCTTATCAGGTTTTCTAGACTTCATCTAGCATCTGCACAGAGCCAATGCATGTGAATCCTTGCTGGTTGGTCAACACTGACACCCCATGGTTTCACATGAAAATTAATACAGGGTGTTTAAAAAAAAAAAAGTGTTAACATTTCTGTGGGATTTCTTTTCTGGTATGATTTTAAAGTCTCCACCTGTTCACCATCTGCTGGTTAGCAAGCTCGACTAGCAAACCTACACGAGTGAGTTCGAGTCTCATTGGGTGCCCCTTTCATATGGCCTTGTGCCACATCTAAGCAAAATGTTTAGTAAAATTACCACCTGTTCACCATCTGTCAACACATTATTGGAATCTTGCCCAGATGGTCTCTGTAATATCAATTCTGCTTTTATACTCCCATAGAAATATTAAGATTTTTTTTTTTTTTTTTTTTTAAATCACCAGTGTGAGATTCCAAGAATATGTTGACAAATTTGGTATCTTTGCTTAATGACATATCAATCTTGGTGGGTTATTTAAATCCAAAGCCATCCTTGTAAAACACAATCAGTACTATTTAACCCATAGCTGAGGGAGATAAGGTAGTTCCTACTTTTTTCAAGGGCATTAGTCTGAAAGTGAAGCAACAGCATAACTGGGAATTGAAGTTCCTAGTGGGTAGAGTGTTTGCCAATGGTCCAGGAGACCTGGGTTCAATCCCAGGTCATGTCATACCAAAGACTTTAAAAATGGCACTTGATACCTCCTTGCTTAACACTCAGCAATATAAGGTACATATCGAGGGTAAAGTGGAGCAATCCAGGGAAAGGAATAGCGTCCTCCCCTACAACTCTGTGTTGTAGCTATTGAAAAGGGAGCCTTTGGGTCGCCCTCCACTACAGTCACCAACTTTACTTTTACTATAAAGAAGTCATACACATTAGTCACAGGGACACCCACTGACTAAGATGGTGAACATATGGAGATTGTTTTACATTATATTATTAATGATTCTCCTGTAAAAGTGTTAACAATATTTTCCAATGATCCTGAACATTAGCTCTTAAAACACTGACGTTGCAAATAAACAGAGGCTTGTGGTGTAATAGATATCATTGTAGGAAATAGTCTCAGTAACCCAAGTTAAATCCTTAATGAAGCTGTTTGCATTGCACATAGTAGTAACATCCTTAGGAAAGGCATGAATCCAACTATTCTCCTTCCAGCTGTGGGTAAATAATGTAGCTTGAACTCTTTGTAGCAAAAGGCGAAATGAGTTACCTCATGTCAGTGAAAATTGAGTCCCATATGTAAATTTAGAGTCCCCTCGACATGTGCATAAGTAGTGGGTTTACAGAGGGGAGAGGAGTTTTTAATCTGTTGGCTTGATGCTTTAGAGAGACAGATGAGGCAAGACAAACAGAAAGGATAGAGAAGTGGAAAAGGGAGGGGTGGAAGAGAAGAGGAAAGGGAGGGATAGAGGAGAAGAGGAAAGGGAGGGGTAGAGGAGAAGAGGAAAGGGAGGGGTAGAGGAGGAGAGGGTGGAAGAGAAGAGGAAAAGGAGGGAGTGGAAGAGAAGGAGAAGAAAGATTACTCCGCTAGTAAGCATTGGACTTGATTGTTGATCCCCTACCTCAACATTTTCTTTTACTTCACTCTTTAACCTTGGAATGGCTACCGGTCTAGGAGAAGGAAAACAGAATTCAAACTTGTTAAACTCTGTTTAAAAATTGACCTTGCGTCGCATCCTACTTGTGCAGAGGGATTGGTAAATATATATATTGCAACATGAAGTGCTTCCCTGTTTAAAATGATTGTGAAGATAGATTTTGGTACTATATATAATTAGAGACCATAATGGTTGGTGGGGAGTCTCTGTAGTGTTGTGGCTAATGTGCTGAACTGCAACATTGAAGTAAATGAGTTCAAACTCCAGTCACGCTATTATGTTAACTTTTGGACTAATACCCTTAAGAAAGATATGAATTCCCTTATTCCCCTAGTTAGGGGTTAAATACTATGACTACTGTTCTTCTATAAGGATGGCTTTGGCATTAGATAACCCGCAAAGGTTGATATGCCATTTGTTGTATTGTGGTAAGGAAGAGATACACAGTGAAATAGAGTTAATTATTTATTAACTGAAGTGGTAGAGCCCAACAAATAGTTTAAGTCTTGCACTGTTGGTGTTATGTCCGAAGTTGGTCTTACTACAGACCGAGATCTTTCAGTACTGACATGCTTAAGAAATACGATGTCTTTTATACCTCCAAGATACTGGAAGTCACATGATACAAGCCACTATACAAGACCATTAAACAAAGAAACCAAACCAAACTAAACCATCTATCTTCATAAGTTCCAAGTATTTAGGATATTGTTATTTATGCTTTTTTCTCTCCTCTCTATTCCCAACTATAGGTTAAATAGTACCACTACTGTTCTTCTACAAGGATAGCTTTGGCATTAAATAACCCATGAAAGTTGATACGCCATTAAAACAAACCAAAACTATATCTGTTAAACTAACTTTTCCAAAGTTAAAAGTCCCATAAATGCCATAAACACAACCAATTGATCCTTTTGAATTCATTTCTTTAAAATAGATAATGGCCATTTTTAAAGACTTTTCACTTACCGATTGGTCCAGCAAATTGAGCGACTGCTATCTTGCTTTTGGTGAGATCAATATGCGCTTCATTCGCCCATTCCATTGAATAAATTTCTGTTTTCCTATAATGACAAAAAAGAAAAAGTTGTTATTAAGGGTTACAATCATTTATGGTATTGTATTATCTCACCATGTCCTCTAGACAGCAGTCAATGTCTGCAGAGAGCTGATGAATGTAAGTTCTTGCAGGTCGGCCAACACTAGTGTGTCCATGTGTAGGAATCTATATGAGAATGTCATGAATTTGTCCTTACTTCTCTAGTATTACCTAGTATGTCTTGCTCATCTTACCTGGATGGTTTGTGAGACGGGCTGCCATTTTGAAGGTTGCTGCATCCAGGTTTTATTCAAAGCAGCATACAGCATTCTTGTGTACTTCTTATCAAGCTTTTTCTTGGTGTTTTAGTAAAGTCAAAGTGGTGCAACCATACAGTAGTACTAACACAAAGAATCAAATTTATTTTAAAACTAATCCTTTAAAATTAGTATGTTTAACAGCAATACAAGAGTGTTAGATTCCTTCATAATTTGATGTTCTCTAAAGGAAATAATATAAATCTATATTCAAGAATTTGTTATCTGTCATGCTACCAGATTTCCAATACATTTTATAATTAAATCATTTCCAATCCATCTATATTAATATCTAAGATAAACAGCAATACTTGAAACCATTTAACAGTGTGTAAGCAAATGAGCTCTGGTTCATTTAAAAAATATTACTTATAAACTATTTACTTAAAATCATTGGCATTTGAGTCAACCGGGTTTTGATCCCAGCTATGGGAAGCTAGTATGTCTAGCCACACTGATGAGTTCTGATAGAACGAAACAGATCTGTCTGTGGATGACTATATATACTTAAAAATTATATGTATAAACCAAATTTGGTATCAAATAACCATCAAAGGTTGATATGCCATTAAACCAAATAATTAAAAATTTTATTTGTCTCTCCTCTATAAACGGCCCAATTATTAAATGTAGAACTACTAAGTCTATATAAATAATTTACAAATAATTTGCCCGCAACTGTATGTTTTTAAGTATCTAAAACATATAATTTTAAACTGGATCTATTTCAACCATAGAGAGGACCCTAATAGAGACTATCACTTCGAGTCAGAATGGACCTGGGAGTAATGGCAATGACAAAGTACTCTGCACTACCCAAAACTCCTGCACTGGAGCCCCAATACCAGATGCAGTTAAGCATTTTACTCAGGATGCCACCTTTTTCGGAGGTCTTACCCAACTGCAGAGGATGCAGTCAGCATATTCTAAGCCCTGCAGTATTAGCCAAATGAAAGTCGCCTTACATTCCTTATTTTATGTACATGTTTCAAAGAAAAAAACAAAATCAACCTAAAACTTTTGTCCGCCCTGACTTTGTGTTTTTTGAGAAACACGCAAATCTGAATTCTTATAAGAACAATTTATACCGGATATTGGCCGAACGGTTAGAGTGTTCGCCAGTAGCCCGGGAGACCTGGGTTCGATCCCAGATCGAGTCATACCAAAGACATTAAAAATGATACTTGATACTTCCTTGCTTAACACTCAGCATTATAAGGTACGGATCAAGGGTAAAGTGGAGCAATCCAGGGAAAGGAGTAGCGCCCTCCCCTACACCTTGGTGTAGTAGCTATCGAAAAGGGAGCCTTCGGGTCACTCTCAACTATGGTCGCCTACTTTACTTACTTTACTTATAAGAACAATTAAGAAAAAATGGATATAGTCAGAGAACTTAATTCACCATATAGTTTATGAAATAAGAGATTGATTGATTTTAATGGCATGTCAAACTATCTAGGGTTATTTCATGCCTAGAGATTAGAAATTGCATTCATATTAACATTTTTTTTGTGTAGTCGTTTCTTAAGATATATTTTTTTGCACATGGTTCTATAAAATAGGAATAATTTTTAAACAAATCTTAAATCATAGGGGGGACCCTAACAGATACTACCAACCTGGGTCAGAGTGGATCTGGGAAGAGACACTGCTTTAAGTGGGAGAAATTCTTATGTCTCTTTAGGATCAGCGTATTCTAAGCCACATTAACAGGGTAGATATTTTATCAGTTATAAGAGTTAGTTTGGTTTGGTTGGGTTTTATGGCATATAAACCATTGTTGGTTATTTATTGCCAAATCCTCTTATATATTAGATATATAGGATTTTGTTTGGTTGGGTTTGATGGCATATCAACCATTTTAGCTTATTTAATGCCAACTCCTGTTTTTATATATATTATTTAGTTTGGTTTGGTTTTATAGCATATCAACCATTGTAGGTTATCAAATGCCAAATACTCTTTATACATATATATTAAATATATAGGATTTGGTTTGGTTAGGTTTTATGGCATATTAACCATTGTTGTTTATTTAATGCCAAATCCTGTTATCAAATATATATTATTTATAAACACATTTTGCTGATAACATTTTTAAATGAGCACAATTTTTCTTTTTTTGCACACAATTAAATGGTTTCAAGTATTTTTTATTTAATGCCATTCATTTGCCAGCACACGGCTAAATGGCTTCAAGTATTGCTATATAAATGTCACAATTTAATATCAGTCATTTGTTTGCACACAGTTTGTAGGTAATTTAATTTTCAAAACGAGTTAGAACTAACTTATTTGCACATTTGTATTGCTATTGTTTATACACAGTTAAATGGTTTCAATTATTTCTAATTCTTACAATTCTATTTAGTATCAATCATTTGTTTGCACATAAGGAAGTTGTTAGAATGTTACTATTTAACACTAATTATTCTATTGAACACTATTCATTCATTTGCACAGAGTCAAATAGTTTTAAGTGTTGCTATTTAAGACAAATCTGTCTATTCAACATTACTCATTCTTTAGCATACAATTAAATGGTTCCAAGTATTGTTATATCAATAGTTCTATTTCAAACAATCTAATTTAGTATAAGTCATTTGTTTGAACATAGTTTTAATATTAAACAGTTCTATTTGACCCATATTTAAGACCCTCTTCAGGGCTACCACTCTGAGTCAGAGTTGACCTGGAAGTAATAGTAATGAAGGGGTACTCGGTGTTCTCCAAAGCTCCAGGGCCTGGAGCCTTACCATCAGATTATTTAATGTCATATCCAGGACATTCATTAGAAGAGTCTTACCTTTCTGCAGAGATGCAGTTGGTGTATTCTACAGCCCTAGCTGACTAGGCTTTATAAATAACCGATTTTTTTTCTACAATAACTGATTTTTAGTGAAATTGTGAGAGTGTAAATATTTCAAACATATGGTTGCCTAGTTTTCTAAATTCTAAAAAGTGTTATTTAAATAGAAAGTTAGAAAAGAAAAAAATGTCTTAATTTAAGACTGTTTTGACAAAATTAACTGATTTTGCCAAAAAAGGTAATATTGAATATTTTGTGCATTGAATTACCATGACCAGAAAATCCGGCAAACACCTACACATGATATACAGAAACACTGGACAGCTGTTTTGACCTCATTAGGTCTCATCAGCAGTGTATACCATGATCTCCACGGTCGCTGGTTCGATCTCCAGTGATGGAGATCATGGTATACATTGCTGATGAAACCTAATGAGGTCGAAACAGCTGTCCAGTGTTTCTGTAGGTCGTGTGAAGGTGTTTACCAGATTTTCTGGTCATGGTAATTCAATTCACAATATAATTCCGCTACTAATAAAAGAAAATGTACATTGAATATTTTGTTTCTTAGCTCAATTTTATCTAAAAAAAAATTTAAAAAAATAAATAAATAAATAAATTAATAAATTAAAGATAAAAAGAATTATATCACAAGATATTTTTTAACATGAGCAAACTTTTGAAAGATATAAATTTGGCTAAGATTTAGCATGTGTCAACTTAAGAGTCATTATGTACTATAGGTTAGATAATGGTGTTCATCGTACATTTATATTTACATTTCTGGTGAAACTTATCTATTTGACCCATAGATGGAACTTTAACAGTTACAACCATTCCAGTTCAAAGAGGACCTGGGAGTAATGGCAATGAAAGGGTACTCCACACTTCCCTGAGCTCCACAGACTCATCATCAAATGCAGTTTAGTGCCATATCCAAAACACAAGAGTTATGATACAAGAAATTATGAAGGACCTAATAACATGAATTGAAATCATTAGTGTCTGCTCGCTGATTTTAGTAGCTATTACTTAAGTTGTACCAGATATTGGCATGAATCGTAGTATGCGAGTTCGTACTCCAGTCGCGCTATTACGTTCACTTTCGGGCAAATACCCTTGGGAAAGGTATGAACCCCCTTATTCTCCCTCCAGCTATGGGTAAATAGTAGGACGGACTAGGTTCTTCAGCCTTGGTGAGGCAGCTAGTCTAGGAGAAGGAAAATTCTGAATTCAAACCTGTTAAACTCCACTTAAAAATTGACCTTGTGTCATATCCTGCCCGAGCGGAGGGGTTGGTAAATAGTACCAGATATTGGCATGATGGTTAGAGTATTCACTAATGGCCCGGGAGACTGGGGTTCAATCCCAGGTCGAGTCATACCAAAGACTCAAAAAAATATTTGATGCCTCCTTGCTTAACGTTCAGCATTATAAGGTACGGACCAAGGAATCCAGGGAATGGAGTAGCGCCCTCCTCTACACCTTGGTGTAGTAGCTATCGAAAAGGGAGCCTTTGGGTCACCCTCGACTAACGTCGCCAACTTTACTTAAGTTAAGCTTAGTAGGGTATAAGGTCAGAAGTATGGGTCATCCAGAAAGAATCGAACTCATTAATAACCGTCCGGGTGTGTCCTCATAGTGTAATGGTTAAAATGATGGACTGCGGAATTGTAGAAAGCGAGTTTGAACTCCAGTCACGCTATTACGTTCACTTTTGGACAAATACCTTTGGGAAAGGTATTAACCCTTTTATCCTCCCAGCTATGGGTTAAATAGTACCTATACTGTTCTTCTAGAAGAAGAATGGCTTTGGCAATAAATAACCTATAAAGGCTGATATGCCATTAAATAAAGAAACCAAAACAAACTAAACCAATAGTGGTCTGCGGGCCTGTCTCGTGTGATGTGATAACAAGATAGGTTAGCAAACCATTGAGTTCGATTCTCACTGGGCGCCCTATACTCCAGGTGTTGTGCCACAACTAGGCAACGCTTAATTAACTAATTTGATTTCCTAGTACTATTAAGCTTAGTTAAGTCATGGCACAAGGACAGAAATATGGAGCGCGTAAGAATCGAACTTACTAAGAATATGGTCTGGTAGTCTAGGTGGCTAAACCATTACATCATATAAGATATTGATCAATAAACATGAGAGGAATGTTGTTGTTGTTGTTATTATCATTATTGTTATTAAAAATCTATAACAAACTGGTAATTTAAATGTGAATAAGAATGACTAATTAAAACTGCGTAGCACGTGACTTTTTTTCTTATGTCAGCTGAGAAAATATTTCTGATAGAATAGATTCATTTTGTGTAATTGTACACTTAAAAAAAACATCAGTAGTAGTAGTAGTCGTAGTAGTAGTAGTAATAGTAGTAAATGAATAAATAAAAAAATAGGATGTGAGAAAAGGTAAAGCCATATCAACAGTTCTTTTTTTAGCCTAATTTAATAGGCATGTTTGTTTGTTTGACAAAGAAGCAAGCATCAAAATATTTATCAAGTGATAAAGTCGAAAGGGACAATATTCATTTGCTCAATTTTATCTTTATTATTTTAGACAATTTTTTTTTATCGGAAGGACTGAATCATATGTTGAATCTTGATCTTCGTTGTGTCTTGTCTCGTCTTTTGTGGGTGTCAGCAAAGAGACAATCTCAACGTACATTAAATTTAAATCTAAATTAAAAACAAATGATTTTTCTAAATGATTAAAAAAGATTTCATTTTTCATATTTTCAAAGTAGATTTTTTAAATAAGATCCAGGGTTATTCATTTAAAACCCACTCTCGGATTTTAATACTTTGACTAACAAACAACTTTTACAAATATAGATTTCTCTGATATTTTATAATTCAGGTAATATATCTTATTAAAATGGAAAAAAAAAAAAAAAACTTGCAAAAAAGCAAATCGAAAATAATAAGCATCTAGTTATAAACATGTCTTTGTGATCATAGCAAAAGTACTCAACGAACATAAATTACTTAAACTAAGCTCTTATACATAAATCAAGTATTTACCTGTAATAAACATCTCCGAGAGGATTCCAATCGGCCGTAGCCATTTTAATTTTTTTTAATTTTTTATTTTTTCAAGTCCTGCTTAAATTCCGTAAACAACACCCATCCAATAATTCACCATTATGGTTACACCGGAACGAAAGGGAGATAACTCGTGTCGGAAAAAACTTAAGAAAATTTTACTTGCGTTAAAATACGTGGTTAAATTTCTTAGAATAAAAAAAAATGAATACATTCAATTTTCACTTTCTTAATAAAATGGCGTTTAAGATTCAGGTTTAATATTTAATTTTTTTAAGCATACCGGAGTAAAAGAACAATTCAGTGGAAAATTGATACCAATCTGAACAAGCGATTTTTCTGAAGATGTCAGCAAATTAAAAATGCAACTAAGACTTGATTTATTACAAAATCATACAAAAATCCCAAGTACCTTTATTTTCAACGAATAACAATTCACCTTTTTTTGAAGTTTAAACGTGCAAAAGTTTCCAACGAAAATACGATTTTAAAAAAGAATTAATTCTTTGAGTCCAACTTTTCAAAAAAGCTCTTTTCTGTAATTAAACGCCACTCTTATATACATAAGTTGATAAATGACCAAGTTGAAGCAGATTCCTAGTTTACTGACATATTCTATAACATTGCCCCTCACTGAACTTTATAAGCAAGTTTTTATTCATATTAAATAATTCCACTCATTTGATCCCCTGACACACACACAATCTCGTTCTTGATTTGATCAAAAATTTTAGGATGACTTTTTCAGTTCCCACCGTAATCAGGAACTAAACATGGCTGACAAAACAGAAAGATTCGAGTCCTTAGAACATCAACTAGAAACGTTTATTGAAACGACACGACAAATTAGCATTATAGTTTCGGATTTCCAACAACAAGGACAAAATCTATTAAATCAAAAACTGTAAGTATTATAAACAATATTCTATTTTTATCTTTTATTATTTTCGACAGAAAATCCTGCCAATATGGTGGTCGCTATTGCTCTGTTTATGCTTGACTAATACGTTTTGGCAAAGGAATATATTTTTTTTATCTTTCGATTTGTGATACAATGAAATTAGTTGTTTAGCTGCTTTTTTTTTTACATTTGAAAATTGGTCTTCACAAACATTGACTTTCGTGTACGAGTGAAATGTTTAAAAAATAAATCGTTCAGTCACATTTTTTTCTTTTTTGTATTATGGAGAATTATTGAAAATATAAAAATGTTTTTCTTCATTACTTAAAATAAAGCTGAATAATAATTATAATAATAAAAACAACAACAACGAGGAACTATCCTGTACGTTTTAAGTATCAATTTTTCAACACCAAAAATTTTTTTTTTTTTATTGATCTAGAAGTAAAAATCGCCGAGCTTTAAAATTCCAAGATAACGCCATAAGAATTAATGAATATTTAGTAATATGTGTTAGACATGTACCGACTTTTGATTTTGTAACTCGCATTAAAAATAAAATTCTTGATTTAAAAAAAAAAAAAAAATTCCAAATCCTATATAAGTAAACCAACTGAAAACTATCCTTTTTGATATTTGCAAAATGTGATTGGAGATGCAGACTACGCAGATGATTCCGCTCTTTTTGCTTCGTAGGTTATTTAATGTCAAAGCAATTATTCTTGTAGAAGAATAGTAGTGGTACTATTGAATCAATAACTAGGAGGATAAGGAGCTTTATAAATTGCCCAAGGGTATTAGTCAGAAAGTGAATGTAATACTACTACTAGAGTTTGAACGCTTACTACAATGTTGCAATCCAGCATGTTAGCCACTACCCAATAGACTCCTCTGCTGTATAGCCTGGAGCAGTAGCAAGAAGCATTGGTCTCAATGTGAACTCATAAAGCAGAGTTCATATCTTTTAATCAATATGGTGCCATCTTCTCATTAAATAGCAATCATCTGAAATTAGTAGACCAGTTCATATACCTCAGTACCAATATCTCCTCTACTGAAAACTATGTCAACATACACATAGGCAAGACATGACAGGCTAACACCCAGAAGGAAATATGACCTTTCTGATAAAATAAGACAGGAATTCTAAGCTGTGGCTATATCCATATGACTGTGGTTGAACCACTTTCATTTTAATGAAATGCCTGGAAAAAAAAAGCTTGATGGGAATTACACAAGGAAGTTATGTGCTGTTTTGAACAAATGCAGAGAGCAGCACTCCACAAAGCAGTAACTATATGACCACTTCCTATGTCATAATCATAAACCATCCAAGTAAGACACTGTGCGAGAAGTAAGGATGAACTCATAAGTGATATGGAATCCTACACACGGGCCCGAGTGTTTACCAGCCAGCAAAAACTTAACATTCATCAACTCTGTGTAGACACTGGATGCCATCTTGAGGACTTGTTAAGAATACCTTGATGATGAAGCTGTAATTTTTATTAGAATTATCAGGAATGATGCTCTGTATATAACAGACTATCACCTCGGACCAGTTCACCAAAGTCCTTAAAAAGATTACCTTGGTAAGTGCAAATTGCAGCTCTCTAAATACTCTAGCATAATTAAACTCTTGTTTAATCACCATATCAAGACTTTCAGTTAGAGTTGGATGCACATAGTAGAGCCTGATACCATAATTGCTGGGCTCCAAAAACTGGGCAACTTTTAAGCTGATTGATGAATTTTTTAGATAAATATATAATACCCCACCCCAATCAAAAATGAACACTCATCAAAAAATACTAACCTCAGCAAAACTAACTTGTCTTAACTGAGAAAACATTAAGCTACAAAACAAAATTGAAGTAGGTTATGTAAAGTATTGGTGCTTGTCAAGTGTAGCCCATTTATGAAAATCATTGTTAATTTTAGGGTATTGTACTGGAAAAAATTCAAAAATTTTTAAACAAAACAAATCAACTTACTTCCAGGAAATTTAGAGAAATTAGACAGAAGTTGGCATAAAGTGGGAGTTTAGTTTATCATAGACAATCTCTCTCTCTCATATATATGCATGTGTGTGTGATTTTCATACATTATGCTCACGTTATTTTCTTCAGTTTACACACACATGAAATTTATACACTTATCCATATATAATTTTCATACATTATACACGCACACAATACTTACGTTCCCCATCTAAATAAGTGGAAGTTTTTTTTTATTTTTATAGCAGGACTGTTAAACCACAAGACTACTGCTAGCTGGGCACCTCAGGTGGTGTAATGGTTAGCAAGCTAGACTTACAAATCTTCAAGAGTGAGCTTAATTCTCATTGGGTGCTCCATCCAAGAAAAAAGCTTCATAAATTACTACATCTTCTGCTGGCTATAATTCTACTATCAGCCATATTTCTTTGTATTTGTCTCCTCATCTACTAAGGTGTAGATTTATGGCAGATTTTTAATTTTGAGACTTAACTATAGCTATTTTATGAAATGAAAATCATGACTGAAAATTAGTCAAGTCTGGGTTTGAGTCCCAATTGCTAAAGTACTGGACTGTGGCCTCAAATTTCAAACTTCAGTGGCATAGTTATATTCCCTTTCAGACTAATGACCTTGGGAAAGGTATGAAACCCTTTATCCCTCCAGCTTTGGTTAAATTGCATCACTGATGTTATTCTACAAGAATAGCTTTGACATGAACTAACCCATGAGGGTTGATATGTCATTGAACAAAGAAACCAAACCTAGTCTTGTCTGGATTGTGTGTGTGTGTGTAAATATTACACTTGCAGGTAACACTGAATATTCAGGCTTTTCTGTACAAGTGTACCATATTCACAATTAACGCTATGTGCGAAATGGACATATAATGTTCATAACGATAGAACATATAAAGAACATAGGAATCTCGGAATTCGAAAACACGTAACGACTTCTTGTTCAGGTACGAAACCTTTTTATTAACTTTGAGTTAAAGGTTTCGACGTAAGGAGGAGAGACACAATCTTCTATGCTGTCTTATTCATTTGGGCCCCATCTCGAGCGGCCCCATAGAGCGCAAGTTCGCCTCGCGTCTGCGAGCTCCAAAAGTCGACCGTCTTCGACCAGTGTCTAATCTCAACTCTGACTTTCTTCAGATTCTCATACAAACCTCCGCGCGCTTCCGGTGCGTGACGTCATCCGCACCCTGTCACCCCGTTTTGTGACATCTGAGTGACATGTCCGCGCTCACGCGTTACCACCTGCATCAAGGTTGCACCTAACCAACCCATGCGCCGAGTCGAAAGGTTCTCAGCCTAACTAAATTCAAAGGCATGAACCGAAATCCCTCAGCTATTATATAACACAAGCACAAAAAAAATGATTCTTCTAGATTTATTTTCATTTGAATGAAATCATAAAATTAAATGTTCTCTGTACAACTGTCAGAAAAAAAAGTCACATTTATACCATATATAACTTTTTTCTTTTCATCGAAACTATCAATGTCCTCATACCTACTGACTGCTCTATTAGCTTAGAATACACTGACTATCCCCTCTATAAGACTCAGACCCACTCCTATAACAAGGTATGATAAATTGTATCTGATGGTGAGGCTCTAGCTCCACTTCATTGCTATTACTCCTAAGTCCACTTTAACCCAGATTTTGTAGTATTTGTTGGGTCCACTTTTTGGGTCAAATAGAATTGTCAATTCATTTAATTATACAAACAAATGAGCTCTAAAAAAATAAAGTTACCCATAAACTATTTGGTCGCAAATTTATATATATTGTCACGTGATATCCCACTGAGACGATGGAAGTGGGATGACTGCTGTTTGAATTAACAGTAACCTGACTTGGGTGACATCTAGTAGCCCTAACAAAATCGCCTGACCGGGGGGGGGGTAGAAGCCAAATGATTGGCTGGGGCCCTAAAACGGAAGTGGCACCCTTCTCCCCGTCGGCGAAAAAAACGAGAAGAAATGTTAGTTATTGGAAGGGGCTCGTGGCAGACAGACCCATAGCCATTACTCCGGGTGAAGAAGACAAAAACATATCTTGGACACGAGGGACCCAGGTTCTTCAAGCCAGTGTTACAAATAGCATAAAGTCTATTAGCCCGTGAAAGAAGAAAGATTCTCCAGTGGAACCCCGTCGAAAAATAAGATAAGTAACTTTGGGGACTGTTTTTCCTTATACCAAATTTTGTATACTCTCTCTCTCAATTTGAAGGAAAACGAAAGAACAGAAAAGAAGAAAGACATTTATGTCAATGGACTGTTCAATTCGTTATATATATTTGACACTTTGAAAGTATCTCTTTGTATAGTAAAGGATTCATGTATTTTTATGTTACCACGTGGTCGAAGTTGTTCTTTGCCGTGTCTTCTACGAATTTGTTACCTCATGCTTCCTTTTCAGCTTCTATTCGCCTTATGTTATCTTGCTTAGAATTGTCCTATTAATTCCTTTAAAATATCACACGGGAAACCGGAGTTGCCGACTACTACAATATAATGTTATTACGACAAAACCTATAGGTCCATATCTTCTGTTGTCTAGGGGAGGAAGTTTAGTGGCCTTGGTGGGTGTGTGGATAGTGTGAAATTTGGAACCCCTTGCCAGCGGCGGTCAGTCTAGCCCTAAATTAATCCCTCATGTAATATGCCAGTTCTTATATGCCTGAGAAAAAACTCTGAACGAGGACTTATTCTTTAGGCGATCAAGTGCCAACCTGCCCAGTCTTCACACGTGCGAAAATAAAATCCCGTTTTGGGATTTTAGTCGATTTGCCGTCACTGTATATATATATATATATATATACACTCACACACAGGGTTTGACATTAAATAACCCACAAGAGTTGATATGCCATAAAACACCAACCAACCAGACTATGGTTCCAATAGATCTTTTTTAAAAATATTCAATTGGATTCTGTGTAAAAAAGCGGTATTATTCTACACATGTAGCCGTTCAAGTTCACAAGAAAAAATTCTTGTGATTTGAACTAATGAGACCCTCAAACTTTTACAATTGGAACATTTTTTTCCATTTTGTAAGTGGGGTTTACTTTCACATTCTAATTCAATGTAGTGATTTACTAAGCTTTTTTGCTTAGATGTGGCACAAGGCAATGTGTATGAATGGGGCTCTCTATAAGACTCGAATACACATTCTAATTTAATGCAGAATGGTCACCCATATCTGGAATGAAAATTAAAATAGGATCCTCCCTTGGAAGTAAAAAAAAAAAATTAAAATAATTCGACTGATGCAGAAATAAGGGCTCAGTCTACACCGAATTAAAATGTGAAAGTGAACCCCCTATAAAAAGGTTTGTTTTTTTTTTAACTAGAGAAAAAAAAACAGTAAATTAATCTAATTTAAAAAAAAAAAAAAAACGATTTCTAGAAAAATTGATTTTTTTCCCAGTGAACTTGCACAGGTGCACGTGTAGAATTTTACCAATGTTTCTTTAAACTAATATTTTCTTCCGTCTATACCGTAATTATTCATCTATAATACGCCCCCCCCCCACACACACACATTTTCCAGCCTAATAGCTAGTGAGTGCATATTACACGAGAATTTTTTTTTTTTCGGCTTCTTGCCTTGCCATATTCGGGATGGTATAACCAAGAGTTATATCTATGATCCAAACTAACACTTTTATACTGTTACAGAAAAATAGCCATTAGAATGCGTTTTTTTATGTTTTGTTTTTTGTAATTTGTTTCTTCTATTCTGAACTTTTTTTCATGTGAACATGTCCTTGCCTTTGCTCTAAATATTCTGTGTAAATTTTGTTTTGAAACAAATTATATAAATCCTTATTAGTCAATACAAACCTACTAAAAAGTTGGACAAATTTTAAATTTAGCAGCTACACCCCCACCCCGGAATGCTAATGCGTGTTATACACGAGTTTTTTCCTCAGAATTTCTTGGCTGAAATTTGGCATGCCTGTTATACATGACTTATTACGATATTTTTTTTTAATTTTCCATTGGTACTTGTCTAGAATAACACACTGAGGAAATGTCTGCAGTAACGTACAATGGCAGACATTGAACGACTTTAAGCACGTCGATTTCCTTAGAGGTTTATTCTGGACAAGTACATTTCCATACATTACATATACTGTTAACTGTAATTAAATATATTTTTGTTGACTTAGTATTTGCATTCTCATTCATTTCTTTTTAATGTGATTCCTGCAATGAGTCATCCAAATGTGCGTTCGTCCGTACGATTAAGGCTCCACCATCTAACAAGATTTCAAATTTTCAGGATTTGTTAGTAAGACCTTTTCATCGATGGTTAACTGTATTTGGCCGGGATTATTTGATTTACTCCTCAAAATAAAGCTACTTATGACAATGTTACGTTAATTACCGTATTTGACGGTTTATAAGACCCACCTCAATTTTGGCAGAATTTTAAATAAACTAGTTTAAATTACAAATGTGGAGGATTTTCGCCTAACATTTATTACTCTCCTCACTATCTGGTCTTTTTTAAATTTTCATATGTATTCAATTTTCTGGGGGCCTCTAGAACTGGTTTTGCTTTGAGACGTAAACAAGTGTAGTGTAGACCGCGACATTGTCAAAGCTGTAACGAGTATAAAGTTTGGATATCATCTTTTTTTATCATGAGACATCGCAATTCTAGTTGTAATATGTTTGTACGTTTTTTAAAAACAATGAATTATGAAAATGAATTTACTTTTTCTATTTCGAATTTTTTGTGGAAATATTTTGTATAAAACAAAAGAAAGCGTAGAATTTTTTATATTCATCATAAAACTTATTGAAACTGTAGTACTAGAATTCTACTAACCAGCTGGGCACCTCGGGCGGTGTAATGGTTAGCAACCTACACGAGTGAGTTAGTCTCATTGGGTATTAAATTCATATGGCCTTATGCCACATTTTAACAAAAAGCTTTGTAAATTACTAAATGAAATATTCAACCGGAATTCTTTGGAGTCGGCAAAGTTAACGTTCCGGTGGGGTAATGGTTAGCAAGTTAGACTAGCAAACTTTCACGAGTAAGTTTGAGTCTCATTGGGTGCCACATCTAAGCAAAAAGCTTAGTAAATTATCCAGTTACCCAAAACTGTTGCAGGATGATTTTCTCATACATCGTTGGAAAAAAAAATGGTGTCTAAGAAATGGTGCTCAAGTCTACAACTGGTTTGAATTCGTTTTCTTCTGCTAGACCGGTTGCTATACTAGGGTTTAAGAGTACATTCTGCCCTTCTATTTATTCATTGCTGGAAGCAGCTAAGAGTTATAAAATGCAAACAGTTTCGTCCATGTTTTGAACACGTGTAGCAGAGTTTATTTCCTCCTGCGATAACCGTTACTCCACGAGTGCATTTTTACCGCCCTCCCCGGAAGTCTTTACACTTGGAATTGTTTATTTCAAATGCACTTCGTTGAATGAATATTTGCCT
Source organism: Sepioteuthis lessoniana (assembly GCA_963585895.1). Classification (NCBI taxonomy): domain Eukaryota; kingdom Metazoa; phylum Mollusca; class Cephalopoda; order Myopsida; family Loliginidae; genus Sepioteuthis; species Sepioteuthis lessoniana. Next base: position 21,356,920 of record OY757939.1, read on the forward strand.
TAAGAGTTCTCAAAATCAACATCTTTATACTAAGTTATTTTAAAGTAAATAACCATTTCCTTATATTCGGGAGAAACTTTCACAAAAATAGACAACTTAAATACTGACGTTTGGAATTTTAAAGTATTTTACGAATATCAATGACTATCTTAAAACCGAGTTAGTACTGCTTGTTGCTACAAATTCATAAGCCTACATTAGTAGACTTGAATGTGAATAATAAAAAAATAAACTTAATGAAAATACATTTTTCTGATACACAAGTCAACAACGCTATTGAAAAAAATGTATAAAGTTCTGACAAGTGAATGATAATTTTTAAAATTCTCTTGAAACTTACCAATATTTATCATGATCAAGAAGTATTGTAATTACTCCTGTTTGGAGCATGTTGAAGAGTGTCTGGATGTCTTACGATCTGGAAGAAGAAGAAAAAAGTGACTACCTTATAAATAGCTTTTTATCGGCAATGTCATAGTTTGTTTTTTTTAAATTTAAAGGCGATGCGTCCTTTTTTTTTTTTTGTAAAGTATGGACAATAAAAAACTTATTAATCCGTGTGCGTGTTTGTTTGTTTTTTTTTTATGTAAATAATTTCAAAGAAAATGCTTTCCCTTAGTTGACGCTTTTTATATTGTTTCTCTTGCGGGCCCCGGAAAAAAATATCGTCCAATGAAAAATCATATTCAAGACTAAAAAAAAGTATTATTTAGATAAAATAGTATTTTATCTCGTCACTGTTTTTTTTTTTTTTTTACATTAATTAACAAAATCCCACTCAGTAAGTGGAAGAGTTTAATCTACAAATGTAAATTTTAAACTTAAAGAATGTTTAATCTGAATTTTTTTTTCTTTTGTGTTAACCACATACTAAGAAGAGTATGCTTAGGAAACGAATAAAATAAAGAAAATGCCTTAAAAGAACAATATTGTATTTTACCGGTTTTTGAATTTTAAAAAATAAGGTATCCGTATGAACAAAATTGACAAACCGTTATAAAAATCTAATTGTCTATACAAAATCAATTTAAAAATCATTTAGTTGCAGCGTCATTAAGTGAATCAAATTAACAAAATGATTGAGAGCTGTGTTTGACAAGTCTTCAGAATTTTGAGAAAAACATCTTTTAAAAAGAAACTTCGTTTTTTATTGCTTTAAATACCGAAAATTTTATTAAAATCTGATAATTAACCGATTTGGGAGAAATTTTAAAAAATAACGGTGCATTTCGCAGGTGCATGTTTTTGTACATACCTACTTATAAATCGGTAGTCAAATTTGTATCAAGATGTTCAGTTGAAAACACTGGTCTGAAGAATTTTTTTTTAAATATCACAGTTTAACAACTTAAAATGCTTCTATAGACTATTCCCCACTAGTTTTTACCGTAATTATTTCTGTATAAGATGCACTATTCTTTCAGATTTTATACCTCCAAAGTTAGTGGTGCGTGTTATACACGAGAACTATATAATTCACTTTTTTCCAGCCACATTCCTAATCATATTCTGGACAGGAGGACCGATTTTTTTTTCTCCTAATTTGAGCTTATTTTCACCACAAGCTTGTTGCATTTTTGCATAAACATGTCTATGTCTTTGCTGTAAATACTGTGTAAATTTTGTGTTTTAACACACATGTAAACTACGTATTATGAGACCTAAATTGAGACCTTTTGTCAGTGGAAATTGTAGGTGTTCCAGTCGTCCGAAACCAACCATTTACACTGACAAAGTTTGTATGGCGCGACCTCCTAATATTAGGCTAAAATTTAGATCTCGGAAACTCACCTTATACGCGAGTGTATACAGTATCTAGATTTTTAGTCAGTAAGTAAGTAAAGTTGGCGACCGTAGTCGAGGGTGACCAATAGCTATTACACCGAGGTGTAGGGGAGGGCGCTACTCCTTTCCCTGGATTGCTGCACTTTACCCTCGATACGTACCTTATATTGATGAGTGTTAAGCAAGGAGGTATCAAGTACCATTTTTAAAGTCTTTGGTATGATACGACCTGGGATTGAACCCAGGTCTCCCGGACCATTGGCAAACACTCTACCCACTAGGCCATAGCTGCCACAAATACTAAAAAGAAAGTCGGTGTGTTTGTGTATAACACGCACCCCTATAAATATACGAGAATTTTTTTCTAGAATTTCGTACTCCAAAGTTAGGGGTGCGTGTTATTCACAAATAATCACAGAAACCATATTTTAGACTCTTTTAAAAGATGACTATAAAATGTTGTTTTGAACAAATAGACCAGAGAACAAGAAAACTAATGACAATGCATTAGGCCTTACATCTCAGAGATGACTTTGACGGACGATATGTATCAAGAAAAGGTGGAAGAGGACTTACCAGCAACGGATGTATCGACACAACGACTCAAAGACTGATTACAACCTCCAGAAACAATACTAACGACACGAGGATCAACAGAACGGAAAAAAAAAACAGAAAACAAAAATGGGAAGAAAAACAAATGTATGGACGGTTTAAACGATTAACACGCGACATCTCAAACGAGAAAACGGGGACATGGCTAAGAGGAAACCTTAAGAGAGAAACTCTCTTCTAATAGCAGCACAAAACAACGCGATAAGTACCAACCATATCAAAGGAAGAATAGATAAGACGTAACAAAACAACAGATCTAGATGATATGACGATAGAGACGAAACGATCAATCACATAATAAGCGAATGCAGCAAATTAGCACAGAAAGAGTATGAGACTGGAAACGACTGGGTGTGCAAGGTGGTCCATTGGGAATTGTGCAAGAAATTGAAGTTTGACCATGCGAACAAATGGTATATGCACAACCCAGAATATGTCCTGGAGAATGAAACGCGCAAACTCCTCTGGGATATTGAGATACAAACGGATCACCTTATCTCGGCCAGTTGACCAGACCTTGTAATAATCAACAACAACAACAACAAAAAAAGAGAACTTGCCGAATTGTGGACTTTGCTATCCCAGCTGACCACAGAGTGCGAATGAAGGGTAAGTACCTGGACCTTGCTAGGAAATTGAAAAACTGTAGAACATGAAAGTAACGGTGATACCAATTGTAATTGGAGCTCTTAGTACAATCATCAAAGGGTTGATATAAGGACTGGAGGACTTGGAAATAAAAGGACAAGTGGAGACCATCCAAGCTACTGAATTATTGAGATCGGCCAGAATACTGAGAAGAGTCATGGAGACTTGAAGAAACTTGGTGTCACTCAAACTTCAGTGAGAAACCATTGGCAAATGCCGGTGTGAAAAACTCGAAAAGGAGTAACAATAATAATTTTATTCATTTGGTATGCTTATTTACTAACAACTTAATCACATTCACTGCATGGGGATGTTAGGAAATGAAGAAAAAAGAGTGGACCCTAAAAAAGGTTATTGGATATTTTTTTCAGAAAAGAAATTGGAAGTGTTTCGACAGTAAAAGTGAGGGCGACATTATAAAAATTAAAATGACCATTAAAGCAACTTCATTGCCATTACTCCCAAGTCCACTCTGATTCGGATTGGTAGTATCTGTTAGGGTTTTATGTACGTGTCAAATAGATATTTTGAAAATTATTTGTATTAAATAAATTATTCAAATTCAATTAAAAACACTGTGTTATCACCCTGGTTGGCGGCTGATGAGGATAGAGTATAGCACGTGCTTTCACAAGATGTATGATGGAAAATAGGGATACATGAAACCATATAACTGTGCAAACAATGTTTTTAATTGAATATGAACAATTACTTGAAACTATGTAACTGTGTAAATTATTTGTATTAGACTAGAATATTTTTCATATATATATATATATATAAAGTTGGCAAACTTAGTCGAGGGTGACCCGAAGGCTCCCTTTTCAATAGCTACTCCACCGAGGTGTAGGAGAGAGCGGTACTCCATTCCCTGGATTGCTCCACTTCCTTGATCCAACCTTATAATGCTGAGCGTTAAGCAAGGCAGCATCAAGTACCATTTTTTGAGTCTTTGGTATGACTCAACCTGGGACTGAACACCGGTCTCTCGGACCACTGGCGAACACTCAACTCATTAGGCCAACGGATATATATATATATATATATAAAGTCGCGCTATCAGCACGAATATTCCTGACCCTTTCTCGCCACACCTCCCTATCGTCCACTGCTTTTAGTCGATCCTCAGGGCTACATCCCATATCGGCACAGACCTGCTGTATGTAGGTTCGAGCTCGACGTCCTACCTTTGCTCGTCCATGTGAAGGGGTCCACAGGAGTACATCACTTATGAGCTCGTCCCTACTTCTCCAGCAGTGTCCCGCGTGTCTGGTTCGTCTTATTTTGATATATAGCACACGGTTCTATTGGATAAGAATAATTTTTAAACAGATCCATTTGACCCATATATAGGACTCTTACAGGTTAGTGTAGACCTGGGAGTAATGGCAATGAAGGGGTACTCCACCCACCTCAGATGTAGTTTTGTTTCATACCCAGAACCCCTCTTTTTTGTTCAGAGTAGGTGTCTTACTCTTCTGTGGGGATGCCCCGTCGTCAGGGTTGTAGAATCTTTGATGTTAACTGTTCAATGTTTGGGTCAACAGAACATATCACAGACCCACACACATAAACACGCACACAGATCTTTAGTGGGACTCGGATCTTTTGGACTCGATATCGTATTATTAACTTTCCCTCATATAAACAAACTGAAAAAATATATTTACAGTAAAAAATTCAGCTGTAAAGTTGAAACGAAAATGTGTTCTTTGAAAAACAAGGAGTAAAACACATTTGAGATTTTTAATTATTTTCTTTTATTTCAGCCAGAAATCTGAGTCATGTTATAAGGAGGATTTTGTTTGTTTATTTTTAGAGCTGATTTTCAAGTGCTCGAAATAACTTGCTACGTTATTTATTTATTCGTATTTATCCAACTCCTACACCAAAAGCAAGATGTGACAGCGGCCAATTTTTAAACGGAGTTTTTTTTTAATTCTTTGTGTAACATTATGTACACTGCCAGTGAAATTTTATTCAAATCAACATTTTAAGACATGAAAATAAAAACAAAGCCGTTTGTGAGAATGATTATCTATGTTGGTTCGAGTGAAAACGTTAAGTCCAACCAAAGTCACAGATAAATGACTTGTTCTGAGAGAATTTTTATTTCTTCAAAATAAATAGATGAGAGAATATCTCTCTTCAGGCTGAGACCGAAAAACGCTGCCCCTCCTCTCTCGGAGCCGTCATTTTTACACATACAGACACACACATTTATATTTATAGTATACAAGCGACGAAAAAGAAATCAATTTGATGATTTCATTATAAATTTATTTCGGTCATGCAGATAGAATTACGACCTCTTCGGATGGATGAAAAACACAGTTATATATTTGAAATGCAGAAACCCCTTTCCTCGAATTACACACACACACATACACACACACGTGTGTTAGAATAAGTGTTGAGACGAAAACTGCATTTGGCAAGACAGAAATGAACAAGATACGAAATGCTAATTTTCTTCAAAATAATTCCCTTGACATTCAATACACTTATTCCAGTGAGTTTTTAATTGGTCAGAGCACTTCTTTTGATATGGTGTGATGTCGCACTGTCATATTTTAATATCCCCCAGATTCCCAATCTTAGAATAGCTCTAGAGGAATCGCCACTAATATATATATAAATTTCTGAGAGTAAGCTTGATAATTTTTATCTCATAGAATATTCGGACTATTGTCTTCATCTTCACTGTTACACTGGCAACGTTTCGGCCGATACGTCCTTTATGTCGAACTCTGGGGTCCACACATAACTTCAAACTGAACCCTTTATTTAATCCATGAGGGTAGATTGCTTTAATTCCGTTATCCATGACCGAGTATAAGTATTAAGTTATTGTAAGTATTCCTTGTTATTTTGCCTATAGTACTTCAAAGTCAAATCATCTGAAGGTTGCGGGTTCAATCCCAACTACAGGTAAATAACGAAGAATACTTACTATAGCTTAACATTTGTACCCGGTCAATGTTTACTGAATTAAAACAATCTACACCCATGGATTAAATAGAGGGTTCAGTTCGAAATTCCGTATGGACTCCCTAGTTCGACATGGAAACACCTGAGGACGTATCGGCCGAAATGTTGTCAGTATAACGATGAAGACAATAGTCCGAATATTCTAAGTGATAAAAATTACACACACAACACTGGTAGTAGGTGTTTTGTGTTAAAAACATGAATGTAACGGTTTTCTGGAAATTGAATCTATATCAAAATGTAATTAATTAGAATTTTCTTGGGGTCAATAAGTAATGTAAAGAATTACCTTGTCAAATTTCAATTTGTAATCTTTGTCTTGGAGAAACTGGCTCTGTTGGTTTGGCTGTAGTAAGACCAAAAGTTGAATTGAATAGGTTTGTAATTTTGTTATTTGTGTGTTGTAAATTTGAATCTATAAATTTGATTTTGTACTTTGATTCTAAACATTATTCCTAAATATACTGCAATGATAATTTAGTATATTCACCTTCAATCTTTGTGTAAACAAATACAAAATAAATAATTTCAATAAGTAATGATATATGAAACTGAGTACAGAAATAGTTTCCACAATGTATAAACATATTTTTTTTACTATTTTGGTGTTATTTATTTTATCAAAGAATATGCCCACCACACACACACACACACACACACACTGTCAACGGGGCTTAGTATATGCCAATTAAATCTCCTGCAAAGGGATAGAAATAACAAACAAAAATGGTGCCCTGAATATGACACTAAACTACATCTAATGGTGAGGTCCCTGTTCAGAAGTTCTGGGAAGTGTGAAATACCCTTTCATTGCCATTACTCCCAGGTTCATTCTGATCCAGAATGGGGTTACATCCATTTGTCAAATAGACCTATTTAAAAATTATTTGCATTATATAGAATTACTTGATACCATATAACTGTGTAAAAATTTGTCTTTATAGTGACTTGAAGATATAATTGTTTATTAAGGATTATTATTTGTGACTTGAAACCATGCAATTGCTTGCAAATTAGATCGGAATACTTGGAACCATTTAACTTTGAGAAAACAAATTATTATCAAATTAGGAAGTGTTACTTAAAGCCACATAATTGTGTATAAATTATTAATTTTTGATTAGAATACTTTAAATCTTATTACTGTCTATAAATCGCATTACCATTTACTAGGCGAGTCAAAAGTTTTGCTATATTTTGGTAATATGAAGTACAATTTGGTAGCTGTGGATGTTTTTGCCAAGGATGTCAAGGCATAGAATAACCCCAGATGGACTGACATGCAATTAAAAAAGATCAATTAATATACTAGTGCGAGTCAAAAGTTTTGCTATATTTTGGTAACCTGAAATACAATTTGGTGGCTGTGGATGCATTAGATAGGAAGACTTGAAACAAAACGACTGTATTCAGATTATTTGGATTTGATAGGAATAGTTGAAACCATATAACTGTGTATAAATCATTAGTATTAGAAATACCTTTAACCATATAACTTTGTGAAAATTCTTAGCATTAAATAAGAATATTTGAAACCATATCAGCCCAGTTGATTGGGGTTGTAGAATATGCCAACTGCATCTCTGCAGTGGGGGGGGGGGTAAGATGCTCCCAACGAGTGTTATGTATATGAAATAAACCATCTGAAGATGAGGCTCCAGCTCTGAAGCTTTGGGGAATGTGATGTACTCCTTCATTGCCATTACTCCCAGGTCCACTCTGACCTGGGGTGGTATTACCTGTTAGGATTCCATCCTCGCATCAATTAGAAACATTCAATCATTTTCTATACTTGAAACCATTTAACTGTGTGGAAAGGAGCTCTGGTTCGTTAAAAAATTGTTACTAACAAACTATGTGTCCTCGTGGTGTAATGGTTAAAGCGATGAACTGCGGAATCGTAGTACGCGAGTTCGTACTCCAGTCACGCTATTACGTTCACTTTCGGGCAAATACCCTTGGGAAAGGTATGAACCCCCTTATTCTCCCTCCAGCTATGGGTAAATAGTAGGACAGACTAGGTTCTTCAGCCTTGGTGAGGCAACTAGTCTAGGAGAAGGAAAACTCTGAATTCAAAACCTGTTAAACTCCGCTTAAAAATTGACCTTGTGTCATATCCTGCCCGAGCGGAGGGGTTGGTAAATAGTAACAAACTATTTGTTTACACATAATATATGTTCAGTATTCATGTATAAACAGGATTTGGCATCAAATAACCTACTCGGGTTAATATGCCATAAAACACAACCAATCGACCAACTTGAAACAATACAAATGTGTTCAAATTATTTATATTAGATAGGAATATATTGATATTGTGATACTCAGTGCTCGTATGGGACAAACACCTGTCTCAGTCACTACTAGAAACTTTAGTGTTAATTGCTCAATGTTTGGGTTAGTGAAACAGATTACAGACACATGCATGCACAGATCTTAAATGGGGCTCAAATGTTTTGAGCCCAATGTCATTATTAAATATCCCTCATACAATCAGCTCAGTCAGCTAGGGCTGTAGATTACACCAAGTGCATCTCTGCAGAGGAGTAAAGACCACCACCCCCAATGAGTGTCCAGAATATGACATTAAACAATCTGATGGTGAATCTCCAGTAAGGCTGGAGATTTGGGAAATGTAGAGTACCCCTTCATTGCCATCACTCCCAAGTCCACTCTGGCCTTGAGTAGTAGCCCCTGATAGGGTCCCATCTATGGGTCAAATTGAACTGTTTGACATTTAAACTGAGTGCAAGCAAATAATTCATGTTAAATTGAATTATTAGAAATAGAACTGTTTTATAATTTAACTGTGTGTAAATAAATAACTGATGTTTAATTGAATTTTTAGTGATACATTGGAATACTTGGAACCATTTAACTTTGACTCATGCTAAACTGAATTGTTAGAAATAGAGCTGTTTGATCATTTAACTGTGTGTATCTACAAAATATGATTACAAATCATATATACTTAATATATATGTAAAAATAGGATTTGGCATTAAATAACCAACAATAATTGACATGCCATAAAACCAAACCAAACCATATTATAATTGATTGAAAAAATTATATAGTCCAAGTTAAAATTAAGCACACATTGGGAGAAATAAAGTTATGAACAAAAACATTCCAGTGAATATTTCTCTGTAACGGCGTCAAACACATTAATTTGGACTTATAGATATAACTTACTTTCAGTCATCCTGTCCCAAACATGGTGACTATGTGCCCAGGAAAAAAGTTAATCACATAATTCTCATGCATAATACATACCACTAACTTTTGGGTGGAAAAATCTGGAAAAATACTGTCTTATATACAAAATATTATGATATTTAAAAAACTATTTTTTTCTCTCATATTATACAGTCATGGGTACATACGTTTTTCTAGATTTCAATTGTAAGCATGAGAAAAAACAAACAAGCATAATATCTTTTACACAAATAATTATGGTATCTTAAGATTGTTCCTCCTCTAATTTTTAAAATGTGAAATGTTGTTGTTTTTCAGCCACTCCATGGTTGTTGGAATGCAAGAGATTGATAAATTGAAAAGTCATATGAATGATGTTCAAGTCCCATTGGAAGTGTTTGAGTGAGTAATTTTTCTTTTTTAAATTCTCTCTATTGTGTTTATAAAGATTAAAATGTGCTATATTTCAAATCACATTACCATTTACTAGGGCGAGTCAAAAGTTTTGCTATATTTTAGTAACATGAAATACAATTTGGTAGCTGTGGATGTTTTTGCCAAGGATGTCAAAGCATAGAAAAACCCCAGATGGACTGACATGCAATTAAAAAAGATCAATTAATATACTAGGGTGAGTCAAAAGTTTTGCTATATTTTGGTTACATGAAGTACAATTTGGTAGCTGTGGATGTTTTTGCCAAGGATGTCAAGGCATAGAATAACCCCAGATGGACTGACATGCAATTAAAACAGATCAATTAATATACTAGGGCGAGTCAAAAGTTTTGCTATATTTTGGTAACATGAAATACAATTTGGTAGCTGTGGATGTTTTTGTCGAGGATGTCAAGGCATAGAATAACCCCAGATGGGCTGACAGGCAACTGAAACCAATCAATCAATATCCTTGGGCGAGTCAAAAGTTTTGCAATATTTGGTAATATTCTTGAACATGACAAACTACACTGGATTATCAGATGCTGTGCTTGTCTGATATTCTCCAAGTGGTACTCATCAGATTTGCATGGATTTGCCTTGAAATCCATGATTTTAAGTTTACCTGACCTCGCTTTATCATCAAGGCTCTTGCAACTCAAGTGAAATTTCAAGAACCATCTGTGATTGCCTCTTCCCCTTTCACTCAACAAACATTTTTGGTTGCTTCTTCAGTTATGGTCTGATTAAAGGTCATAAAGAATTAAACTATATTGCATGTTCATCTGTGCAACTTTCAAATCACACATGGAATAAAGCAATACACAACATGTCAGCACACCAACCACCACAATACTACCAACCACATCGGGTACCTGCTATGGCTTGAACTGCTTCAATCATGTGATATACACACCACAAACTAGCATGTACCAAAATATTTGCAAAGTTTTGACTCATAGTAATAGTATATTAGTAGATTAAATTTTGACACCAGGTATTTCAGTTTTCAATCAATCTTAGCAAAACATTGTAATTCAAATAAATACACTCCTTGTCAATGGCTTTAATATGCTGCCTGTATCCTGTATAGAAGAATAAGACCCTCCATCCCTCCCAAAAAACAATGAGCGTCCTGCATATGACAGGCTTCAGTTAGGGAGATCTGGAAAATGCGGTGTACCCATTGCCATTACTTCCAGGTCCACTTTGACCCAGAGTATCTATGAGTCAAAAAGGTTTATTTCACAAAAAATCTAAATCTAAGCTCTAGGTATAAAATAACCCTAGATGAGTTACTATATTATTCATTTTTTTTTTTTTTTTTTATAGAATTTAATGGAGAAACAAAATAGTGGCGGCTGGGGGGGGGACTATATAAGTTCATTTTGTTAAAACAATTTTAAATTAACTCTTTTACTGGAAGAGCAACCTTTTCTGCCATTAAAGATAATTTACCCTCTCTACAACTAACTTTCTATTTGAACTTCTTTTTTTTTTTCACAGCTGCATTGATCGAGGTAAAAATCCACACCTGTACACAAAGGAATGTTTGGAAAAAGCATTGGCCAAGAATGAATTAGTAAAAGGAAAAATAGATAATTTTAAGGTAAGTATTATTAAGTCTAACCACCTTCTAAGTAAAACCTCAATTGTATTGAGACATTCTATTGGCTGGGATTTAGAATATGCTGTCTTCCCCTGCAGAAGGGTAAGACCTCTCCATTCACTCCTCCCAAAAAAGAAGTGTCCTTGGTATGACACTAAATTGCATCTGATGATGAAACTCCAGTTCTTGAGATCTGGAGTATCCCTTCATTGCCATTACTCTCAGGACCACTCTGATCTAGAATGGTTGTATATTTTAGGGTCCCTTCTATGAGTCAAATAGATCTGTTTACAAATTATTTATATTTGATAGGACTGTTTGCAAAAAAAACCCAAAAAAACTCTTGAAAATCCTTATCAAAAAATGTAAATATGAACATAAAATAAATGTGATTACATACCACTAGGCATAAAGTAACTGAAGCAAAAAATCTTTTAAGGCTCACTTCTTTCTTGCCACAAGTGGAAATCTCGGACGCACCAGTAGAGTCTGCCTGTCTCTTTCACTAGCAAGTCCAATTGGTCATCCAATAAAAATAAAACAAGTCTGACCGTAATTTTCTCCTCACTCGCAAGCTTGATTGGTAATCTTCATAACAAAACAAAGTCCGACCATAAATCACTCCTTGCTCTCTTCTCGTCGCAACGAGAGAACTGAAGCTACGCCGATGCTGCTGTTTTTATCTCTGTCCAGACTGGCCAAAATTTGCATGAGAGCATCTCTACATTCTACAAATCGCACCCTCAGGAATGTTTCCTTACTTCACATGCGAAACACATTTTCATCCCTTTTGGATTCCGCGGTAAGTCATTCTTTTCGTTACAGTAACCCCAGACGGTTTGACATGTTAATATCAATCATATTGCATTGAGAGATACAGCAAAGGAAAATTACTCAACATTGCATCTCAATGACCTAACAGATTATAGGGAATATCTATTTATTATATATACTTGTATAATGTATGTACAAATATTAAGGGGTCACACCATAGGCGAGATAAAAACTTTGTGTGTGTAAATAGCCTTGGCCAACTGGTACACCTACGATTTCTTCTAAAGTCAACAGATAATCCAGTTTCAAGTGGATGATACTCAAATATTAAATTTGGTTTTTCCTATATATTTGTGTATTATGCAACTTTCTAGAATGTAAATTTTAACCTAATATTGGGGATTTCACTATATGTGAAATACAAAATTTGTTTGTGAATAGTTAGCCAAAGCTAGGCCTAGAGCAACTGGTATGTCCACAATTTCCTATTGCAAATGTCAACAGACAATTCTATTTTGATCAGATGATACTTTAGTATATATGGTATGTTATATTAGATTTAAATTTATTATATATATTCTTGGATCATGCAACTTTCTGAGACCTAAATTTTAACCTTATTTTAGCGGGTAGCGTTATACATGAAATAAAAAAACTATGTAAATGGTTGGCCTGCAGTTTCCAGTTGCAAAAGTCAATAGTCTTGCTTAGTATTGGTTGATTCTCAAGTATCTATGATATATCATTGCCTCCCATTAAAGATTTCCCTAATTTTCTAGTCTCTTTGCATGTAGAACCTGGTTGGATTAATTATTTGGATAAAGATATCAAGATAAATTAAAAAGTAATTTAGTACTGTATAATTCAAATATCATTGTGACACTTCTGATCTTCCATAGCTTTTTTATGCTCCTTTTATTTTTTGAACCACAAGGCACATTGTTCTTTTCATTTTATATTTACAAAAATTACTAGATTTATCTTTTAGGTCCTGCCAATGTCCTATAAATGAGACCAAACATTTTACATATGATAGATCTTAAATCATGTATTTGTCTTGGGTAGGACACTAAACTGCATAAACTTTGCTTAAAAATTGACCTTGTGTCATATCCTGCCCGAGCGGAGGGGTTGGTAAAGTTAGTATGCCTTGATGATGATGATGAGGATGATGATGATGATGATGGCATTGTGGTACAACTTCTTATCATTGCATTATTGGTAATTCAGCTGCTGTATACAATCTCTCTTGAAAATCATCAGGGGATTCCTTATGGCAAAGTGGTTAATGGGCTGGATTGCAACATTATAGTAAGTGAGTTCAAACTCCAGTTGCTCTGTGGCCCAGTCAGCTGGGGCTGTAGAATACACCAACAGCATCTCTGCAGAGGGGTAAGACTCCCCCAACAAGTGTTCTAGATATAACACTAAACAATCTGATGGTGAGGTTCCAGTAATGCTGGAGCTCTGGGGAATGCGAAGTACCCCTTCATTGTCATTGCTCTCAGATCCACTCTGGACCAGGGTGGTAGCACCTGATAGGGTCTTATCTATGAGTCAAAAAAAACTATTTAACATTTTAACTGAGTCCAAACAAATGACTTATACTAAATTAAGTTATTGGAAATAGAATTGTTTGATCATTTAACTGTGTGTAAACAAATGACTGATGTTTAATTGAATTGTTACTAATACATAGCAATACTTGGAACTATTTAACTTTGACTTTTGCTAAATTGAATTCTTAGAAATAGAAATAAAACTGTTTGATCATTTAACTGTGTGTATCTACAAAATGTGTTTACAAATCATATACTTAATATATATGTAAAAACAGGATTTGGCATTAAATAACTAATAATGGTTGATATGCCATAAAACCAAACCAAACCGAACTGCATCTGATAGTGAGGCTCAAGTTCTGTCAATGTGGAGAGTATGGAGTACCTCTTCATTGCAATTACTCCCAGGTCCACTCTGACCCAAAGTCGTAGTACTTGTAAGGGTCCCATTTGTAAGTCAAGTAGATCTGTTTAAAAATTATTTGTATTCAATAGAACTGTGTGCAAAAATAATTTTAATAACTACCCAAAAAATGTATATACGAACATACAATGAATGCAATTCCATAAATATAATAAAAAATTCATGAGACAAATTCCAATTTGACTGTATGACCAACAAATTTTTAAAAAATTTTATATTTTGCTTTAAAAAAAACTTCATATTTATTTCTGTTTCTGTTTTTCAGAAATTCAAAGTGGCCCTTATAGCAGAATTAAGCAAAGTTTTCCCAAATGAAATGGCAAAATATCGAGCCATTCGTGGAGACGACCGACCTACGTGATGGATATTGATTCTAAACCTTGATTCACCATCTTACACATTCAGTGCATCAGTCATTCTCTCATTCTAAATAAAAAAATATTTTTCATTCATTTTATTGAAATAAATTAAAAAAAGAAAAAAGTTACTTGTCTTATCTACTTAATAAAGTTCATTATGTCTGTGTGTCTGCATCTCAAGTCTGTAAAGCCATGTGGATACCCAAATGGCCAGACATAGAAATCTGTAATTTAGTATGAAAGACCATTTTTCAACCAATATTTATTATCCTCATATCATGAATTTATTGCAAAGTCACATTTGGCCTAAAAAAATTTGACTGGGGACAAAATATTAAGTTATTTTATTTTCTTGTGATCACCATTGATTTCAGCTTCAAAGAACATCCATTTTCTTTTTTTTTTTTTTAACTCCATAGCCATTTCACAACTAACTACATTTAATTTTTGTTTAATTTGATTATTTAATTCTTGAATGAAACTAAATCTTATATGATTCTTAAGATTTCCGCTGCTTGGAATATAAACAAATATCATAGTATTAAAAAAAAATTAAAATTGTTTTTCTAGTCTTTATCTTTTTTTTATATATAAACTGTGGCAAAAATGGATAAAATTAAAAATGAATTTTTTTCAAATTGCAATTTTTCTGTAAAATAAGTCTTTTTTTTTTTTTTTTTTTTTGTCCTTACATTAAAAAAAATTTCAACTTTTTATCCATTTCAACAATTTCAAGTGTAAAATAAACTTATAAAAGCAAAAAATTATTGAATTAAAACAGAAAAAATATGTTAATTTCATATCCATTCAATTTGAAAAAAAAAATTATTTGATTTCTTTTGTTTTTCAAAAAAGATTTTACAATGTTATGAACTGATAATTTATGTTATCCTACTACCCAGGCAATGCCAGGTAGCACTGCTTGTTATTTATGAAATATTTGCAAAAAGCACGTTTTTAAACAAAACTTAGATTTGCTTTCTTGATGGATGAGTCCCAATCTCCTTACAACTGTCAAGGGATGGGAGAATTTCTTACAGATGGCAATTTTGGGCACTTTTTTACTTAAGCTTGACCTTTAATTTCAGTCTAATTTTGTGGTATATTAACTTTTTAAAGTTAATCAATATGTTTATGGGGGAATCCCCATGGCATAGTCACTAACATCGTAGTGAATGAGTTCAAACTCCAGTCATGCTGTTGATTTTCAAATGAATACCCTTGGAAAAGGCATGAACTCCCTTATCCTCTCAGCTATGAATTAAATAGTACCACTACTGTCCTTCTACAAGGATGGCTTTGGCATTAAATGATGCACAAGGGTTGATATGACATTTAGCAAAGAAACCAAATTAATATAATTAAGTTACCTTGAATTAACCCTTTACTCTCATCACTGCTATTTGTACTGGCAATGATGACACTCAATCATATACTTAGGAAATGCACAGGAGGCTACAGATTTACATAAACAGAGGAAAAAATAAACTACTTCATGCATATAAATGATATTAAGATATTTGCAAAAAATGAATAAGAACTTGAGACCCTTATACAAACTATAAGAATATACAGCATCAGTATGGGAATGAAATTGATATTAGAAATGTATCATACTGATTATAAAAAAGATGAACAGAGAAACAACGGAAGGAAAAAATCAGGACAACATAAAAAAAATTACAAGTACTTGGGAATATTGGAAGCGGACACTGTCAAACAAACGGACGAAAAAAAAAAGTACCTCATAAGAAAATTTCACGAAACCAAAGACTTGCAGAAGAAATCTCATCAAAGTAATAAACATCTAGGCTGTCCTCCTTGTAAGATACTCTTGACCATTCTTAAAATGGAAAAGGGTGGAACATACACAAATCTTTTAAAGGACGAGGACATTGATGATAATGTACAAAACTTTATAAAAGCCCAATTTTCTTAAAATTGTGTGGTATCTCTGAAGAATCAAGGGATGAAGTGAGAAAGCCTTTGAAGAATCATTATTTGATTTAGAGATGCTCTAGAATGGATATCTGTGAAGACAATGATATTGTTAGTTTGAGTCATATGAACAGGTTGAGATGGAGATGAATCAAGTGAGAAAGAGACAGAAACAAACAAACTTGACAAACACCTAAAATATTTATTTCTTTTGAAGAATGAAGCAACTATTTTATATCAATAGAGAAAATGTCACTGAGATGCGATGAAAGTGTTAGCAGAAATGTCCCAGGCTCTTCTGAGAACAAGGGGAGTTCACATTCCCATCCCCTGTCTTCTACTGACCAATAAAGACCATTAAAACACTCCCTGAGGGATAAAGAAATTCACATGTTAAGTGTCATAAAGATTGACCCTTGGAGTTCATAGATAGTGAGCAAGTAAATGATGGGAATTTTATCTGTAAATTTTAACAAAGGAACAACCTATCAAACATGGAGGTCATTTATAGCTACCTTATAAGGGGCAGACAACTACAGTAAAGGAGACAACACCTTCTGGCTCAATGTTTATAAATTATGTGTACAGAATAGCATTCTTTTTATACTACCCCTGGCAAAAATTATAGAATTAGCACCCTTAGAGGTTGTTTACCTTGATTTTTATTTTATTTAGCAGTAAATAAACTAATAACACATAAGACACAAAACATATTTTATTATTCATATTAGATAGCTATGGGTTAAATAGTATCCATATTTACCAACCCCTCTGCTTGGGCAGGATATGACACAAGGTCAATTTTTAAGTTTAACAGGTTTGAATTCAGAGTTTTCCTTCTGCTAGATTAGTTGCCTCACCAAGGTTGAAGAACCCAGTCTGCCCTACTATTTACCCATAGCTGGAGGGAGAATAATTGGATTCATACCTTTCCCAAGGGTATTAGTGAAATGTCATCAGCCTCGTCCAGGATTTGAACTCGTTAGATAGTATCTGCTGTTCTACAAGGAACACTGGCATTAAATAAACCAAAAAGAAATGGAGCTGTAGAATACGCTGACTGCATCTCAGCAGAGGAGTAAGACCCCACCCCCCAGCAAGTGTCCTGAATATAATACAAAACCATCTGATGATGAGGCTCCAGTCTTGAAGCTTTGGAGAATGCAGAGTACTCCTTCATTGCCATTGCTCCCAGGTCCACTCTGGCTTGAAGTGGTTGCACCTGAAAGGGTCCTATCTATGGGGCAAATAGAACTGTTTGACATTTAAACTGTGTACGAACAAATGACTTATGCTAAATTGAATTGTTAGAAATAGAAGTGTTTGATCATTTGACAGTGTGTAAACAAATGATTGATATTTTATTGAATTATTAGTGATACATAGTAATACTTGAAACCATTTAACTGTGTAAAAATGAATAGAAATACTTAAAAGTCTTTAACAGTATGCAAAAAAAAAATGAGCTCAGGCTTCTTTACAAATGTTATCAACAAAATGTGATTACAAATCATATTTAATATATATGTATAAATAGGATTTGGCATAAAACCCAATCAAACCAAATCATATATATTTAATATATATGTATAAAGAGGATTTAGCATTAAATAACCTACAATGGTTGATATGCCATAAAACCCAACCAAACCAAATCATATATATTTAATATATATGTATAAAGAGGATTTAGCATTAAATAACCTACAATGGTTGATATGTCATGAAACCCAACCAAATTAAATCATATATTTAATATATTTGTATATGTATAAATAGGATTTGGCATTAAATAACCTACAATAGTTGATATGCCATAAAGCTGAACAACACCACAAAGAAACCAAACCAAATCAATATTAGGAATATTTGTAACCATATAACTGTGTGCAAATTATTTGTTTAAATTGGTTTGGTTTGGGCTAATGGCATGTCAACCATTGTAGGTTATTAATGCCAAATCTTCTTTATACATATTTGATATATATATATATATATATATATATGATTTGTAAACCCATTTTGCAGATAACATTCTTAAACAAGCCTGAGCCCTTTCTTCCACACAAATGGTTTCAAGTATTGCTATATAACTATCACAATTTATTTGCACACAGTTTATTCTATTTGACTCATTGATAGGTCCCTATCAAGTGCTACCACTCCAGGTCTAAGTTGGCCTTGGAGCAATGGCAATGAAGAGGTACTCAGCATTCCCCAAATCTCCAAGGCTGGAGCCTTGCCATCAGATATTTTAATGTAATATCCAGGACACTTGTTTTTTGGAGGAAGGAGGGTCTTGTCCATCTGCAGAGATGCAATCAGTGTATTCTATAGCCCCAGCCAAGTGGACTGGTTTACCTTGTACCATTTAAATGTGTGCAAACAAATGATTGTTATTGACAAATAAAAGTTTGATTTAAAAAAGTGATTACAATGGAATCTTGAAACAAATGAATTATTAATAAATAGGAATAGTTACTTAAAAACATATGATTGTGTATAAATTATTACAATTGTTTGCAGATCATTTGTATTGGATAGGAATACTTGAAACCGTACAACTGTGTGCAACCATGATTATTGGCAAATAAAAAAGTGTGATTTTTTTTTAATGGAGTTGAAAATTGAAGTTATCGTTATGATTATAATCAAACATCGATAGATGAATAAAATTTTGGCTTTAAATAACTCACAAGGAGTTGGTATGCCATTAAACAAATAAACAAACCAACCTACATGAAAAGTGGATGGAATTTACATCGATTATACAGTTGTTTTGTGCAATTCCCATTTTGCTTTTTCTTCAAACATTTTATTAAAGTCCATGTTGTGGAACTATACAGTAGCACTGGCATAGCATCAGCTTGTAAGAATTCCCATTTTATTTTGTCAGAGATCAGATTTCCATATGGTTGTTAGCCTGTCAGCAACAGTTAATGCCTTACCTATGCATATATTGACATGCATGCTATTTTAAACAAATCCTGAAAGTAGCACTCCACAAAACAGCAGCTATATGGCCACTTACCTCCAATCTCACAAACTATCCTGTAGGATTAACAAGACATGCTGGAGAAGCAACATTCTCCTGTGGACTCCTACACATGGACATACTAGTATTGGTCAACCAGCACTGTGCCGATGTTGGGTGTCCCATAGAGGACCTGCCAGAAGTGATAGCCAATAGGGATGAATAGCGAGAGAGAGTCAAGGGAATCTGTTGTTTGTTTTTTTTAATAGTATATCAACCTTCTTGGGTTATTTAATGCTAAATCCATCCTTCTATTAGGACGGTAGTGGTACTATTTAACCCATTGCTGAGAAAGGGAATCTGTGCTATGAACATGCCATAATGATTGACATTTTGCTGATATAAAAGTAAGCATTGAGTCTCAAAATATTCAATAACAATTAGAACTTTTTTCTTGTCAAAATCAGTTTGCCATGACTTTCAGGTCCACTCTGGCTTGGATCTGTAGTATCTGTTTGGGTCACGTGTATGAGTTTGATAGATCTGTTAGAAAATTATTCATATCAGTTAGGAATACTTGGAATAATATAAATAACTCTTCACTGCCATTATTACCAGGTTCTCTCTAACCCACAATGGTAAAACCTGTTAGGATACTATCGACAGCCCAAGTAGATATGTTTAAAAATCATTAGTTTTTGAATGGACAGTGTCCAAAAAACATCTTAAGAAACAACAACATAAAAAATGTAACTATAAATGTACAATGAACACAATTCCCTAACATCAAGGCATAAAATAACCCTTGACCAGATGATATACCATTGAATCAATCAATCAATTTGCTGGAATGACATATACTTAATTGATTTGTGATGATAAACTTCTTATCACTTGAATATAGTTTTACTCATACTCCACACTGCTATGTTGGGGGAGCTAAGAATATACTGGCTGTATCTCCTGTAGAAGGGCAAGATACCCCTAAAAAAGAGGTGTCTTGGATATGACACTAAACTGCATCTGGTAGTGAGGTTCTAATTCTGGAGATCTTGGGTCTGCGGAATCTATGGGTCAAATAAATCTGTTTTAAATTTTTCATATCGATAGGACCATGTGCCAGAAAAAACTTCTTAAGAAACAACTGCACAAAAAATGTAAATATGAAATGTAAATATGCAATTCCCTAACAGCTTGGCATAATCTAACCCAAGATAGTTTGACATGCCATTAAAATCAATCAAACCAAATCCCAATACTACAAGACATTGCCTGGAAGAAAAAACACCAGTTCAACTGAAGAAAGATGCAAGATTACTCTTTCCCAATGGGAGTCATACTATCCCTCAGGGTGGTGTAAGACTAATTGGCTGGGACTGTAGAATACACCAACTGCATCTCTGCAGAGGGGTAAGACTTCCCAATCCAATGAGTGACTTGGATATTTACATTAAAATATCTGATGGCAAGACTCCAGCCTTGGAGATTTGGGGAATGATGAATACCTCTTCATTGCCATTGCTCCCAGGTCCATTCTGGCCTGGAGTGATAGCACCTGATAGGGTCCTATTTAGGGGTCAAATAGAAAAAACTCTGTACAAACAAATGACTAATGTTAAAGTGTAACACTTATATCGCAATACTTAAAACCATTTAATTGTGTGAAAAAAAAGGCTCAGGCTTGTTTAAGAATGTTATCAACAAAATGTGTTTACAATTCATATATATATTTAATATATATGTGTAAAAAGGATTTGGCCTTAAATAACCTACAATGGTTGATATGCCATAAACCCAAACCAAATCAGGGTGGTATGCATTTAAAGTGATCATCAAGGAAGTATTAAATGTGGAAAAAGTTTCAGTACAATAAATCAAATTTTGAACAAAAATAGAAACCAAATGGAAGTGGTACAAGGTATGTTGTTAAATAAAGAAAACAAAACCATTTTGGCACAGACTGTCCATCATTTTGATATTATGATTATATTAGTCCTTGTGGTCTTTCACTGGAGTCTAAGGGACAGCAAGTCTACTCAGGTCTCCAGGACTCTTCTCAGTATTCTGGCCAACCTCAACAATGCTGTAGTTTGGATGGTCTCCACTCATCCATCTTTTCCTTTTACTAAGCTTTTGGGGGTCGTTCCAAGTGTACCAATTACAATTGGTATCACTATCACCTTCATGTTCCAAAGCTTTTTTGGTTCTTTGGTAAGATCTAAGTATTTGTCTCTTTTTTTCCTTTTCTTTGATTTTCACTCTGTGATCAGCTGGGACTACAAAGTCCATTATTCAACAATGTTTGTTTCTTTTTTCTTTCACTAGGTCTGGTCTTCTATTATTATTATTATTACTATTGTTATATGGCCACATAATGCATATACATCTACATATGCATGCAGAATCATAACGACACTATAAAGACGAGTGACACAGTCTTTAGAAAAATATACCTCTCACTTGTGAGTGAGAGGAAGTTGGAGACTGAACAGAACTGCAACATATTGACCCCATCAGCGTTTCTTTCCTGTTCTCTTGGGCTGCTCAACCAGGGGCCTGGGGCCCAGCCTCTCTGGGTGCTGGTTTTTTCTACTGCATCTTATCTCCAACTCGTCTGATCCCTAACTCTCGATCAGGGGCCTGAGGGCTCCCTCTGCTGGGTGCTGGCTTTCTCTACCGCGTCTTGTCTCCAACTCGTCTGATCCCCAACTGATTAATCAGGTGCCTGAGGGCTCCCTCTGCTGGGTGCTGGCTTTCTCTACTGCATCTTGTCTCCAACTGATTGAATTTCCTGTGCACTGAGTTATATAATAGTTCAACACCCACCTACTTCTTGTGGGCGTCACAAATTGCACTCATTCATCCTATCTACGGTCAAGGTTATACTCTGCTATTCCTCGACCAGATGCACCTGTTATTTACACAGGTGCATTTCCTATTTTGACAGCCTGGCCGGGTCGTAGGTCAATATATAACACTATTTGTTTGTTATGCCTCCTTGGGCATCTACTCTTTTTAATATTTTCACTCATTAACTTTTTAAAAAAAATCTCTGCACAGAACATAAACTATTAATACAATATCTATATGCAGATTAAATTCTGTTTAGTAATTCCTCCAATAGTTCCCAAAAATACTCTCTTAAATTCTTTCTCTTACCATTTTTTCTGAAATCATCCAATTTAATCTTTTTTTTATGCTATTGCTGTTTTTGATCTGATTTAGCAATTTGTTTCAAAAATAGTTACTCTATTTCCAAAAACATCCAATTGGTTAATCTTAGTTTTTGAAAAATCTGTCTTGACGGCAAATTTCCAATTCAAGGAGAAATATAGAAAAAATGTTTATCATAATTAGAAATTCCATTCATCATTTTGAAAGTTTCAATTAGCTCACCTTCCATTCTTTTTTCTAGTAAATTAGTTAATCCTAATTTCTCTAATCTCTCCCATAACTGTAATTTTTTTCTTTTTTTATTATTTTTGTCACTCTTCTTTCTATGCTTTCCAATTTCAATATTACACTCCAATTTCAATGTCTCAACATTGGAGCCCAAGCCTGAGTACAATATTCTACATGAGGTCTTATTAGGATTTTCTATATTTTTAAAACAACATTTACCTCCCTTGTTATAAAATTCCTAACCATCCAGCCAATCATTTCTTTAGCCCTCTATACAATAGATAAAATATGATATGTATCATCAAAGCCAAACCCCCAAATTGCATTCTCCATTTATGTTTTTGACTTTCCTGAGGCTTAATTTTGATTCAACTTTAATATTTTGGGATCCAATATGTATTACATTACACTTTTAAACTGGTCCATTGGTCTAGTGGGTAGAGTGTTCACCAATGGCTTGGGGGACCAGGGTCCAATCCCAGGTCAAGTCATAAAAACTCAAAAAATGGTACTTGATACTTCCTTGCTTAACACACAGCTTTATAAGGTAGGGATCAAGGATAAGAGTAGCATTCCAGAGAAAGGAGTAGGGCCACCCCCTACACCTCAATGTTGTAGCTAAGGAAAAGGGAGCCTTCGTGTTGCCCTCAACTACAGTTACCAACTTTACTTACATTTTGTATCCAGCATTACTTTAAATGTCGATGCACTGATTAAATTCTAAATTTAGAAATACACCCTATAAGCTGGTGAGGTATCATATAAATCATATGCAAATCAGTTCTTGCAATCTTTTTCTATTGGATAGTCAAAATAAAATGTGTGTATTAGCATAATAGTTAGCGTGGAGACCAGAGTTCAATCCCAAGTTGAATCATACCAAACTCTCAAAAAAATGTTACTAGATACCTCCTTGCTTAACCATATTTACCAACCATCTACTAGTTGGCCAGTTGTGTACAAATCCGAAGAGCGATAGAAGCCTTCTATCATGTCTGAAAGTGACACAATGTTCAACGAGCGAGATCGGAGATGCGCCACTGTACAACTCATGCTCTCTACCAATCCAAGTTATGACAACAGGACCATTGCCAGCACCCTCAAAAATACAAATCCGGATGGTTCAATGTGCCCAGGATGATGAAAACAAAGTTTCCGGCAACAGTTATGGTTTTTGGTGTGGTTTCAAGTGAGGGCCACATCATGCCACCTCACATCTTCGAAGTTGGCTTGAAAGTCCAGACCAAAGTGTACCTGGATGGGCTGAAGAGTGTGGTGATCCCCTGGTGCAATCAGATTGCCAGTTTCAGACCCTGGGTGTGGCAGCAGGACTCGGCGCTGGCCCACAAGTCCAAAGAAACCCAGGCTTGGCTTCAGAAGGAGTGCTATGACTTTGTACCCTTCTCTCACTGGCCCCCTCCTCCCCCAACCTGAACCCGCTGGACTACTTTGTTTGGTCATACGTCGAGAACATCATCAACATGACCTCCCACAACACCAAAGCCAGCCTGATCGCCGCCATCCTCTGAGTATTCGCCGAGCTCCCACTGGCGCTTGTGAAAAAGGCATGCTCCCAGTTCCGGATCCGTATCAAGATAGTGATTGAGCCTGAAGGCGGCTACATTAAATAGATGTTATTTTTCAATAAAAGTTTTAAAATAAAGCTGTTGTGTTGTTTTCTTTAGGAGACAATTTTATCGTTTCACCCTGTAAGTTGGCTGACAGTAGTCGAGAGCAATCCAATGGCTCCCTTTTTAATAGCTACTACACCAAAGTGTAGGAGAGGGTACTACTCTTTTCCCTGGATTGCTTTGCTTATCCTTGATCCATACCTATGATGCTGAGTGTTAAGCCAGGAGGTGCCCGTGGTGTAATGGCTATTGTCGTAGGAAATGGACACGACGACACGATTTCAAATCCTGGACGAGGCTGATTGCATTTCACATAGCACTAATACCCTTGGGAAAGGTATGAATCTAATTATTCTCCCTCCAGCTATGGGTAAATAGTAGGGCAGACTAGGTTCTTCAGCCTTGGTGAGGCAACTAGTCTAGGAGAAGGAAAACTCTGAATTCAAACCTGTTAAACTTTGCTTAAAAATTGACTTTGTGTCATATCCTGCCCGAGCGGAGGGGTTGGTAAATTTAGTATGCCTTGATGATGATGATGATGATGGCATTGTGGTACAACTTCTTATCATTGCATTATTGGTAATTCAGCTGCTGTATTCAATCTCTCTTAAAAATCATCAGGGGATTCCTTATGGCAAAGTGGTTAATGGGCTGGATTGCAACATTATAGTAAGTGAGTTCAAACTCCAGTTGCTCTGTGGCCCAGTCAGCTGGGGCTGTAGAATACACCAACTGCATCTCTGAAGAGAAGTAAGACTCCCCCAATGAGTGTCCTGGATATAACATATATCTGATGGTAAGTCTCTGGTAATACTGGAGCTTTAGACAATGTGGAGTACCCCTATATTGCCATTGCTCCCAGGTCCACTCTGGCTCAGAGTGCTAGCACCTGATAGGGTCCTATCTATGGGTCAAATAGAATAGAATGAGTGTTTATGCTAAACTGAATTGTTCAAAATAGAACTGTTTTGACCTTTAAACTATGTGCTTATGCTAAACTGAATTGTTTCAAATGAAACAGCTTATATGTATAAAAATGGATTTGGCATTAAATAACATACAAAGGTTGATATGCCATAAAACTAAATCAAACCAAATCAGTTGCTCTGTTATTTTCACTTTAGGAAGAATACCCTTAAGAAAGGCATGAACTTGTTTACACTCTTCCCTGTTGTCAGTAAAATCATACCACTGCATTTCTTCTACCATGGTGCCTTTGACATCAAATAACCCACAAAGGTTGATATGCCATTGAACAAAGAAACCAAACCAAACAAAATCATTTATTCTCATTGGTTCCTCATATTCATGATATTGTTTTTTATGTTTTTTCTATCCTCTCTATTCACAGCTATGGGTTAAACAGTACTCCTAGAATTCTTCTACAATTATGCCTTTGACATTAAATAACCCACAAAGATTGATATGCTATTAAACAAAGAAAATCATCATGGAAAAACTTTCTCCTATTGTCATTGAGTATTCTATTTTGATGGATCAAACTAACATTTCAAGTTTCAAATTTAATTATAAACTAATTTTTTCATGGGTAAATAGTAGGACAGACTGGGTTCTTCAGCCTTGGAGAGGCAACTAGTCTAGGAGAAGGAAAACTCTGAATTCAAACCTGTTAAACCCCGCTTTAAAAATTGACCTTGTGTTGTATCCTGCCCGAGCGGAGGGGTTGGATAAATATGATAAACTAATTTTTTCATCTTTGTTTTCTTAACATCTGAAAGATATATAAACTAGCTGAAGTATTAACTTATAGCAGGTAAGAGGTGAAAAATTGGATTGCAGACATGGTAAGACTAAAACTTGGATTGCAGACATGGTGAGACTAAAAGATAAATGTCCAAAATCCCTTCAACCTATCATATTTTCTAAACATGTATATTTTACAATCTTTGTTATCAGTTAAGGTTTGGCTTGGTTTGGTTTCTTTATTTAATGGCATATCAACCTTCCTGAGTTATGTAATGACAAAACCATCTTTGTAAGAGAACAACAGTGATATTACCCATTGCAGGGGGGGGGGGATAAAGGGGTTCATACTTTTCCTAAGGTTATAGGTATGAAAGTGAATGTAATATTGCAACTGGGCTTTGAACTAGCCTACTTTGAGGCTGTTGTCTAGCACTTTAGCCATGACAACATGCGGACTCCCAATATTGTCAGTTAAGAACTTTCACCAGTAATTGTTACTATAAAACTTCACTCTGTTAATGAGGCAAAGAATACACTGATTGTGACCCCTGCAGAGGAGTAAGACCCACCCTCAAAAAAGAGGGTTTCTGGAAATGACATTAAACTACATTTGTTGGTGAGGTTCCAGTTCTGAAGCACTGGGGAAATGAAATGTACCTCTTCATTGCTATTATTCCCTGGTAATCTTTGACCTAAAGTTGGAATTACTTGTTAGAGTCCTATCGATAGATCAAATAGATCTGTTAAAAATTTATTCATATTCAATAGTACAGTGTGTAAAAAAAAAAAACTCTAAAGAAACGTCTACACAAAAAATGTAAATATGAACATGATTTTGTTTACTCTGGTTTCTGCTAGGTTACCTAGGTACCTGGCCTTGGCTGGGCTGTCTGGCATTCATGCCAGATGTATTTCGAAATCAATAGCAGATTTGAGGCCGAAAGGCCCCCAGCTTTGGCTGGGCCTCCTTTGGGTGAGCAAGCTGCAACATAGACGCCTTTGTATAGCACTAGACCCCGCTGTCTAGTTCAAGCTATAACTTGGCATCCATGCCTGGACCCACATTTGGGTTCATGAAACTGCTCGGCTCATTAGACCCACATTGCACTTAGTGGGTCAATGAGCAACAAAGACCAGCAGGGTTCGAGTCTTGAGTCGTGCTTGACCTTCCTCTCCCCTAAACCCCCACTATAATCGGCCTTCAGATCATTGACTTTGTGTCAAGTCATGTCTGGTGGGAGGCAGCGACAAATAAATAAATATGAACATGATTTCCTCACCATTTGGCATAAAATAACCCTACATGGGTTTACCTGTCATCAAAATCAATCAATCACTCAATTAGTAAATCACTATATTTGATATTATTTTTTTATTTTTCTGGTTTTCTGTTTGGTACAATACTTTACCGGAGCTTGCAGCTAAGACATGAGATAAAGAAAGGTTGGTTTATTAGTTTCTTTGTTTAATGGCATATCAACCTTCATGGGTTATTAAATGCCAAAGCCATCCTTATAAAAGAAATGTAAAAGTAAAGTAAATTTGGTGACCTTAGTCGAGGGTGACCCGTTGACTTCCTTTTCAATAGCTACAACAGAGGAGGGCACTATTCCATTCCTTGGATTGCTCCACTTTACCTTTGATCCTTACCTTATAATGCTGAGTGTTAAGCAAGGTGGCATCATGTACCATTTTTTGAGTCTTTGGTATGACTCAACCTGGGAGTGAAAAATGTTGTAG
Organism: Sepioteuthis lessoniana; assembly: GCA_963585895.1. Classification (NCBI taxonomy): domain Eukaryota; kingdom Metazoa; phylum Mollusca; class Cephalopoda; order Myopsida; family Loliginidae; genus Sepioteuthis; species Sepioteuthis lessoniana. Next base: position 21,384,712 of record OY757939.1, read on the forward strand.
TACTATTTAATCCATTGCTTGGCGGTATCAGAGGGGGTTCAAGCAAAGAAACCTAGAAATAAAGTCCCTGATTATAGTAACATTTTCATCTTCTAGCAATAGTGATGGTTTTTGTTCAGACCGTTTTTCTGCATAGCAGAGGTTCAAATAGTGGTATATCTTCCAACGTAGGTATATTCCCTACATTATCATACCTATTTTTAAATTCCTTAGGGGCTAGCTCAGCTTGATTTAGTTTAGCTTCTTTGTTTAATGGCATATCAGCCTTTGTGGGTTATTTAATACCTAAGCCATCTTACTCAAAGAACAGCAGTGGTACTATTTAACCTATAGTTGGTAGGTAAGGAGGTTCATACCTTTCCCAAGGGTATTAGTCTGAAAGTGAATTTGATAGTGCAACTGGAATTCAAAATCACTTAGTAAGATGTCACAGTCAAGCATATTGGCCACTATACCATAGCGACTCTCCTACCCAGATTGATAGTAATAGACCAAAATAGATAGATTAGGTTTGGTTAGGTTTCTTTGTTTTAATGGCATATCAACCTTCATGGTTATTTAATGCCAAAGCCATCCTTGTAGAAGAACAGTAGTAGTACTATTTAAGGTTGGTTGGTTGTTTGGTTTTACGGCATATCAACACTTTTTGGATTATTTAACCCCAAATTAAATTTCAAACAATTCAGTTTAGTATAAGTAAAGTTTTCGTTTACAGTTAATTGTCAAAACATTTCAGTTAATTGTCAAAACTGTTCTATTTCAAACAATTCAGTTTGACATAAGTACACAGTTTAAATTTAAAAAACAGTCCTATTTCAAGCAATTCAGTTTAGCATAAGTACACAATTTAGTTTTATTTGACCCATCAACAGGACCCTATCAGGTGCTTCCACTCTGGGCCAGAGTGGACCTGGGAGTGATGGCAGTGAAGGAGTAAGTACTATTTAATCTTTAACTGGGAGGATAAGGTTCTGCTATGTGGTTTTGGTTGATACCATCTCCATTATTATTATTTATCTTTTAACTACTAGATGGTTTAATTTCTTTGTTTAAGAGCATATCAACCTTCATGGGTTATTTAATGCCAAAGCCATTCTTGTAGAAGAACTGTAGTGGTACTATTTAACCCATGGCTGGGAATAGAGAGGATAGAAAAGGTATAATTAGCAATATCATAAATACAAGGAACCTATGAAGATAGATGATTTGGTTTCTTTGTTTAATGGCATATCAACCTTTGCGAGTTATTTAATTCCAAAGCCAACTATGTAGAAGAACAGTAGTAGTACTATTTTGCTCATAGTGGGGGGGGATAAACAGGTTTCATACCTTTCCTTAGAGTGTTTGTTCAAAAGTGAATGTAATGATGAAAGTTAAACGCACTTACTCCAAAGATGCAGTCCAGCACTTTAGCCATTATGCCATGAGCACTCCACCAGATAGATAGATATATAGTAAGTAAAGTAACTAAAGTTGGCAACTGTGGTCGAGGGCGACTAGAAGGCTCCCTTTTCAACAGCTACTACACCAAGGTGTAAGGGAGGGCGCTACTCCTTTCCCAGGATTGCACCACTTTACCCTTGATACGTACCTTATATTGCTGAGTGTTAAGCAAGGAGGTATCAAGTACCATTTTTAAAGTCTTTGGTATGACATGACCTGGGATTGAACCCAGGTCTCCGGGACCATTGGCGAACACTCTACCCACAAGGCGAATAATAGTAATTGACCAAAATAGATAGATAGATAGATAGATAGATAGTAATAGACTAAATTAGATAGATAGATAGATAGATAGATAGTAATTGACCAAAATAGATAGATAGATAGATAGATAGACTAAATTAGATAGATAGATAGATAGATAGTAATTGACCAAAATAGATAGATAGATAGATAGATAGTAATAGACTAAATTAGATAGATAGATAGATAGATAGATAGTAATAGACTAAATTAGATAGATAGATAGATAGATAGATAGATAGATAGATAGATAGTAATTGACCAAAATAGATAGATAGATAGATAGTAATAGACTAAATTAGATAGATAGATAGATAGATAGATAGATAGTAATAGACTAAATTAGATAGATAGATAGATAGATAGATAGTAATTGACCAAAATAGATAGATTGATTTGGTTTCTTTTTTTAATTTCATATCAACATTCATTGGTTATTTAATGGTAAAACCATCCTTATAAAAGGACAGTAGTGGCACTATTCAACCCATAGCTGAGGGGGATAAAGAGGGTTCACAACCTTTTCCAAAGGCATTAGTCCAAAAGTGAATGCAATTGTACGATGGGAATTCAAACTCATCAAGATGTTGCTGTCCAGCCCATTTCCCACAATGTTATGGGAGCCCCACCCTTTGAGACTTGAGTAGAGCAGCCAGATATAAGATGATTTCCTCAGTGTTTGTACAGAAATGACATTTTTGATCTGCCTCATTCCATAAAATATATTGTCAAGTTTTGGTCTTGAGAGGCTCCAATAAACCATGTTTCTAGTTTCAAACCAAAGCTCTAAAGCCTAGTTGGCTGAGACCATAGAATACACAGACTACATCTCTGCAGAGGAGTAAAACTCCTGCAACGGGTGTCCTGAATATGATACTAAACAATCTAATATTGAGGCTCCAGTAATGCTGGATCTTTGGAGAATGCGGAGTACCTCTTCATTGCCATTACTCCTAGGTCCACTCTGGCCTGGAGTGATAGCACCTGATAGGGTCCTATCTAGTGGTCAAATAGAACAAACTGTGTGCAAGCAGACTGATGTTAGATTGTGCTTGTTATAAAGCAATACTTGAAACCATTTAACTGTGTGCAAAAAAGGGCTCAGGCCGTCTAAATGGCATTACTGTGTGGTGATTAGTAGAGATAGAGTTTTTCTTATAAGATTTCCCTTCTTAGCTATGTCTGTCTTCTTATGGATATTTCAAACAACAAACTAGCAATATTGCTATTGCTAGTTTGTTGCTTGAAATATCCATACAGTTGTTTCTCTTCCCATTTGTGTTTTTTCTATTTTGCTGTTTTCCTATTTGCACTTATATTAGTGATGCTCTCATTGGCTGCTGTAATTAATGTTTTTCTGTTCTTTTCAATATAGTCCTCATGTCCTTGCATTGATGCCTCAATGCAATTCTCAGTGCTGGTGAGTTCTCTTCTTCCTTCTTTTCTTGACACGTGCAGTCTGTCTATGTCATCTCTCAGATGTAAAACCTTGTGCATAGTCATCAATTTTCTTGTTTGGTCCATTTGTCTGAGTTTCACCCTCGCCTATTTTAGGAATGGTATCTTACCAGGAGGACTAGGGCACCTCTGGTGGTGTAACGGTTAGCAAGCTAGACTAGCAAACCTACACGAGTGAGTTCGAGTCTCATTGGGTACCCCATTCATTCGGCCTTGTGCCACATCGAAGCAAAGAGCTTCGTAAATTAATATCTTACCAGGAGGACTTCCCAGGTATCTTTTAAAAAGATTTTTGTGAGTTTTTCACAGCAGTGATGGTTTCTCACTGTAGTATGAGTCATGGCAAGTCTTCTTAGATCTCCAGGACTCTTCTAAATATCCTGGCTTCTTTTAGCAGTGCTGTGGTCTCAATGGTCTTGATTCTTCTTTTGATCTCCACTTCACTCATTTTCTTTTCCAAATTTTTAGAGATGGTTCAAAGGGCTCAAATTACAATTGGTATGAATATCACCTTCATGTTCCACAACTCTTTCTGCTCTCAAGCAAGATCTATCTTTGTGCTTTCTTTTATTTTATACCATGGTAAAATGCGTGATATGACAAGTTCTTTTCTTCTTGGTAATTAACAGTTGGTCTGTTATTACTATTATAATTATTACTTCTTATGAATTTTTCACACCAGTGTTAGCTGTTGGTCTTTCACTGGAGTCTGAGTGATAGCAAGTCTCTTCAGGTCTTTAGGACTCTTCTCAGTATTCTGGCCAATCTCTACAATGCTGTAGTCTAGCTAGTCTCAATTCCTTCTTTGATTTGGATTTTTTTTCAAAGCCTTTTGGGACTGTTCCAAACACACCAATTACATTTGCCATCACCATCACTCTCATATTCCACAGTTTCTTTAGTTCTCTAGCAAGGTCCAAGTACTTCTCTCTCTTTTCATTTTCTTTTATTTTCATTCTGTAATTTGCTACGGTGGCAAAATCCACTAGACGCCAGGTTTACTGTTTTTTGTTAATTATCGCTAGGTCTGGTCTTTTGGGTGGAATTACGTGATCTGTTAGTATCTCAAAATTCCAGAGAATTTTATGTTTCATTCTCCTGGATGTATTTTGGTCTGTACATATATCATTTGTATTATAGTCAAATTTGAATTTCTTGTTCAGTTCCCAGTGGATCACCTTTCCCACCCAGTCATGTCTAGTCTTACACTCCCTTTACGCTAGTTTACTACATTCATTTATTATGGGATTAATGGTTCATCTCTATCTCCATGTAATCTACGCTTGCTATTCTGTTGCATCTAATCAATTTTTGCTTGAACATAATTGATCCTGATAGCATTGTTTTCTGCTGCAATTAGAAGAGATTCAGTTTTTCTTTTAAGGTTTCCTTTTTGTAGCCATGTCCATGTCTTCTCATGAGATTTCACCAGTTTGTCCCTTGAAATATCCATACAGTTGTTTTTCTTATTTCTGTTTCTTAGTTATTCTTGTTCTGTTTGTACTTATATTGTCAGTGCTGCTACTGGCAGCTGCAATTGTATCATAGCCAGATACAGATATGTGAAACGTACATAGAATGTTCATAACACATATACATAGAACATAGGAATCCCAAAAAACGAAAAACACGTAACAACTTCTTAGTTCAGGTACGAAACCTTTTATTACCTTTGAGTTAAAGGTTTCGATATAAGGAAGAGAGATGCACAATCTTTCTATGCTGGCTTTTCCATCTGCACCCCCAACATGTGTGGCGCCCGTAGCGCACCAATTCGTCTGGCCTCAGCGAGCCCTGAAAGTTGACCCTTCCCGTTCGGAGTCTAGTTCTCAACTCAACTAACTGACTTTTTTCAAATCCCCCAAAATCCTCTGTGCATACTTCTGGTGCATGACATCATTCACATCCCCAAGTCCAATCTGGGATTTTTATTTTGACATCTGTGTATGACACATCCTCCCCGCGCGCGTGTCAACACTTGTGCTCAAGTTTGCACCTAACAAACCCATGTGCTGAGCCGAAAGGTTCTCAGCCTAACTAAACCCAAAGGCAAGATATATAAAACGAAATCCCTCGGCCATTATATTACATAATTAGCCTTTTTTTGCTCTTTTTAATGTAGTCTTTGAGTCCTCATATTGACGCATCAACACTCTCTTCAATGTTGGTGAGTCCTCTTTCTCCTTTTCTTGACACATATAATTTGTCCCACATCATCTCCTGGATGTAAGGCTTTCTGCAGAGTCATCAATCTTCTTGTCCTCTGGCCCATTTTTCTGAGTTCTTCCTTTGTCCATTTTAAGAATGGTTATGAGTATCTTACAAGTATCTTATGTTATTGTGGAATTGTTATTGTGAAGTGACTCTATTGCAACTAGTAAATTTACTAGGCACTGCAGGCAGCTTGGTTGCTTTGTGACAGGCTTGTTATGCTCATACCTATGGCCATTTGCAAAGGGGCTTGTGGCACTCACAACCTCACAATTTGAAATATTGTCATTTAATCTCAAAGATATTGTCTCTTCACAAAATATGGAAAGGTGCATCTGTTATTAATTTTACCCTCAAAAAATTAAGATTATTTCTATATTTTTAATATTCAATCCATATAAAACAATGGTTAAACTTTTAATCTGGTACCTTTTACCTTTTATGTGGTATCTGGTACCTTTTACTTGGTATCTAGTACACATAACCCTTTACCTTTAACCATTTAACTTTTGATACAGGGTGCAGAAGCAAAATATGGAATAATTCTTAAACGTTTTTTTAGTCTGATTTGTTCAATTTTTGAAAAAAATTCAATAAATCTAAATTTCCATGATTACCTCTATTATTCAAGCAGTTTTTCATTAAAATTCAGCCCAATATGTGTGAGCAAGAAAAGAAACAACAAAGAGTCTATGATTTGCTTAACACTGAAACCAAACTAAAGTTTCTTTTTCTACTGTATATAAAGCAAAAAAAAAAAAAAATTTACAGAAAAAGAGCTTTTTAAAGAAAAGGGGGAGTGGAGGATTGAACAAAAAACAAAAAGAAGGCTTTTGAACTGCTCTTGCTTAAGTGATTAAGACAAACCCAACAATATCAATAAGAAAGCATGCTAATAAATTGAAAGTCTATGATAAAACTGTAAGGACAGTAATCAAACAAGATTTGAGCCCAGATCTTAACCACCTTGATTATGCCTTATGGGGTGTCTTAGAAAACAAAACAGATGCAACTTCCCATTCAAATATTGGTTCACTTAAGAATGGAATAAAATGTCTGAAGAATTTATTTTGAGGCATGCAAAACGTTTTGAAGGCATGTTGATACAATAATTGAAAAAATGGTGGCCATATTGAGTAAATTTACTGTTTTGTGTCTATCTTCTTATTTTGTTGTTTATTTTTAAGATTAAAATCAAATCTTGTTTAATAATACACTGGTCTATTTTTATACTTGAATATTCCTAATTTTGCTTCTGCTCCCAGCATATATTAAATATATATGATTTGGAAAAGAATAGTTTATAGTTAACAATTTTTAAATGAGATAGAGCTTATTTGTCTGCACATAGTTAATGGCCACAAATATTGTAATCTAACACTAATAGTTCTATTTGCATACTTAAATAGTTTTGAGCATTGCATACTTACAATTCAATTTAAGTTATTTGCTTGCACACAGTTATATGGTTTCAAGTATAGAAAATGATTAAATAGTTCTATTTGACCCAAAGATGGGACCCTAATAGTTACTACCACATGAGGTCAAAGTGTATCTGGGAATAATGACTATGAAGGAGTATTCTATATTCCCCAAAGCTCCAGGACTAGAGCCTTACCATCAGATAGTTTAGTGTCATATCCACAACACTTGTCGTGATTGTCTTACCTCTCTGCAGGGATGCAGACAGCCCCAGCAGGGCTAAAATAAATTGATTAGTTACGCAATTGATAAACATTTCTACATATATATATATATATATTATGATTTGGAGATGAATAGATCTTATTTAGTCTCATTTACCTATACTGAATAGTTGCTCAGATATTCACATCTCAATTATATAAAATTTATTTTAACACTGCATATATATATATATATATATATATATATATATATATATATATATATATATATATATATACAAGTTGTGAGAGTGATCTCCCTTACTTACTGGAACTCTTGTAAATGGACTTGCGTTAACTTAGTCGGGCCTATGTTTACTTTTTTTCTTCTCTTGGTAAACATTTAGAAATTCAACGTTCTTCAAAATCGAACTCATTTGTGGATTACAATACTGAGAGAAACGTCTCTTTAAAAATGTTTCTAATATAACACATTTATGGCGCGAGCTAACAGCCCCAAATCGTCATTTTCCGAACACTTTGAAGCATCGCCTCCTTGCTACTGCTACTGCCATTGCTTAGATCGCAAGTGAATAGTCATGAGTGACAGGATGAATTATTATTTGTTATTTCATTGATTATAGTTATGTCCATTTTTCTTGACCAAAGTTAAAAACCAGGGTCCACTTTTTGCAAAAGCGGTGTTTACATAGGGGAAGTAACTCTAAAACATTATAGCGATCTCTGATCGGGGGGGAAATGACCTAACTATGGTGAGCTAAATGGACAGTAATTAATATAATTAGACATATATTGAAAAAACAAAACAAACAAAACAAAACTTCTAATGAAAAAATATTGTTTGTATTATCTATTGCGCGACCATTGAAAATTTGTTAAAAATACACTCATGTGTATTCAGGAGGATTTAAAGATAAGTGATTGAATTCATTAAATAGTTAACATATTTTAGATTTATGTGACTGATTTATATACATTCCAGAATTTACAAAATTTTAAAAGTGGATACTTGAAGTACAAGAATCTGAAAGTTACATGCGGAAATATATTGAATGACTGTTATTTTTTTAAATATATATGTACATTTGTCAGGATAATGTGATAACATGGTTTATGGTTTCAGGAAATTATTGTATTTGGTATGGTACACCTTACATTAAAAGTGTTTATCGTAAAATCACCTACTTTAGTGGGTTCGAGAGTGATCTCCCTTTATTTTAGATTCGGAACTCTTCTATCAGAGACGCAAGATTTCTTGTCGACGGACCCCGGGTTCTTAACCTTACACCGAAATTTCTAAGTTTTTTTTTTTTTTTTAATTTCCTTTTTTCCCGCGACGTCTTTTAACATTATTTGACTTTTATTTTTTTTTTTTATAAATTTATTTTTTTTTTTAGTTTTTTTTTAATCTAAAGTTAGAGTAACGGCATTGTTTTTTTTTTTTTCTTCCTTTTTTTTTGTTCATTTAAAAAGAATCTCAAACTTGGTTATTGTGCTCTAGAGAAGAATAAGATTAAGTTGTGTTGAGAGAACACAGGAACTGGACCGTCTCTTTATTTTCTGACCAGTCTAGAGGAAAAGCAGCATCATGTCTGTCAACTGGTCAGATGATTCTTCCACGGCTGGGAAACGGTCGAAAATTATCCATAACCTTCCCAGTGCAGTGACCAATAATTGGGATATCGATGGAGGCTTGGCTGCAGATTTTGATGGTTCGTTGTCTGGTCTCGGCTCAGAGTTGGGTACGGGGACCTACAACATGAGGTATGTTTGTTTTTTAAAATTGTTTCTATTTACTTTTTTTTATTTACTTTTTACCCCCCCCTTAGTTATGTTATTTTGAGCTCCTTTTGACTCCCCCCTTTTACGGGTATAAGTTTTTTCGCTCTTTTATAACTGAGAATATAACCCCTAAAAACTTTTATCGGTTTAATATTTTTTATTTATCCTTATTTTTTTTTTTATTTTTTTTTTTTTTTAATAAAACTCTGCAATTAAAAAAAAATCAATTATATTGACTGATTTTTCTTTTTAACAATATATCGAAAAAAAATGAAAAAAAAAATCTTTTTCTGCTTTTCTTCAGAACAAATTGTGACAAGTTGATCACGTGAATCAGTAGAAATGTTTAAAGGCGTAATTGGTGTGAATTTTGACCGTTATTATATGATTTTTTTCGGTATTGTTCGCCAAAGGTCCCATGCGAGGTTGCCATTATTAGTTATTTTTTTGCCTTGCCTCATATTGCGAGTAAAAGTTTTGTTAGTGTCCTTATAGCGAATTCTTTTTTCTCTCCTTCGAAATCCACAAAGAAGGGCTCTTTAGATTCGTACAATCTTGCTTGCGTACAGAACAAGTTACGATAAAGAGCCCAAATGAAGAAATATGCATACCTCGTATCGTTGTAGTCTTCAAACTGTATAACTTTTATTAATTTTCATATTTTCCGCGTGGGATCCTCCAAAATCCGAAATACCAGAAATTCTCGGCAAATTAATGTGACAGAAATATAAAAAATGAGTGTAAAACTTCTTCAGTGACTATTTTCATGTTATTTTTCTATGGTACAATTAAGGAAAGACGTAAAGAAAAATAATGCTTGATCTTTTTTATGTAAATTTTTATGCTATTTATTTATTTTTTTTAATAAAAGACCCAATTCATTATGATCAATAGAGTATATTTATTTATTTACACAATATGAAATGAAAAAAAAGACTTAGAAGTTTGATTTTTTTTTTTGTTTGTTTTTTTTTTGTTGATTTAAATTCCAAAGGAAATTTCTTTTTCTAAACTTTTGTATTATTGTAAAATAGCTTTTATTTATTTATTTATAGAGACTCACTGTAAAACAAAAAAAATCAAGAAATTAATGTGGTTAATAGTCCAAATTAAAAACAAACTCCAAAACTTCGTCATATTGTCTGTAGGCTTAAAGATCATTTTGGGGTCTTCTTGGCAATTATTTATTTATTTATTTATTTTTTTTTGAGTTTTTTTTTTTTTCATATTTAAGCGAAGTCGTTTAAACAACAAATTTTAACTGAATGTCCTGTCAAGGTAAATTGCAAATACATTTTCAGTTTATAACTCTTATAAAGATCAAAACAACAACATATATCATTTTAAGATTAATGAAGATTTTTATTCATTAAAAAAAAGAAAGTATTCTAGAATCTAAATTGACATAGCTTTAGGCACGGTGCAAATGAAGTAGAAATAAGCTGAAAGATTGTGCGGCGCCAAGGTTCCAACTGAAGATGGCTGACTAGCCTGGAAAATCAGCATTTAAGATAGTAGTTTTTTTTTTTTTTTCCCCTCTCCATAGTAATAACTGACACATACCTACGAGACTGGCTCACATTCTCGAACCTGAAAATAATATAACTTAGGTGTAAAATAAGAATACTATTGAAAAATTAAAAAAAATTAAGTTTAACAATAAGCTTGAATTGAATTTTTAACTTTTTGTTTTTCTGATTAAAAAAAAACAGCAAAAAAATAAAACCAATTGTTTTTAAATTTTTATTTTTTAATTGCTTTTTCTTTAATTAAAAAAGTCATTCACTCATCGTCATCAAACTTTTTTTTTTTTTTTTTTTTTTTTAATTAAAAAGAATAGTTTTTTAAAATATAAAATTAAGTTTTATTTCTATTCTACGTGTGAATTTTTATCTTTTTAAAAAATTATTTTATTTCATTGACAAAATAATTAAATTAAAAAAAGAAGAAGAAAACTCTAGAAAGAAAGAAAACAATTTGATAGTAAGTAAAGACAAACGTATATAAGTCCTTCCGTCCACTTCGTAAAACAAATAAAATAAAACTAATTCGGTATTGACATGATATTTAACTCACTTTTTTTGTCTCATTTTTTTTGTCCTTCCCAACAAACTACCGCAATAGAAAAATAAAACCTTTAATTACATCTCGTTCAAATAATTCTGTTTTTTGTTTGCTTTATGCACACTTAACTAACGTCATCTTTATCTTTAAAACGATTTCCATGCCTTATATTGTGAATAATCATCCTCATCATAATACAAATCTTAATATTTATTGATTTTTTTTTTTTAAAGATAATAAAATTAGTATTATTATAAAACACAATCGATTAAATTAATATCAGCATTTGTAAATATTAGATTAAATACGAAAACTACACTGAAAATTTTGGCCATGTGTTTTCTTACCTTATCTCGTTTTTTAGGATTATTGTTTTTTTTAAGGGGTGGGGGTTCGTCATATGATTACCTTTTTTATTCTCGTTTTTTATTTTTTGTCGAATATCGATTTTATCATGAATCTTTTCATTTTATTTTTTCGATGGTTTATGAATTATTCATCTTTATATTTTTGTTTATTTTTTTATAAACTTATTTTTGCAGTTTTTTTTTTTTTTTTTTTACTTTTATTAAAGGTGTTTTTCTTCTAAACTAAAACCAGGATTTTATTTCTATTTTAAGTTGATTAACATAAAATAAAAGCGAATATTAGATATCATTTTTTTTTTTTTACAACATTGAAACTGTTACTAAAAAAAATTGCTTAAAATTAGAGGTATACTTCATTTTGGACTGCTATATTTTGGCAACAGTTTCAAAGTTGTAGAGTTTGGTAACAAATATCTATTTTGCATAATGTTAAAAAAATACTTTTCATTAAAGGCTATGGTTGGGTGTACTTATGTATGAGCTTATATATATATATATATATATATATATATAAGCAACATTTACTCTTTAAACATGTTTGATTTTTATAGGACAGACACTGTGTCTACCTATTCTATCTTTTATTTGTTTGACTCTTGGATGGAATGAACTTAGAAAGGTGCTGTATGTTTCCCAAGTATTTTAGGCCTTAATTGAAGCTATCTTTGGGGAAGTGAATAATGAAATGATAAATCTTACATATTTATATAAAGAGTTTGAATATCATAGACACAGTCAACAGTGCTTGGAGATTGTTTCTTGCCTTTGTGATCATCAAATCAGGAGCACTATCACTAATAATGAGCACTCTTTATCTATAAATATGCTAACCACATAACTATACCATATATATATATATATATATATATATTTCTAACTTGGTAAATGTGGCGTGTTACAGCAAGATTTTTATTAGAGCAATTCAATACATTAAAAAATGTTTTAATCTATCTTAATCTCCATAGGAGGTAGACCCTATGGCATGGTGACTAACATACTGTGACATCATAGTAAGCAAGTTAGAACTACAGTCATGCTATTTTGATCACTTTAGGATTAGTACCTTTGGGAAAGGTATGAACCCCCTTATTCTTCCAGTTATCGGTTAAATAGTACCACTACTGTTCTTCTACAAGGATGGCTATAACATAAAATAATCTATGAAAGTTGATATACCATTAGACAAAGAAACCAAATCTAATCTGCTGAAATATCTATTCTCATCTGTTAATATCTATCTGAATGAAGCAGTTTCCAGTCCAATTTTGAACTGTATGGTAATTTTGTTAGGGGACTTCATTCATACTTGGTGTCCATTTTTGATTATTCAATGGAGATAACTATGAAATGCAAATAAGATCCGCTATTTTTATCATAAATAAAACCATTCATTCATGGACTTATGTTACAACAGAAACCCAGTGAGTCTGGGGTAGTTCCCATGACGTGGTGGCTAATGTACTGGATTGTGACAATGCTTGTAAGCAAACTCCAGTTGTGCTATTACATTTACTTTCGAACTAATGTTTTTTGGGGAAAGGTATGAACTCTCTTATCCCTCCCAGCTGTGGAGGAAATAATGCTATGATTATTCTTCTAGAAGGATGGCTATTGCATTAAATAACCCAGAAAGGTTGATATGCCATTAAACAAAGAAACCAATTGTAATTTACAAAGCTCTTTGCTTCGATGTGGCACAAGGCCAAATGAATGGGGTGCCCAATGAGACTCGAATTCACTTGTGTAGGTTTGCTAGTCTAGCTTGCTAGCCGTTACACCACCAGAGGTGCCCTTAAACAAAGAAACCAATAGTAGAATATGCCACCTGCATCTCTGCAGAGGGGGTAAGAAATTTCTCTCCCCAATGAGTATCTTGGATATTACACAAAACCATCTGATGGTGAAGCTCCATTCCTGGGGTTTTTGGGGAATATGGGGTACGCCTTCATTGTGATTAATCCCAGGTCCACTTTGACCCAGCGTGGTAGTACCTGTTAGGGCTTCATCTATGGGTCAAATAGAAATATTTAATCCTTTTCTATACTTGAAACCATTTAACTGTGTGCAAACAAATAACTTTTAAAATGAATTATAATTATTATATTGTTAAACGTTTCCAAATATTGCTGTGTGCAAATAAATGAAAAATATTGAATAGAATTATTAGTGTTAAATATCAATGCTTGAAACCATTTTACTCTGTGCAAATTAAACTATTACTGTTTGATAACAATACTGGAAACTATTCAACTGTGTCCAAGCAAATGAGTTCTGGTTCGTTTAAAAATTGTTACCTACAAACTATTTGTTTGTATATTATATATTTAATACATATGTATTAACAGGATTTGGCCTAAAATAATCTACAAGGGTTGATATGCTGTAAAACACAACCAAACCTGTGGGTCCCTGAGCCATCTAGTTTTGCTACTTCTTCCTTTCTGGAATGTTTAGGATTTTGTTTTTTAAGTAATGAACTGATATCTGTTTGACATTATTGAAGATATCAAGATATTTACTCTAACAAACTCAATTATTGTTTGTCATTCCTTGTTCTCCTTTGAGAATAATCAGTGTCTAATCTTTCTCTCTAGAGAAAATAGCACAAAACATAAAAATTGGCCAATTACTGTTCTTTACGGTTACATATTATAGATGTCTAATATGATATAGTCGGTAAACAGTTTAGATTTTACAAGTATAATATATAGAAATGACACATTCATTGGAAATAAACCTGCATTTAAAAAAAAAAAAAAATTTTTTTTTATGTATCGGCATTTTAAACCTTTTTTCAAGAATGAGCATTTTGTGTGTTCAATCGAAGTTGTCAGGTAAACTCGATTTCTCTCTTGTCTGCAGGTGCTTAAAATACCCTGACTCTGTTTGCTGCAGAGGGTGTCCTAAGTATGACACTTAACTGCATCTGATGGTGAGGCTCCAGTTCTAATGATATGGGAAGTGTGGAGTACCATTTCACTGCCATTACTCCCAGGTCAACTCAGATTTGAAGTGGTAGTACTTGTTAGTGTCTCCTCTGTAGGTGAAGTCTATTTAAAAATTATTTGTATTTGATAGGATAACACTTGGACAATTCAGTACTGGACAGTCATTCTGAATTAAAAAATTTTCTTTTCTTTTTAGAATAAATAAAAAAAAAGATTAAGAAAATTTAGTTTATTAAACTATTTCTAATTCAAAAAGGTTTTAGCATACAGAAATGTCATTTAATAAAAATGATGAAATTGATTTTAGACTTTATTCTTGTACTTAAGACTAAAATGAGTTTTAAAGCTTTATATTGTGAACAATTGCTTTTAAGAAATCCATTCTTTTTGTTGGATCATAATTCTGTATTAAATACACTTAAATATGGAATGACCTCACAAAACAATGTTGCTTGAAGTGAGCAGTTTACTACTGTAAACCCCATTCAAAGGAATATGGAATAACCTCAATCTATGTTTCTTGTCTCAAATGAGCAGTTTACTACTGAAAGCCTCATTGAAAGATATATCAAATTGTCTGAACACTGATGGGTCTCTGTGCAAAAAATCTCTGAAGAAACTACTACATGAAAAATGTAAATATGAACATGATTCCCTAACCTCTAAGCATAAAATAACCCTAGATGGGTTGACATGCAATTAAAATCAGTTGATCAACTTCAATTTAATTTCTGTGGATTCAAAAGAATGAGACTTGCTAGTTTTATGTCAAGAATGTTCAGATATTGAAATTCTCTTTCTAGTTATGTAGTTTCATCATTAACTTTATATTGATTTATTTTTATAAATGTGTATATGTGTGTGCAGATATCTGCATTTGTGTCTGTTTATATACATGTGTATACATATGATGTATATGTAGATCATCTCATTTATTAATACAATCCTTCAATTCTCATTTGATTTGCTTCTCATCATACAAAAGAGAAGATTCCCATTCTTTTATTGTTCTTAAATGTAACTTAAATCTCATTAGTCTTTGGAAGCTTGAGTCACTCTTTGTCCATTCATATTTATTCCTCCCTGTTCTTTAATTTTATTCATTGATCATATTTCATCACCATATCAACATAACCCTTTGTTTGAGTAATGGCTTATTTAGCCTTTCTTATTGGTGACTCTTGGTAAGTTGAAATTGTCAAATTGCTCTTGAAATCCAGAGTTTTTCAGTTTGATTATATATCTTTAATTTATTCACAAAGATCAGTTTAATCAATTTTGATAAAAGTTTATGCTTGTGGTGTAATGGTTATTGTCATTGGAATTGAACTAAGCTACCCGAGTTCAAATCCTGAATGAGATTAAAAAAGTTTCCTGTATGTCTGATATTTTATGTGGATATCGTCTGCTTTATTCTTAAGATCAACTTGAGAGACAGATGTAAACAGTGTTGGTGCAATAACATCCGTCCCTGTTTGACACCATTTCCAATTGGAACTAATTCAGAGAGTTGCAATGAAATTGAATCTAACTTTCATGCAATTGTACATAGTGTTCCAAGTTGCCTTATTTAATTTCAGAAGTTTCCGAAAACAATAACATAGAGTAGATTAGGCTCTTTACCCTTGACATGGCAACTGGTCTAGGAGAAGGAAAACTCTAAATTCAAATCAGTTGTAGACCTGGAGAGAAATGGGCTCCACCAGGTTGTGTGTGTGTGTGTGTATGTATATATATATATATGTGTGTGTGTGTGTGTAAGCCTAAGTGCATGTCAGAAGTCTAAGACACTACATAAGTCATGCCCTCACAACTGAATCAGGTTATCAGACCAGTGAGAAATAATATATATTACTGTTTTGTGATAATGTTCTTGTTTATTGTACAAAGTCAATTTGTATAAAATTGAGTAAGTGATTGGAAAGAAGCATTTTCTTATAAATTCTTTGTTGATTCTTCAGTTTATCACTTGTCTTATTTTATACTTTATATTGATTGATTAAAAAAAACTGTTATGATAGGTTATTAGTCACTCTTTTGGGTTATCTTACTTGGGTGAGTTAAAAGTTTTGCTATATTTTGTTAACATAAATCACATTTCAGCAACTCAGGCTGCTTTTGCTTCAGTTGGGAAGTTGATGAACCACATTGGACTGTGAGATGCTCAGCATGCTTGATACTTTTCATGTTTGTCTCTATAGCTTGGAGCATGAAATCCATGATTTTAGGCCTACTTGGCCTTGCTTGCTTATTGAGGTTCTTCTAACTTGAGTAAAATTTCTTGAACCATCTAGTTATTGTTCTATGATCAACTGCGCCTTCACCTTTTGCACAACAAATGTTTTTGTTTGTTTTGAGGCATTATGGCCCAGTTTGAACTTGTAAATAAAACAGGAATTCTTCCAGACTATATCTGTGTGCCATTATTCTCACAGTGAAAGTTCTTTTTTTTTCCTCCCCTCTTATCATGTCTCCTAAGTTTCATTTCATTATTGTATCCTCTATTCCATTGTTGATATATGAAATTTTTAGTAATGTGGGACTGTAATAGAAAGGTGAGATTTTAATTTCTTTTAGTTATATATATATATATATATATAAAAAGAGTACTTAGTATTGATGATGGAATTTGTCTAAATTTCTGAGATAAATGAGTCTAATGATTTTTATCATTTACAATATTCAGACTATTGTCTTCATCTTTATTGTTATATTCACTATGTTTTGGCAGATATTTTCTTTTGGCTTTCTTCAGGTGTTTCACATTGAACTTGGGAGCTTACATAGAAACTCAAACTGAACCCTTTAATACATTAAATAAAGGGTTCAGTTTGAGGTTCTGTGTAGGCTCCCAAGTTTGATATGAAACTCCTGAACAAGGCTGAAGGACATATCGGTCAAAACATTGTGATTATAACAATGAAGATTAAGACAATAGTGTAAATATTCTAAGTAATAAAGAAAATATCGATGATAGAGCATATATGTCTATGTAAGGGTAGTGTAGACACAATGGTGTTTAGTGACTAAGTTTCTTATCTATGCAATCATTAAACTATCAAACAGATGATTGTGCATAGACAAGAAACTGACAGTCACAAAGCAACATTGTCAGTGTCTATGTTACCCTAAGATATATGAGTAAGTAAAGTTGGCCACTGTAGTCGAGGGCAACCAGAAGGGTCCCTTTTCAATAGCTACTACAACAAGGTGTAGGGGAGGGTGCTACTCCTGTCCCTGGATTACTCCCCTTTACCTTTGATACATACTTTATATTGCTGAGTATTAAGCATGGAGGTATCAAGTAGCTTTTTTAAAGTCTTTGGTATGATGTGACCTGGGATTGAACCCTGGTCTCTCGGACCATTGGCAAACACTCTACTCTACTCACTAGGCCAATGAGCTAGTTCATTGGCCTAATGAGTAGAGTGTTCACTAATGGTCCGGGAGACCAGGTTTCAATCCCAGGTCGCGTCATACCAAAGACTCAAAAAATGGTACTTGATGCCACCTTGCTTAGCACTGAGCACTATAAGGTTAGGTTCAAGGGTAAAGGGGAGCAATCCTGAGAATGGAGTAGTGCCCTCCCCTACACCTTGGTGTAGTAGCTATTGAAAAGGGAGCCTTCTGGTTGCCCTTGACTATGGTTGCTAACTTTACTTATATATATACTCTATCATTAATATAGAATACTCTTTAGTTATAAATATAGCAAACTACATATACACACACATATACAAGGTGTCCCCCTTAAAATAAATACACAGGTTCACTAGTGAGTGTTTTTTCAAAAAAGAATGGTCCAATTATGTCCAACACTGATATTCCACACTGTGCACTATAATCGTTGGTAAGTTTATATGGTGTTTGACCATAACATGTAGATTCTGAGGTGCTGAGTAGAAGTAATTGTGTCATTTAACTATATGGCACAAAACCTACAGGAATCGGTGAGATGAGAGCAGCAATTGAAACCTAGTACACCCAAATACCAATTGAAACGGTTTGTGAATTTTACAGTTATATCTGTTTGTGTTATCTGCTGAATTTTAAACAGAAAGGTCATCAGTTTGAACACCTCGAATAACTCAAAGTATTCTATACTTTTCATTTAACTTGGATTTTAAAACTTAAATATATCTTAATAGATATTGTATTTATGGTAAATCAGTGTGCATACGTTTTTTTTTTTTTTTTTTTTTTTTTTTTTTTTGGACAAGCTGTATGTATTTACCCAACCACTATAGGCATTGGTGTGACACAATGTCAGTTTTTAAGCAGAATAAACCGGGTTTGAATTAATATTCTTTTGTCTAGACTGATTGTCTTACCAAGTTTAAAGAGCCCAGTCTTCCTTATTTACTCATGACTGGGTGGTGGGGTAGAAGTGATAGATTTGTCTTTCCCAAGGGTATTAACACACTGTGAAACACAAATAGCCTTGTCCTGGATTTGAACTTGGGTCACTGATTCCATTCCCTATGACAATAACCATTACACAAACCATGTCTTCATGTCAAAATGAAGATGGCTCCATATACACACACACACACACACACACACATATATATATATATATATATATATATATATATATTGGAAAGAAGATAAAGCTCATCAAGTGGTTTCACTGGACACATGAAAGGGGCATCATAATATACCACATACTACAGCTTGCAATAGATTGTTCAAATGTCACATGTGGATGAAACTCTAGGGAAACTGTCCTGTTGAATCATCTGCACCCACATGGCTGTGTAATCAAAGATTCTTAATTGGAGAGGTGGCCATCTTTTGATATGGAATAATAATTGTGTAAATATATGCATTTACCTAACCACTCTGCATAAACAGGATGCAACACTTGGTCAATTTAAAAATATAGTTCCGCAGGTTTGAATTTAGAGTTTTCCTTTCCTGAGACCAGTTCCCATATCGAGGTTAAAGAGTCCAATCTGCCCTACTATTTACTCATAGCTGGAAGGAGAATAGTTGGATTCATACTTTTCCTAAGAGTATTAGCACTATCTGAAATCCAGGATTTGAACTCTATTCACTGTATCCATTTCTTATGATGATAACCATTACACCATAAGTGCCTCCATATGAATAAATAACCCACCAAAAAAAAGGCACAAATGATTTTATTACAATAATATACCTAAAATGCTCTTGAAGAATAAAGCAATTTTCATCTGAAGGATAATTTTGTGACTTTGCATTTGATATTAAACATTATTTATTCATCTAAATTATCAGTATAACAGTGAAATGCTAATTAGAATCCTTCACTCCTTCCTAAATTGAAGCATCAGTATCATTAAGGACCACTGTTTACTGTGAAATGCTAATTAGAATCCTTGCCTAGTTGGCTGGGGCTGTAAAATACACTGCAGAGGGGTAAGATCCTTTCCCACCAATCAGCATCCTGGATATGACCCTAAACAATCTGATGGTGAGGTTCCAGTAATGCTGGGGCTTTGGGGAATGCGGAGCACCCTTTCATTTCCATTGCTCCCAGGTCTACTTTGACCCGGCGTGGTTGTGCCTGATAGGGCTCAATCTATGGCTTAAATAAAACAAACAGCATACTTATGCTAAACTGAATTGTTTGAAATAGAAATGTTTTTGACAATTAAACCATACTTACATTTAAACTTCGTTTTTATGCTAAACTGAATTATTTGAAATGGAACTGTTTTTTGACATTGAAACTGTACTTACACTAAATTGATTTGTTTAATATAGAACTGTTTTGACATTTAACTATGTAAACAAAATCTGTACTTACGCTAAACTGAATTAGCTGAATTAGAACTGCTTGACTAAACTGAATAGCTTGAAATAGAAATGTTTTTGACAATTAAATTGTGTACTCATGCTAAACTGAATTGTTTGAAATAGAACTAATTAAAATGGATTTAGTGTTAAATAACCTACAAAGGCTGATATGCCATAAAACCCAACCAACCTAATTAAAATCCTTCACTCCTTCTTAAATTGAAGCATCAGTATCATTAAGGACCACTGTTTATTGTGAAATGTTATTAGAATCCTTCACTCCTTTCTTTCTAAATTGATGGCTCAGTTGGTTGAGGCTGTAGAATACACTGACTGCATCTCTGCAGAGGGTTAACCCCTCACCCACTCCCAATGAGTGTCCATGATATGACATTAAACAATCTGATAGTGAGGTTTCAGTATTACTGGAGCTTCAGGGAATATGGAATACCTCTTTATTGCCATTGCTCCCTGGTCTGCTCTGGCCCAGAGTGGTTGCATGTGATAAGGTGCTATCTATTTGTCAAATAGAACTTTTGCTAAACTGAATTGTTAGAAAAAGAACTGTTTGATCATTTGACTGTGTGTAAACAAATGCCTGATGTTTAATTGAATTGTTAGAAATACATAGCAATGCTTGGAACCATTTTGACTGTATGCAAAAGAATGAGTTCATTTAAAAATGTCATCAACTTAATGTTTATAAATCACATATATTTAATATATATGTATAAATAGGATTAGGCACTAAATAACCTAAAAAGGTTGATATGCCATAAAACCAAACCAAACTAAACCAAACCATCTTAAATTGATGGATCAATATCATTATGGACGATTGTTAAAATACTAACATTAACTCTTTCTTTTTCAGTGAAGCTCTTTTGGCTCTCCCTGTTTTCAAACAGGAAAATCTAGAGAATGGGTAAGTTTTAAAGAAATTTTTTTAACAAATGTTTATTCTTACTTTTTTGATTGTTTACTTTATATCTGGTGTTTACAAAAGAAATAGATCCTCTAAAAAATTCATTAAAAGAACAAAGTATTTCAGATATTGATATTTACAATAGACAGTTCTGTAGAGAAACACTTCTATTTATACAGCTTTCAACACCACCAGGTCTTCCATTGTCAGTCAGGCTGTCAAAAACAATACCCGCTGAAAAGACATTTTTTTGTGTTTGAACTAAGATTAATTTAGAACACATTTCTGGAAATCCTTGCCAACTAGACAGTACATCTACAATTGAGACAAGAAATTTGAAACAGCAGGATGTTTATGTAAAGGTAAAACTTCTGGGATATCATTAGTATATGTCTAACAATTGCAACATGTTTGTGCTACTTACAAAGTCCATTGAAATTGGCAAGCAGGTCAGCTTAGGAGTTACAATTTTCATATCAAACTGTTTGGAAGATTTTGTTGAATGGTTGAAAATAATTCCTTAAAAATTGCAATAACTGGGACAAAAGAATATTGTGATTTCTGTACAGAAATACTGGAGCATCATAAAGATATGTTTATGGAGTATCTAATTTTTAGCTATGAGTCAACTATAAGTTTTAGTAATCAATGTCAAGTATTTAATCAGCTCTCATGGTGTAATCTGGTGATATATAATGAGTGTATGTGAATACATTATATTAGATATATGATCTTTTACTGCTTTCAATGAAGCCACCTTCAGGTTTTGACATCAAGCAGATGGTTACAAAAGAAATAAGTTTTCAAATAAAGGCTGTGTAAGACACATATTTTCAGAACTGAAGTCCCATTTGTAGCACCCCGGCAATACAGCTTGATATCACCAGGCTTTCATACTTTTTCTCCAAAATGTGGGAACATCAGATCTATAGCCCAGTTAGCGGGGGGCTGTAGAATACACCAATTGCATCTCTGCAGAGGGGTAAGACTCATCTAACGAGTGTCCTGGATATGACATTAAACCAACTGGTGGCAATTTGGAGAATGTGGAGTATGTCTTCATTGCTATTGTTCACAAGTCTTCTGTGACCTGGTGTGGTAGCACCTGATAGTGTCCTATCTGTGAGTCAAATAGAACTGTTTCACAATTTAAACTATGTCCAAATAAATGACTTATACTAAATCGTATTGTTAGAAATAGAACTGTTTGATCATTTAACTGTGTGTAAACAAATAACTGTTTAATTGAACTGTTAGTGATACATAGCAATACTTGGAACCATTTTACTCTGTGCAAATGAATGAATAGTATTGAATAACAATACTTGTAACCACTTCACTGTCTGTGAACAAATGATTATTATTGAATAAAATTATTAGTGTTTGATAGCAATAAGGGAAACTATTTAAAGGGGGCAAATGCCCCTGGTGAAAATTCAAATACATCTGGTTTCAATGCAAGTAAAAACATATCTATGAAGCACTAAGTAGATTTACAAAATTTGATCCTCTTACAATTATATATTATCCCAACTAATAAGGGTTTTAACATGGTTCAGAGCCTCTGCGAAAGTGCAAATACATCCAGTTTACAGGGAAGATACATAAAAACAAATTATGTATTTATATGTAAAATTTTATGAGAAAGACAATGAGCTTCATGAAATTCACTTTTTAGTGAATCAAATCAAACTGTAAAGTAAATTTCATGTAGTTCATTGTCTTTCTTGTAAAATTTCACATAAGAATAAATACTTTGTTTTATGTAGCTTTTGTCCTATATATATATATATATATACACACACACACACACACACACACAGATGTTGGGCTTTATTATATAGATATAACAGGATTTGGCATTAAATAATCAACAATTGTTGATATGCCATAAAACCCAACCAAATCAGATATTCACATCTTTCTAAATTATATTCAGAAATATATAATCTTTTATAAATTAACCAATCAAATGACAAATCACAATGTTGAATGGTTAATTTGATTTGAAAAGTTCACATATTTTAAATCCGCTGCTTGTTCTGTCATCTGAGCTTAGAATACGTTAGTTTCTCCTGCAGAGGAGTAAGATTCCTTCCATAATAAGGATGTTCTGAGTATTACGCTAAACTACATCTGACGGTGAGGCTACAAATCTTTAGCTCTGGGGAGTGTAAAGTATCCCTCTTTTGCTATTATACCCTCTTAGGATCCTATCTGTGGGTCCAATAAAACTGTTCAATCATTTACTAAAGATTATTATTTGTTATTTGGAAGCATGTAACCATGTG
This sequence comes from Sepioteuthis lessoniana, assembly GCA_963585895.1. Lineage (NCBI taxonomy): Eukaryota > Metazoa > Mollusca > Cephalopoda > Myopsida > Loliginidae > Sepioteuthis > Sepioteuthis lessoniana. Next base: position 21,407,932 of record OY757939.1, read on the forward strand.
CACATTATTTGTATTAGATAAGAATACTTGATATGACATAACTGTGTGCCCAAGAAAATCTCTGAAAAACAACTACATGAAAAATGTAAGTTGCAGTAATAGATGTCAAGTGTTTCTCTTCAAAACTTATTGTGAGTGTCAATGTTTTTATTTTTGTAAATAAATTTTTAAAAACTTTCTTTTGTGGACACTTTTTATATATTATATGACTTTCTTTCAATTTTGCTTATCTAAAATTATCCTTTTTGATATCTTTTCCTGTTTTGAAAGTCTATTAAATCATTTTCATGGCAAATCCAAGAGAACCCTCTGGGCTTTGCTGTATATTTATTGGTTATTCAAACTTGATGTTACATGAGTAAGTATCAATAGTGTAGAAAAAAAAAAATGCCAAAAAAGTGATGTCAAATCATTTTAATTTTCTAATGAGTTAGTGTCATTTTCTAAGCACCACAAATATCAGAAATATCAGAAATACCTCTTTGATGAAAAGAATTTAAATGTTGGATTCTAAAAATGATGCATTACTCTTTTCTTTTTCTTTTAACTGTAATTTTATTAAAAAAAAGTTTTTTTGGCATTAGATTTTCTAACAAGAGGGATACCAAAAAGATTAGTTTGGGTGAGGTAGTTTTGTGTGTGTGTGTATGTGTGTATATATATATATATATATATATATATATATCTTCGTGGTGACTCTAGGTTATCAGTGTTACTTGGTATCATATTTTTTAACATAATTGATTCTGTAATTTAGAATTAAAAAGAATTTTGGCATTTTTTTCTAAATACTATTAATCAAATCTGTGTCTGTGCAGGTTTGCACAGCTGACACTTGACAACTGATCATTCTACAAAAACGAAAATTATATTTTCTCTTTATCTGTTATAATTTTCTAAAGAATGTCTTTGACTTAGGTTAAGCTCCTGTCTGAGTGACCACTAGAATATTTTATGTTAACTGCTTAATGTTTGGGTCAGCAGAACCGATCATAGCTTCCCCCTCCCAACACCTAAGCCTGCTCGGAACTTAGATGGGGCTCAAATCTTTTGGGCTTGGTATGGTATTCTTAAATTTCCTTCATTAAAAATCATTTATTGTCAAAATTTAGTATTTAAGTTGAAACAAAAATATATTCTTTGAAAAATGGGGGGTGAAGCATATTTCAGATTTTTAAAGATTAATCTTTATTTCAGCAAGAAATCTATTCATTTGTGTTATGTTATTTGAAGGATTTTATTTATTAGGGCTAATTCTCATGGGCCTAAAATAATTAGCTACTTATTTCCTCTTCTATTGTCAGCAAAATTTATCTTAACATTTTAAAGCAAGAAAATAAAAGAAAGTTATAAAAGTTACTTAAAATAATTATTCAAGATGGTGCAAGTAAGGATGTTGAGTCCAACTAAAATCAAGTACAAATAACTTGTTCTTACTTTAAAATAAATGAATTTGAGAGAAAAGTTCTTTGAGCCAGTCATATATATGAGAGAGAGAGAGATCTGAGAGGCAATTTCAGGAGTAGGTCTTTCTGGTACTAAACTCCCTGATGATCCATTGTGGTGAAACTTTAGTAGGAGAATTCCGACTTGCGATTTAATTTAATTTATATATATAATATAATGTGTGTGTATTTGTGTTCAAATAACTAAAAACTGAAGCTGCATTTAGCTAGAAAGATGCTAATTTTCTTTAAAATAGTTTCCTTGGCATTTAACAAACTTATTCACAGTGAGTTTTTCATTTGTCAGAGCACCTATGAAACTTATCCCCTCAGATCCTCAATCTTAGACTAGAGATGAAGTTTCAGTTTATGAAAAAATCTGTTGGATATAGAGAGTGCTTACTTGCACAGTCCTGTGTTTCACTAAATAAATTTCGTTCAAAAGATTGACTTAATATATTTTTTCTAAATTTGCACTGACTTGTCTAGACGTGTAGACATCATTAATTCATTATATAAGTTGGTTTGTAGTGTACAGGTCTCATTTAAATTTTAAATCGAAAGAAGATTTCAACAGGCTCAATACTTTTGATACCACCTCATATATACACAGGGTATATCAAAATGGTTAACACTCATATGAGAGGAATCATTCTGTGCTCCAATGTAAGACTGTCAGTCATTGATAATGTAATCCTGTTATAGAAAATTAACATGATTTTGATTCAACCTGTGTGTGGGTGTATATATATATATATATATATATATATATAAGAAAATCAATAAGTATATTCCCTTCTAAATTTAATTTTCCCCTTCACATTTGAAGATCCCATTGAACATGCTAAATAAATTTATAATGGAATATACTTATTGATTTTCTTGTTTCTCAGTGATATTTTTTCTGCATAAGCTTATTTATATATGTTTGCATATATCATAAACTTTACATTGAGCACTCTGCCTGGTTGAATGAAGCTGTAAAATACACTGACTGCTTCTCTGCAGAAGAGTAAGAACCCCCCCCCCCACGAGTGTCCTGGATATGACACTAAACAATCTGATTGTGATGTTCCAGTAATGCTGGAGCTTTGGGGAATGTGAAGTACCCCTTCATTGCCATCATTCCCTGGTCCACTCTGGCTCGGAGTGGTAACACCTGATAGGGTCCTATCTATTGGTCAAGTAGAACTAAATTGTGAACTTTTGCTAAACTGAATTGCTTGAAATAGGACTGTTTTGACATTTAAACTGAAAACGTACACTAAACTAAAATTGTTTGAAATATAACTGTTTTTAAATAGAACTAAACTGTGTACTTATGCTAAATTGAATTGTTTGAAATAGAACTGCTGTAAACAAAAACTATATTTATACTAAACTGAATTGTTTGAAATTTAATTCAGCGTTAAATGACATGAAAAGTGATGATACAAACAAAACAACCAACCCACGTTGAGCACTCAATTTGGATAATTCCGTTTAAGTATATCTAGAATCTATTGATATAATATAATGGAGACATTCCTAGCAAGCCAAGAATTTAGTGGCCCAAGGGTAATCAGATAGCTACCTGGACAAACTTAGACCAGGAGCTTTCTTTTTACTCACCACCCATCTTGAGGGCCCCATTGATCAACAAATCACATCTTTGAGCAGAACATGACGTTTGTCTTGAGTGCTTTTGTGCAGTAATGCAAAAAAAAAGATAAAACTGAAGGAAAACGAACTGAATAGTTGACGGATATAGAAGGAATTTTAACATGAATGCAATGCACATGGAACCATCATTCTCGTGTGATTACGCTAAATCAAGAAACGGTTGCTATAACATCAACGGCCAAAAGTAAACGCATTTTTAAATCAGAAACTGCACTAAGATGAACGAACGTCCAATGTAATGTCTGCTTTAGTTGATCTGGCATATATATAGATATATATATTTTTTTAAATACTCTGTCCGGTGGCAAAAGCTGCTTGGTAGCGCCAGGTGTAGCAGTACCATCTTGAGCTACCGAAACTGTTATCACCCTGGTTGGCAGCTGATGAGGATAGGGTATTGCACGTGCTTACACACGTATGATGAAAAAAAAAAAAAATTAAGGAAAATGAATACCTGTATAAATGTGTTGATATGGAACAATCTTTAAAAAATAAAATATAATTATTATTACATGAAATAGTTTTTAAAGATATCAATGGCACAAAATATTTATTTCTAGTGTCATGTACTCAAATGTAACTTGCCCAGTTGGCTGGGGTTGTAGAATACACCAACTGCACTTCCGCAGTGGGGTAAGACCCCACCCACTACCAATGAGAGTCCTGGATATGACACTAAACAATCTGATGAAGAGTTTCCAGTGATGCTGGGGCTTTGGGGAATGCGGAGCACCCTTTCATTGCCATTGCTTCCAGGTCCACTCTGGCGTGGAATGGTAGCACCTGATGGGGCCCTATCTGTGGATTAAATAGAACTAAACTGCATAATTATACTAAACTGAATTGTTTGAAATAGAACTGTTTGACTAAAATAGCTTGAAATAGAAATGTTTTTGACAATTAAACTGTGTACTTAGATTTAAACTGCATACTTATGCCAAACTGAATTGTCAAAATGGAACTGTTTTTACATTGAAATTGTACTTATGCTAAACTGAATTGTTTAATATAAAATTGTTTTGACATTTAACTATGTGTAAACAAAATCTATACTTATACTAAACTGAATTGGCTGGATTAGAACTATTTGAATAAACTGAATTGCTTGAAATAGAAATGTTTTTGACAATTAAACCATGTACTCATGCTTAATTGAATTGTTTGAAATAGAACTGATTATTTGTATAAAAATGGATTTAAATAGAACTAAACTGTGTACTAATGTTTGAATTAGAACTGTTTGATTAAACTGAATAGCTTGAAATAGAAATATTTTTGACAAACTGTACTCCTGCTAAATTGAATTGTTTGCTATAGAACTGATTATTTGCATAAAAATGGATTTGGCGTTAAATAACTTACAAAGGTTGATATGCCATAAAACCCAACCAACCATCGAATGTAACTAAACTTTGTAAAATAAGTGTCCTTCACTCTTTCTTCTTTGCTTTCTCTATTTTCTCTCTCTCTTTTTCACTCTCTCTCTGTATTCCCTATTTCTTTTCCTCTCCACGCTCTTCCCTCCACTATTTCTGCCTCTCTACTTCTATTCTGCGCTCTCTTTTCCTAACTCTCTCTCCTTGTCACTTTCTCTATCCTCTCCCTCTTTGCCTTCTGCTCTCTTCCTCTGTTTCTTCTCTCTTTCACTCCCCATTCTCTCTCTCTTTTTCACTTTCTCTATTCCATTTATTTTCCCCCCATTCTTTCTCCTTTACTTTCCCCATTCACTCTTTTTCCTCCCTTCACTTTTCTCAGTATTTTTCTTTTTGTTCTCTTCCTATCCATTTCTCTTTCTTGATTCTCTCTCTCTCTCTCTCTCATTCTCCTCATCCTTTCACTTCTATATCTTAGTTGATGTTTTAAATTATTTTTAGGTCCCAGATATTAAATATTACTCATTTTTTGATTGTGTGTGTGTGTATATATATATATATTCCTATAATATTAGATTTATTTAGAGTGTCCTTGATTATTACATACTATTAGGGGTTGATTATAGAGGCCATTTTTTGGTCATATCTTCAAATTCAAATGGGAACATTTTTTGATTTAAGTTTAAAAAAAAAAAAAAAAAAAAAATTTTTTTTTTTTTTTAATTTTTTTTTTTAAGGAAGTTTGGTTTATTAAGACACCAAAGAGTAAATTTCTCTTCAGTCAAAATTGTGACTGCACTCATCAATTAGACCTTTGATTTTATTAAAAAATTGACAAAATTTTTTTAGAAAATTTTCATTTCTTGTAATTTATACTATATATTGTAGTATTGTAATTTGCAAACTTTTGCAAAAGTGCATTTCAGCCATTAAATTTGTTGCCAAATGTGCTGCAAGAAAAGGGTTAAATGATTTAATCACTTCAAACATTGACAAAGTTCTTAAATGTATTTATGTACACTTAGAAGCTTTGATACTCAAAGCTTTTCAAATCATTTAAAGCAATATTTTTACTATTCATAGTACATTAATCACATTTAATATTTATAATTTTGATTTTATTATAACTTAAACCATTTATGAAAAAAAAAAAATTACTTTTTTATTTTTCAAAAGTTTTGGATTGAGTGTTAATAAGAAATTGGGTTAAATGATTTAATCACTTGAAATATTGGCAAAGTTAAAAAAATTAATTTCTGTACACTTATAAACCTTTTTTTTTTTTTTTTTTCCTTCTTTTTCAAAGCTTTTCAAATCATTTAAGAATGTTCTCAATCATTTTATATATATATATATATATATATATATATATATATATATATTAAAAAAAAAAAAGTTATTACTTGCCACCCTCCTCTCCTGCCTGATTTATAATTTACTTCCGTGGCTCCCTCATAGTTGTTTTTATAAAAAAAAACAACAAAAAAAAAAAAAAAAAACAGAATTCTATTTACGTTTTTTTCAAAAACTACCTATGAAATGTCTGGCTGAAAGCCAATTTTTTGCTCATTTTTCTATTGTTTTCCAGTTAGCTGGGCCTGACTGACCCTTCTGTGTCCTGTTAATGCTAGAAAGTTTGGGAGCATTTCTTCTATCTTGGTGGACACATGCCTGTCTGGAATCACTGTAATAATCAGTATATGTACTGTTGAAATTAAAATAATGAAAAGTGAAGATTTTAACAGTGAAATTGGGATGGCCCATTAAAATACTTCTGTGATTTCCCATATTTTATGTGCCTCTCTTTTTCCTAATCTACATCTATGGAAGCCCCTAATTGAGAACCAATGATTTAGTATGTTGAATGTTTTGCACAGTAGGATTATGATTTTTATTTAAAAAAAACAAACCCTATTACTTCAGGAAATGAGTCACGGAAAGCTTTCTGATTATTCAAGCATTGCAACTTTTGTTATTGTCATTAGTTTGTCTAAAATACATTTATTTATAATACACGCCCATAACTTTTGGCTATAAAAATCTGAAGGTGAAAAACCATCTCTTGTGTATGATACGCATTGGGATTTTGGATTTTGTAGCAGTTAAATCTAAACTAAATTTTACATTTGTTCAATTTTTTCCCCCAGTTTATGTTGACTAATCATTAAAATTTATATTGTTAGTATAATGTTTCAAAACACAAAATTTACTCAGTATTTAGATCATAAGCAATGATATGGTCACATGAAAATGTAGCAAAGTTTAGTTGAAACAAATTATTAGCAAATATGCATTCTAGTGGCTATTCCTCTATTGTGGTATAAAATAGAAGTGTTTGTTACACATTAGTTAGTTTGAACCTTAGATATAACTCACTTTTGGTCATCCCAAATAAGGTGATGCGTGTGGTTCGTAAAAAAAAAGTTGATATTTAGCTCTTGTATATAATACACACTTCTAAATTTTGGGCTGAGAAATCTGGAAAAATAGTGTCTAATCAACAAATAATTATGGTAAATTTAATATAAGATTTTTGATTCTCATGAAGATTTTTCTTCCTTCTTAAAGGGATGATACACTGGGGAATAGAAAAAATAAATAGATTTTCATTATATTTTATAGTATTGGGAATTTAAAAAAATAAACACATGGATCAGAATTAAAGTCTAATTAACCCCAACTAAAACTCAAACTTTCCCTACAAGTTAAAATATCAAACCCCTCAAAACTGATGAGAAAACAAATATTAAACAAGACCATATAAACAAACAAAAACCATATAACTCCCAAGGATCAAAGTATAATAAAACCAGAACCCTAAATACGTCGGAGAGTGTAGAAAGTATGGATATTGAAAATGATACCATATTGCAAACCTTAAGGTAAAAACAGAAGAAAGATATGTTTGGTGGTTTGTTTATTTTCCAATGCATTTCGACTTCAAGGTTTTATCTGGATATGATAATATTTTATCAAAATTACTTTTGTATGAGAAATATACTATAAAAACCACTACCTGCACAATAAAACAAATAGTAAAGAACAACACTAAAAACACAAAATTCTATCCAACGCAGGTGTTTACAAAATTCTTCTCTCTCACACACATGTATATATAAGATAAGTCTAAGAAACAAGACCATCTACAAAGCATGTCTTAGAAGCAAAATTGCAATAAACTTAACAAAGGAGAAACAAGTAGAAATTTAAATAAAAGAATCTATGTACATAAAAAAGACTTTAAAACTGAAAACGCTACAAACTCTTTAGTTTCTCTTATTTTAACCAACCACACTTTTGATTTTCAAAACTCTGCCATGTTTGCTTTCATCCATGACAAAAACAAAGAATAATTGAATCATGTTCCATAGCATACCACAAGATTTTTTCAAAATATCACTGTGTCTATGAAAAAGGATACTAAAAAAATTCAAAATCCCCACTAAAGATTATTAGCCTCTTTTTTTCTAAACATTTTAAGTAATAAAACATCACAAATCCGTTTCTCAAACCACAAAACACCATTTACTTTTAAAAAGAAAAAAGAATTCTATCTGATGACATAATGTAGTTTGAACATACCATTCTGTATTATTCTGTATTTCATATAGCAACATCTGCAAGGCCTGATGAAGACTTCTAGCTGAATCAAAAAATTTGTCATAATCATTTCTCATACAAAAAGAATTTTGATAGAATATTTTTGTATTCAGACAAAACCTTGTAGTTGAAAAGGGTTGGAAAACCATCTACAAAGCATGTCTTTGAAGCAAAAGTGTCAACTAACTGTTGTGTCGCACACTATATATTTAAAAATATTTACCAACAAATTATTTGGTTATAAATCATATATAGAAATAAAAAAAAGATTTGACATTAAATAACCCATAAGGGTTGATATGCCATTAAACAATAACCAAACCAAAGTTAAAGTAATTGAAAATCAAGTTAAAATATTATTCAGGAGTAATTATTAAGAGTCCTACCCACTGACTGTATTGCCTTCTGAGGAGTAAAAATGCTAAACTGCATCTAGTAGTGAGACTCCAGTTCTGGAGCTGTAGGAAGTGTGGAGTACCCTTTCATTGCCATCACTCTCATGTCCACTCTGACCTGGAGTGGCAGTATCTATTTAGGTTCCATTTATTGGTTAAATAGATCTGTTTAAAAATTATTTGTATTTGATAAGAATAATTGATACCATAGAATTGTAAATTATTTGTATAAAGAATAGGTACTCTGTAATGTAGGAAGAAAGTGTCAATATGGACCCATGTAGTCAAACATGGATCTCCAGGCAACAAACGTAATTGTTGAATGAATGGTACTACTGGGGTCATGTGACCACGAATATTTGATATATAAAGTATTCAAACAGAAGTCTGAAGTATTCAGTGTTTGATTCTGGATTTGGTATTTAGTATTAAACATCAGTGAAGAGATTGTCTCTGAGTAAATTACTCAAGAGAATTATTTTGAGAACATCATCATGTCGTGCCGCTAGCACGGATATCATTGACCCTATCTCGCCACTTCTCCCTATCGTTCATCACCTCTGGCAGGTCTTCAGGGCTACATCCCGTATCCTCACATAGCTGCTGAATGTATGTTTGAGCTGGTCGTCCTGCTTTTGCTTGGCCATATGTGGGGGTCCATAGGAGTACATCACTTATGAGCTCGTCCCTGCTTCTCCAGCAGTGTCCTGCATGTCTGGTTCATCTAACTTGGATAGTTTTCATGATGGGAAGCAGGTGGCTGTATAGTTGGTGTTTTGTGGGGGTGTTGCCGCCAGGACTTGTTCAATATTGCTTGCAGCATTCTTGTGTAATTGCCGTCTAGCTTCTTCTCCAGCCGTTTAGTTAGCGTCCAAGTAGTGCATCCATACAGCAGTATTGATACGACCGCTGCCTGGAAGGGATTTGACTAGTATGTTGACTTTACTTGACGATACAGGAACATTATAATTTGCTAACCAAGTTCCCTTCAGAATAAAGTTATAAAAGTGACAATGAAGATTTCATCTAAATTCACGTTTTAAGATACTCAAAGCTATATTTGTTACTAAGGATTATTATTAGTTACTTGAAATTATGTAACTGTGCATACAAATAACTATTATTGAATAGAAGTCATTACTTGAAATCATGTAATTGTTACTACTAGATAAGAATACTTGAAACCAAATGTGTGCAAATTATTAGATTTGAATAAATGATATCCATGTGCAAAAAACTCTTAAACTACACAAAAATGGAAGTATAAATGTACAATGTATGCATGAAATAACCCCAGGCAGGTTGACATGCCATTAAACTCAAATAATTATTAAAAGGCAGCCTGTTTATTTTTCTGGATTTCATATTTTCAGTTTTTGTTTTAACATTTTTGTCAGTTTATTCTATATGGTAAAAACGCTATAAAAATTCAAAAATGAATATATGTCTATTTTAGCATACTACCTATAAAAAAACAAAAAAGATGACAGGATTATTTATATATGAATTGAGTGTATGCGACAGTATTAACCCAATATTGGTTAAGCTGGATCCACTTATGTAAAGTTTCTCAGAGATTTGTGTCCAAAGTTGATTTCCAGTCACATTTGTGAGCCTCTGTCAATGATTGTTTATCAGTCTCATAGACAATTTTTCACAGTTGCTTAGCTTATCAGTGAACTTATCTCTGATTGCACACAGAGATGCTTGGATGGCCTGCCAGCAAGCACAGCAGTAACTAGCGAGTGGTTTGCTATAGGATACCCACAGAAACAGAGGACACCATTACCAGGAACCGCTGCATCCTGAACATAGTTCTGGATTTGTGAGTATAGGAATGGTTTTAGTGCCAAACACTTACTTTCGTATTCTTTTACATTGAGTGTTAACTAATAGTGTGAATATGAACTGCCTTATTCTCCTCAGGTTAAATAGTACCACTACTGTTCTAGAAGGATAGATTTGACATTAATAACCCAAAAAGGTTTATATGCCATTAAACAAAAGTAATAAAGCTTTGACATTGATGCTTAGAATTATGCATGGATTCTTAAGATCAAAGTGTCATTCTCTGTCTATTAACTAAGTATCAGTGTGGTATCTGAGTACTATGCCTAACTTGTTGATTTTGCGTTAATTTTACCATACTAGCATATTGGATATGTTACTTACCTGCTTATATCAAAGTTAGATGCTCAGATTAAAGTAAAATTAACAAGTTTATTTTATAAATCTTTTTGCTTTGACATAGCAGAAGTTATAGGCAGAAAAAAACCAAAAAAACATTGATTCTTCATTATTTTAAATATATTTTCTTGGTTACTGGCTTAAGAGATCAACAACTCTAAATTCACTTCCCCCAAAACATATCTTGAGCCAGCTCATTACAGTATATCTCTTAAATACTTTTTGGAAGGCCTAAGTCCAGCAGCAGACTGTGAAAAAAGCTGATGGGAATGGTGTGTATATAAAAAAATCTTTTTTTCTTGCTTTGTCCAAAGAGAAAAGTAAATATTTCAAAATGAATAGGTCCACAAAGAGATTTATCTTTTTAAAATTTATTTATTTAGTTCTTACTTATGTTTCCAGCATGTTGCTGGCTTTATTCAGAGAACATATAATTTTTTTTTTTTCAGGTGTGCTATTAAGTTCATATAAAGGTCACTGTTTCAATGGGCTGGTTGCTTCTTTTAATTTTGTGAGATTCTTTGTAGGGGTTGGTTCTCTTTTTCTTTTTCCCTCTCACTCTTTCTTTGAGCAGAAATGTAAGTCAAATTCGAAAGTTCAAGCTAGTGCACCTTGACTAGAGAACTGTCCTTTTACACAGGAGGACCAAATGTAAAGAAAATAGATTCATGTTTTGTCACAGGTTTGATTGGAGGAAATGAAACTGTGGTAAAAATTTGGTACGTGTGTCAGCTGACTCAGTAACTTAGCAAGATGACATTACCCTAACGATATCCTGATTTTAGATATATAAAATTAGTGAATTTTGAAAAAGTTGTCAGTTTGAAACAGAAGTTGGCGTTCAGAAAGTTCAGTTTAGACCCTTACAGATTTTCTTTTTTTCTTGTGCTACCGTATGCAGTCTGAACATCGAACAATAAATGATTGTTAATTGTTGATGGAGAGTTCTTGTTTTTGAGTTGCCAACACTCAGGCAACTTTGTTCCAATGGATCACCCCGACCGTCAGAAGTTTCCGATGGATTGTGTCATTCTGTGTTTGTGGATCTTTCAAACACGGCATGGGGACAGAGAGGAAAGATAAACAAATTATCTGGAAATGTATTTGGTGCTGTTACCTGATAAGACCAAAGTAAAAGTACCATGACAGCTATAATACCGCATTTGGTGCTGTTACCAGAATAAGAACCATCATTATTATTACATTTGGTACTAGTGTTGTTGTGCACAATGTTATTACATTTGGTGCTGGTATTGGCATGGATAGTAGTGACTGTGATATTGTTACAGTGGTGCCATGTCAAGATAATGTTACATTTGGTACCATACCCAAATGATAGCGTTACAAATGGTAACCAACCCCAGAACATGGTATCAGATTTGGTACCAGACCAAGTGATAGTATTATAATTGGTGCCAGGCCAAATCATAGTACTATATTTGGTACTGTGCCCAAGATAAGTGCCCAGACGGTGCAAACCATAGTGTTACATTTGGTGCTGGACCAAACAATAGTATTACCAAGTTTCACATACCTGATTTTTAGGTGAGCTTGTATCAACACCTGAAACTCAATTGTATGTTTTTACCCTATTATTTTTACTTTATTTTATAATTAAAAAAATTTGGTGTGTGTTTGTGAGGGTCGTTAAAAAAGTTCTAAGCCTCACCCAGAAAGAAGAGCATAGGTGAACATTTTTGTTGTGACAATACACTACCACTTCTGATAAAGCTAGAAAAATCTGAATTAGATTTTCTAGTTGTATAGGAAGTAGGGTGTTGCCACAATAGAAATGTTTGACTATGGCTTTTCTCTCTGGGTATAGCTTAAAACTTTTTGACCATTCCTTACACACACACACACACACACACACACACACACACACACACACACACACACACACACACACACACACACACACACACACACACACACGTGTGTGTGTGTGTGTGTATATATATATATATATATATATATATATATAAAATCCTTGAAAACCTTCAAAAGTGAGTACAAATTATTACTTTGTATGATGTTTATGTGAAGAAATTTTAATTTTCATGGTTTTCTTTCTAATTGCTAATAGTGCTATGAAGATGTATTTGATTGTTAAATTTCAGATTTCAATATGTTCTTGGTGCTGCCACGTCTCCTGCTGTTAAAATAAATGAGGAAACCTTGACATATTTAAACCAAGGTAAGAAATTATCTTTACTTTATCATTGTAACCAACTCAGAAAATGACTGATTTTCTTTTTTATATTGATCGGGAAATCAAGTAAATTTAATAATTCATAAACTAAGATCCTTTATTATAATAATGAACAAAGATCTTAAGTGTCCTATGTATGACACTAAACTGAATTTGATGGTGAGACTTCACTCTGAGAGCTTTGGGTTGTGTGGAGTACCCTTTCATTGCTATTACTCTAAGGTCTGCTCTGACCTGGATAGCCCAGTCTACTGGGACTGTAGAATACACTGACTGCATCTCTGTAGAGGGGTAAGACACCCCCCTCTTCCAATGAGTGTCTTGTAGCACCTGATAGGGTCCTATAGAACTGTTTGACATTTAAACTGTGTGTAAACAAATGACTGATATTTAATTGAATTGTTAGTGACACATAGCAGTACTTGAAAACATTGAACTGTGTGTGAACAAATGATTAATAGTAAATAGAATTATTTGTATTAGAAATACTTAAAATCATTTCTGTGTGCAAAGAAAAAATGAGCTCAGACTTGTTTAAAAAATGTTATCAACAAAATGTGTTTACAAATTATATATATTTAATATATATGTAGAAACAGGATTTGGCATTGAATAACTTACAGTGGTTGATATCCCATAAATAACTTTAATAGTTGATATCTCCAGGTCACACCAATCTGACCTGGAGATATGATACCTGTTGTCCTATGAGTCAAATAGTTCTGTTGGAAAATTATTGGATAGGAATACTTGCTACCATATAACTGAATTATTTGTATTACAAATAGTTACTGAAAGTGAGAAGAATTATTTACTAAGGATTATCATTATTAATTGCATCATCATGTGCTACTAATGCAAATTTCCCTGACTCTCTCGACATTTATCTCTACCATCCATCACTTCTGGCAGGTCTTCTAGACTACATCTTGTCTCTGTACAGAGCTGTTGTCGATAAGATCTTGCTGGTTGTCCAACACTTGCTATGTTTGTGTGAAGAGGTCCATTGGAGAACGTCACTAATGAGTTTGTCTTTACTTTTCCGTCAGTGTCCAACATGTCTTGTTCATCTTATTTGGATGGTTTTAGAGATGGTAGGTAGGTGGCCGTACAACTGCTGTTTTGTGGAATTTTTGCTTCCAGGGTTTCTGTTACATATTGGCCCCGACCGAGCTGTCAAAATAAGAAATGCACCTGTGTAAATAACAGGTGCATCCGGTTGAAGATATCAGGGGATAACCTTGACTGTCGACAGGTTGAATTGAGTGCGAATTGTGACGCTCACTAGAGGCAGGTGGGCGTCAAATAATTATATAACCTGGGTGCAACAGGAAGTCAATCAGTTGGAGAGAAGATGCTGGAATGAGAACCATGTCCCAGCAGAGGCTGGGCCCCCAGGCCCCTGGTTGAGCAGCCCAGGAGAACGGGAAAGAAATGCTGTTATAGCCAGAAGTGTTGGGGGGGGTCAATATGTTGCAGTTCTGTTCAGTCTCCAACTCACCTCTCACAGATAATACCTTTCGTAACCCTTTCAAATAAAGTGAGAGGTATATTTTTTTAAAGAACTGTGTCCGCTCGTCCTTATTGTATCGTCATTATGTTTCTGCATGTATATGTGTATAGTTGGTCATGGCTATACAACATTTCTTCAATATAGCTCTCAGAATTCTTGTACAATTCCCATTGATCTTTTTTTCCTTTTGCTTAGTCAGCGTTTATGTGGTGCATCAATATAATAGAATTAACATGACTGGAAAAAATTGTTTTATTTTATCAAATAAGTCTAACTTCCATATGATCAATAACAGTTCATGCCTTCACTAGTCACATATTGATGTTATTTTCAGTAGATAAGACACTGCTTCCAAGATAGGTGAACTTATCCACTAGTTTCAGAGAGCCACCATTTAGTGTGGAGATGTCTCCTTTTTGATTAAAACACATGTACTCCGTTTTGTCTGCATTGATATGCAGGTCAATGCCACCTGCTCCAGACTATGCCGCCGGGATTCAGCTTGAGTAGGTGTATTTGCAAGAAGTGCTATGTCATATGTATAGTCTGGGTCCATAATAGTTTTTGCAGGGTATCGTCTGCTTCTTGCCTTTTTTAGTGTAAAACTATTTTCTTTCATTAGATCTATCAATGTTCGAACTACATAGTCTAAGCAGATTATAAACAAATATGGAGCTAACGTATCCCCTGGCTGAACACCAGCAACAATATCAAAGAAACCATATAACTTTGCAAGCAAATAATTGTTATTAAATGGAAATAATTGCTTTAAACCATATAATTGTGTATAGATTATTTGTATTAGATTGGAATACTTGATACCGTACAAATGTGTGCAAATTATTTGTTGTTATATCAGAATACTTGAGATCATATAATTATGTGCAAACAATGTAAATGTACAATGAACCCAATTTTATAATCTCTCAGCATAAAATAACTAAATTGATTGACCTGCTGTTAAAATCAATCGATTAATCATGCACTATTTTTAATTATTTCTCAATTCAGATTATTTTGATCTGTTTTGAATTATTTATAAAAACTGAGATTTATGTTTTTGCTTTATTTACAAATGAACTTTATGTATTTTTCAGGACAATCCTATGAAATTAAACTGAAAAAACTGGGTGATCTCTCGAATTTCAAAGGCAAATACCTCAGAGTAAGTACAAATCCGATCTGTGATTTGAGAGAGGAGGAAAAATAAAATAAAAATGCTCCTATCGTACATCCATTGTTGAATGGTGTTGATGGCAAAAGGTTTTATGGGTCCTGGGTATGACATTAAAGTGCATAGGGGTAAATAGTAGGGCAGACTAGGTTCTTTAACCAAGATATGGTAACCCATCTAGGAGAAGGAAAACTCTGAATTCAAACTATTTGTAAACCTGGAGTAGGATGAGCTGTGCCAAGATATTCCTGTCCAAGACACACTACATAAGTAGTGCTCCTATGACCAAACCAGGTTTACATGACCAGTGATCAAATAATCAAATGACAAAATATGCCATTTCTGGCTAAATGAAATGAGATTATGCCAAAATGTTTTTTTGATCTCATAATTGGTGGGTCAGTTCCATGGCCAGCTCTATGTTGGATGTTAATGAATGAATTGTGAAAAAGGATTCTGCATATTTTCAAATATGCACAATGAGGCTCTGTAAGTAATTAAAGGATTGGTTTCTTTGTTTTAATGGCATATCAGCCATTATAGGTTATTTGATGCTAAAGCTATTCTCCTAGAAGAACAGTACTGGTACTATTTAACCTATAGTTGGGAGGATAAGGGGGCTCATTCCTTTCCCAAGGGTATTTTCCCGAAAGTGAACGTAGTAGCGCGACTGGAGTACGAACTCACTTACTTCGATTCCGCAGTCCATTGCTTTAACCATTACACCATGAGGACACCCCCTGTAAGTAATTAAAATTTTTTGTTTAAAGCTTTGTTGTATATTTATATCGCATTCATATTTCTTTATAGAAATAGAATTACATTAACATCTTTTGATTCTTATCTTTTTCTTGAGCATGCTCTGTCAACAAGTCTTTGAATATACTGATTTTATCCTCTGCAGAGGAGTAAGACCCTCCCTCCCTTAAATAAAAAGGGGGATTGTCATGAGTATGATAAAGTGCATCTGGTGGTGTGGCTTCATTTCTGGAGCTTTGGGGAGTGTGGAGTACTTCTTTCTTGCCCTTACTCCCAGGTCCTCTCTGACCCAAAGTGATAGTATCTGTTAGAATCCCATCTATGGGTTAAATAGAACTGTTTACAAATTGTCTGTATCATATAATCATTTGCGAAAAAAAAAACCTATTTAAGAAACAACTAACAAAAAATGTAAATATGAACATGATATCCTAACCTCTAAGTATAAAATAACCTGATACTAATTGACATGCAATTAAAATTAATCATTTTTTGCTAGGCATCACCAGGTACACCTGGTTGTTTGATAATAAATTTTTATTTCCATAATGCTTTTATAAAGATTGAATAATTATGTTATTATATTTTCCTTTGTTGTAGTAATGCTGAAATAATTCTGGATGATTTCTATTTCTTTTTACTTTGCAGAGTGTTGTGAAAGTTTGTTTCCATGAGCGACGACTCCAATACATGGAAAAAGAACAACTGGAACTGTGGCGGCTTACACGACCTGGTGAACGTTTGCTCGACATTGGTATATTAATTATTCTATTATCTTTTGTTATATTAAGATGGAAGTCTGATCAGGGATTATTCTTTGCTTCTGGTACCATGTAACCTAGTATAACATGTTACTTGGTGAGGAAATGGGCACAACCCAGTAGCCTTTTTATTGTCCTGAGAAATGCCATGAAGGAGAATTGCTCCATTTGCCACTTTGATGACCTCAGTATGGGGTAAAACAACAACAATTTTTAGATTCTTATTTTTATTTAGCTCAATGTTATTGAAGGAATCCATTAAAATAAATATTTGTATTTTTAAATCTTTAGATATTTCACCCATTCTGAATTCATTCTCTAGCAAAACAGATTCCTTTGGTTATAACTTGTCCTCTGTCCCTATCAGTCATTGCTCTTGACTAGTCTTCTACACAGCATCTAGTGTCAGCACAGAGCTGATTAATATAAGTTTTAGCTGGTTGGCTAACACTGGTATGTCCATGTGCTGGAGACCATACAAGAATGTCACTTATGAGTTCATTCTTATTTCACCAAGTAGAGTCACACATTTGTTCAGCTTATTTGTCCTGGGTATGACATTAAATTGCATCTGATGGTGGGGTTTAAGTTTTGGAAATCTGGGGAGGGTGGAGTACCCTTTCATTCACATTACTTGCTGGTTCATTCTGACCTAGACTGGTAGTACCTGTTATGGTCCTATCTATAGGTCAAATAAATCTGTTTAAAAATTATTTGTATTTGGTTGGAATGTGTATGTAAAAAAACAAGCAAAAAAAAAAACCCAGCCTTAAACAACTACATAAAAAAACGTACATTTGAATCTGATTCCTTAACCTCTTGGCATAAAATAATCCTAGATTGGTTGACATGCTGTTAAAATCAATTATATAATGTCTAAAATTGATACAGGATATCAGTTTTAAAAAAATTGTATGTTTCTCTCCCTTATGTCTTGATTTTGTTTTAGTGAAATAAAATTTCATTTTTGATGAACCTGTCCTGGTCGTAAAACATGTCAATTAAATTTTTTATAGTGCTTAATGTACTCATATTTCTTGTATCAAATTGTTTAACCCCTTTGGTGTGAAGAATTCCCTGTGGAACTAAAGTATTGAACTTGTGTTAAAATTCTAGTTGCATTATTACATTCCCTTTTGGACTAATATATTTAGGAAAGGCATGAACTCTTAATTCCCCCTAGCTATGGGTTATAAATAGTATCACAGTCTTTCTGCAAGGATAGCTTTGAAACTTCAAAAATCCATGAAGGTTGATATGCCATTAAACAAAGTAACAGTACCAAAACTTTTGATGCTAACAGAAATCCCTGTGATGTAGTTGCTAATGTGCTGGACTGTGACAACATAATTAGCAAGTTCAAACTCTAGTAGTGTTTTTACATTCACTTTCAGACAAATATCCTTGGGGAAAAGTATGAATTTTTATAACCCCCCCCTCATCTATAGGTTAAATAGTATCACACCTGTTCTTCTACAATGATGACTTTGGCATTAAATAACCCATTAAGGTTGATATGCTACTGAACAAAGAGACCAAACCAACCTCATGTGGCACATTTGGTAACAAATTTAATTGCTTAAATGTACTTTGGAC
This sequence comes from Sepioteuthis lessoniana, assembly GCA_963585895.1. Classification (NCBI taxonomy): domain Eukaryota; kingdom Metazoa; phylum Mollusca; class Cephalopoda; order Myopsida; family Loliginidae; genus Sepioteuthis; species Sepioteuthis lessoniana. Next base: position 21,426,609 of record OY757939.1, read on the forward strand.
CACAATTACACTATTGGCATCAAGGGGTATATCACACAAGTGTATTTAAAAGAGTCATCGGCGACTAAACAGGTACCCCCACCAAGTTGTCTGGTGAGGAGGGTGGGTTGACATCCAGCAGGATGAAAAACAAAATCTGTCAAAGGCCGGAGGAAGCTTTTTGCTTTACGACCATCTAGCACAGGGATGTAGAAATACTTGAGTTGGTATCCAAGTGCATATCAAGACCACCTGAGGTATCCTTGTCTTGCAGTTTTGTCGAATTTGTTTGTACATTGTCTCTTGTGGAACTAATTCTGTTGATTCCTGGGTAAGACATTAAACTGCGACCAGTGGTAAGGCTCTGGTTCAGGAGTTCCAGAGTTTTGGTGAGAGTGGAGTGATCCCTTAATTACCATTGTTCCCAGGTTCACCCTGTCCCAAGGGTGATAATATCTGTTTAGGGAGCCAGCTATGGGTCACATAGCTATTAAATATCCAGAGTATATGGAGCTTTGACAGCCTTTGCAGGCAATCCATCTAGGACAAGGACAGTCTGACATAAAACCAACAATCCAAGGACCTCGCTGTCACTGTCCCAGCTTGCTAGGCCGTGACAGATGAACCATGGGTGTAAAGGGTGTGGGCAGTACTGCGCACACTGCACTCCACCTAAAAACTTCCTTGCGCAGGCTGAAAGGACAAGTGTCCCGCTTCGTCCTAGTCAGTCATCAGTATGCCTGCAGTCGACATGGTCAGGCTCCTTCATAAATCTTTGTTTGCGAAGTCTAGCCAAGAAGATTCCTTGATAGAAATGACTTTCATTAAAGTTTTAGAAGTAATAAAGTATTTTTTTTTCCTTTAAGTTTTAGAGCCAGTATATGTCCAACAAAAGGGACTTTTGGGGTGTATATCATGGAAGATGAAAAATTTTTAAGCAAAGTAAAATAATATTGCATCTTCCCTTCACACATTAAATATTCAGGCAACTTGAGTTGCCCTCTGCACCAAAAGGGTTATACAAGTAAAAAAAAGATTAATAAATTGACTGAAACTAATCCTTAGAAATGACTTGTGATCAAATAAAGGTGGTCAAGATGACCTAATCTCTTTACTTGATTTTAGATGGCTTTTTTCTTTTGCAGATGTCCCATTGTCATATGGATTAATTGATGTTCGCTTAGACCCAAACAAATTGAATGCTGCTGAGTTTATTTGGGATCCGACTAAAGAGACAGGGGTGTACATTCGTGTGCACTGCATTAGCACGGAATTCACTCCAAAGAAACATGGAGGGGAAAAGGGTGTCCCATTCCGAATTCAAGTGGAGTCACACACTTCAGGGGAGGGAGATAGCAAGTTGCTTCATTGTGCTTCTTGTCAAGTCAAAGTCTTTAAGGTAGGTTTTCCTCTAGAACTATTTGGCATTGAAGAAAAAAAATTTATGACTGGCTTTGTTAAAAAAATCTTTTGTTTTGCTTCATGGATATTTAACTTTTAAGGTGACTACTGTGTCTTAAATTTAAGGATACAAAGGGTTCTTTAACCTTGGTTAAGTAACCAGTCTAGGAAAACTGAATTTAAACTAGCTTTACTTCATTTAAAAATTGACCTTGTGTCACATCCTGCTTGTGATGGAGAGATTAGGTTAATACAAAAAGACTATTATGCTTCAGGGTAGGGTAAACTGTGCCTAAAGTGATGGAATACAGCTCATGGGGATCCTTCTTATTCACTAAAATGAATATGCATGTGATAGTTGATATTTGAGAGTATATGAATTCCTGCAAAAAGTCCAGTATGTATAAAAAATACAATAGAAAAATCAGTTTTTAATCAAATAGCTAAGTTTTAGAAAAATATTGCTGAAAGCCATAGATAAATAGTCTACAGGGGTTTAAACTCCTGTAGACTCTGTTATGATGATCTGGCTTTTGTGTATGTTGCAAAATTTGAGTTTGTTAAATCCTTCTTTCCACAGTTTTCTTGCTGAGTCTGCTGAATACACTAACTGCATCTTTGCAGAGGGGTAAGACCCCCACCGACGAGTGTCCTGGATATGACACTAAACAATATGATGGTGAGGTTCCAGTAATGCTGGAACTTTGGGAAATATGGAACACTCCTTCATTGCCATCGCTCCCAGGTCCACTCTGGCCAGAGTGGTAACACCTGATAGAGTTCAATATATGGGTCAAATAGAGCTAAAATACGTATTCATGCTAAACTTAATTACTTGAAATTGAACTGTTTTGACATGTAAACTACATACTTGTGCTAAACTGAATTGTTTGAAATAGAACTGTTTTGACATTGAAACTGTACTTATACTAAACTGAATTGTTTGAACTAAAACTGTTTTGACATTTAACTGTGTGTGGACAAAAACTATTCTTATATTAAATTGAATTGTTTGAATTAGAACTGTTTGACTAAACTGAATAGTTTGAAATAGAAATGTTTTTGACAATTAAATTGTGTTCTTATGCTAAACTGAATTGTTTGAAATAGAACTGTTCATTCATTAAATAACCTACAAAGGTTGATATGCCATAAAACCCAAACAAACAAACAAATTTCCATAGTTTTTAGTTGCCCTTATATAAAACATATCAAGCCCATTTTATATTTATAATGTTGTGGGCAAATGTGTAAATGATTAAATAAAACACTGATCCTCAAATTAATTTTATTTCTTTAAATTGAGTGAAAGGTTTGTTGAAAAAAAACCAAAAACAGAAATTACAAAAACTTTTTTTGTAAGAGAAGATATATTAGTTAGAGCGTAAATATTTTGAAATGTAAATATATATATGAAATGTAGCAGTTTACAATTATCTAATTCTAGTTTTATATTTTGTGAAGATCTTTGTGAATGTCACTGTTAGATTGAAAGTATGCATTAATATCTATGTGGCTGCAAGTGAAATTTTGATCTATAGAGGAAAGATTGAATAGCAGTACGAATGTTAATATTTTTATTCAATTTAGACTAATTAAGTGATGTTGAAATTGAATGCATTCTTAAGGTTTGATTTTTTTTCACTCCAAAGAAATAAAAACTAAAAGTTTTAGTAGGTTAACAAATAAAGCTGTAAAACCTACTAAAGATGTATTTGTTTATTAGATTGAGGTGGGCTCAAAATTAGATAAAATTGATTTATTTATGATTCTTTCTTTTAAAAAATGTGTTTTTAACATTCTAGGAGGTAAAAGCTTTCTTAAATTATTTTGGGTTTTGATCCTTCAAATTTTTTGTGTCAAGTCAAAGATTGTTGTTTACAAATCTCAAAGAAACTTTAGAGACAGTGCATTAGCACTGTTTGGTCAATAATACATATACAAAAATTGCATCTTCTGAAGCCTTTTTTTTCCACAAAAATTAACACTTTTTTTTAGTATAGAAATTGTTTGATTTTCCTATGTCTATAATATGTAAGGTTTAGAGTAAAATCCAATGTGGTATGAAAAAAAAAAAAAACTCTCAGGGAAAATTAAATTGTCCTGTTTTGCAAAAATAGCACATTGTAGTGAGATATTTATTAGTGCAAGTATCAAAATGCTCTAACAAAAAATGAAGCAATTTCCAATCCAATTTTCAACTTGGTTAGTCTGGGTTCTGCATAGGTGATTATTATAATTATATGGTAGATAACTGTTAAATGCTAATTATCATGTATTTATTTGCACTCAATTATAATATAAGTTGGATTCAACTTGACATTGAGCAGAAAGGCTGCCTTTAAATGAGCAAGAATAAAAACTCATTTCTATTTTCATTAAGAGTATAAATTTAAAAGTATTATATTTCTAAATGTATTTTTTTCTACATTTTTATACAAAAGTTAAGGGAGATAACTATTGAATGCTAGTTTGCGTACTTCTCTTAATTACAATTAATTGAGATATAAGTAAAGTTGGCGATTGTAGTCGATGGTGACTTGAAGGCTCCCTTTTCGATAGCTATTACACCAAGGTGTAGGAGAGGGCACTACTCCTTTCCCTGGATTGCTTCACTTTACTCTTGATACTTACCTTATAATGCTGAGTGTTAAGCAAGGTAGCATCAATTACCATTTTTTTGAGTCTTTGGTATGACTCAACCTGGGATTGAACCCAGGTCTGCTGGGGCCATTGGCGAACACTCTAACCATTATGCCAATGTCCAGTATATTGAGATATAAATTCTGTAAATAAGAAGTAACTTGATGTTTAAGCTTAATTGTTGCTGAAGGTTGACTTTAAAGTTATTTTAAATGGCTAATTAGAAAATCTTTATCAGTTTTATTTTCAGGAATCAAGTGACATTATTAATAAAAATTTAACTTTCTTCTAAACCAAAGATCCCAGGGTTTTATCTTATGTAGTGGAATATTTTACTATCAAAATGAGTATTTTTAGGTATTAAATATTATCAAACTTTACAGCATTGAAACTCTGTAAATAAAAATAAAATTGCATAAATATGAAATGTACTTACTTTTTGACTGATGCAAAACTATCTCTCTGTCCGTTCTTACTTATCTGCCTAACTATCTCTCTGTCCGTTCTTACTTATCTGCCTAACTATCTCTCTGTCCGTTCTTACTTATCTGCCTAACTATCTCTCTGTCCGTTCTTACTTATCTGCCTAACTATCTCTCTGTCCGTTCTTACTTATCTGCCTAACTATCTCTCTGTCCGTTCTTACTTATCTGCCTAACTATCTCTCTGTCCGTTCTTACTTATCTGCCTAACTATCTCTCTGTCCGTTCTTACTTATCTGCCTAACTATCTCTCTGTCCGTTCTTACTTATCTGCCTAACTATCTCTCTGTCCGTTCTTACTTATCTGCCTAACTATCTCTCTGTCCGTTCTTACTTATCTGCCTAACTATCTCTCTGTCCGTTCTTACTTATCTGCCTAACTATCTCTCTGTCCGTTCTTACTTATCTGCCTAACTATCTCTCTGTCCGTTCTTACTTATCTGCCTAACTATCTCTCTGTCCGTTCTTACTTATCTGCCTAACTATCTCTCTGTCCGTTCTTACTTATCTGCCTAACTATCTCTCTGTCCGTTCTTACTTATCTGCCTAACTATCTCTCTGTCCGTTCTTACTTATCTGCCTAACTATCTCTCTGTCCGTTCTTACTTATCTGCCTAACTATCTCTCTGTCCGTTCTTACTTATCTGCCTAACTATCTCTCTGTCCGTTCTTACTTATCTGCCTAACTATCTCTCTGTCCGTTCTTACTTATCTGCCTAACTATCTCTCTGTCCGTTCTTACTTATCTGCCTAACTATCTCTCTGTCCGTTCTTACTTATCTGCCTAACTATCTCTCTGTCCGTTCTTACTTATCTGCCTAACTATCTCTCTGTCCGTTCTTACTTATCTGCCTAACTATCTCTCTGTCCGTTCTTACTTATCTGCCTAACTATCTCTCTGTCCGTTCTTACTTATCTGCCTAACTATCTCTCTGTCCGTTCTTACTTATCTGCCTAACTATCTCTCTGTCCGTTCTTACTTATCTGCCTAACTATCTCTCTGTCCGTTCTAACTTACCCGGCTACCTATCTCTCTGTCCGTCCTTACTCACCCGGCTACCTATCTCTCTGTCCGTCCTTACTCACCCGGCTACCTATCTCTCTGTCCGTCCTTACTCACCCGGCTACCTATCTCTCTGTCCGTCCTTACTCACCCGGCTACCCATCTCTCTGTCCGTCCTTACTCACCCGGCTACCCATCTCTCTGTCCGTCCTTACTCACCCGGCTACCCATCTCTCTGTCCGTCCTTACTCACCCGGCTACCCATCTCTCTGTCCGTCCTTACTCACCCGGCTACCCATCTCTCTGTCCGTCCTTACTCACCCGGCTACCCATCTCTCTGTCCGTCCTTACTCACCCGGCTACCCATCTCTCTGTCCGTCCTTACTCACCCGGCTACCCATCTCTCTGTCCGTCCTTACTCACCCGGCTACCCATCTCTCTGTCCGTCCTTACTCACCCGGCTACCCATCTCTCTGTCCGTTCTTGCCTACCTGCTTACCTTTCTCTCTGTCCGTTCTTGCCTACCTGCTTACCTTTCTCTCTGTCCGTTCTTGCCTACCTGCTTACCTTTCTCTCTGTCCGTTCTTGCCTACCTGCTTACCTTTCTCTCTGTCCGTTCTTGCCTACCTGCTTACCTTTCTCTCTGTCCGTTCTTGCCTACCTGCTTACCTTTCTCTCTGTCCGTTCTTGCCTACCTGCTTACCTTTCTCTCTGTCCGTTCTTGCCTACCTGCTTACCTTTCTCTCTGTCCGTTCTTGCCTACCTGCTTACCTTTCTCTCTGTCCGTTCTTGCCTACCTGCTTACCTTTCTCTCTGTCCGTTCTTGCCTACCTGCTTACCTTTCTCTCTGTCCGTTCTTGCCTACCTGCTTACCTTTCTCTCTGTCCGTTCTTGCCTACCTGCTTACCTTTCTCTCTGTCCGTTCTTGCCTACCTGCTTACCTTTCTCTCTGTCCGTTCTTGCCTACCTGCTTACCTTTCTCTCTGTCCGTTCTTGCCTACCTGCTTACCTTTCTCTCTGTCCGTTCTTGCCTACCTGCTTACCTTTCTCTCTGTCCGTTCTTGCCTACCTGCTTACCTTTCTCTCTGTCCGTTCTTGCCTACCTGCTTACCTTTCTCTCTGTCCGTTCTTGCTTACCTGCTTACCTTTCTCTCTGTCCGTTCTTGCCTACCTGCTTACCTTTCTCTCTGTCCGTTCTTGCCTACCTGCTTACCTTTCTCTCCGTCTGTTCTTACCTACCTGCCTATCTATCTCTCCGTTCGTTCTTACCTACTTCTCTGTCCATCTCAGTCTGTTCTTGCCTACCTGCTCATGTGTTTTTATGGTTATCATTGTGATGAAATGGACTTGACAACCTGAGTTCAAATCCTGGATGAGCCAGTTAATGTTTCATGTGAAGGTAATACTCTTGAGAAAGGCATGAATCCATCTCTTCTCTTTTCAGGTATAGTTAAATTGTAGGACAGGTGGGCTTTCTAGCTTTAGAGCAACTTGTGTAGGAAAATTCAAAGTGGCTGTTCTCTCCTTAAAAATTGACCTTGTGCCATCTCTTGTTTGTGGTAGAAGGCTTGCTTCAAATACATATGCTTGAGAAGACTAATACCAAACTTGATCTTGTGTCTAATCCACCCTTTATAGGAAGGTGATACATACTGCCTATATGAAATGGATTAAAGGTTTTATAAATGAATGTTTTGGGCTTATCATAAAGCAGTCAGCATGGTTTTGCCTGATATCAGTTATGTGTTTTCATTCATAGACATATTTGTTTTCAATTTTGTGTGAGCAATAGTTTTAATAACAAATAATTTGCTTGCTCATTACAGCCAAAAGGTGCTGACCGAAAACACAAAACTGACCGTGAGAAAATGGAGAAAAGATCTGAAGCAGAAAAGGTGAGTATATATACTTATATAAGAAAAAATACTTTTTCGAAACAATGTATTCTGAAAGAAATAATTCTTTATGCTATTTGACTTACATAGATGTCAGTTTGGCATGGTTATCTCTCAGGAATTCTTACAAGGTGAAACCCTGTCTTTAATGTTGTACCACTTGGACTTGGAGGAAAAGTTAGATGTGACTTTGGATGCTTTATGCTGTTTTGAACAAATCATGGAAGCAGCACTCTATGAAATAGCTGTATGGCCACTTACCGCCTATCTCACAAACCATTCATGACAAGCAAGACATGTTGAGCTCTGTTAGAGAAGTAAAGACAAATTCTCCTATGGACTCCTACACATGGACACACCAGTGTTGGCCAATGTAGAAAAGATGATGACTTACCCTGTGTGGCAAAATGAGCATGTGTATGCCTTGCATGCAAAATAAATGGTGGGCTTGAGAGAAGAAAAGAAACATAGGTGCCTTAACACTTAAATTTAAAAAAAGTGCAATCTTGAACGAGGAGAATTTATGAGAGTGAGAGATGCAAATTTTTCAAAGTGAACATATCAGCCAAGAATAAAAACATCACATGCTAGAGAAATACGGAGATTTTACTATGTGAAGACATTTTTTTTGTTGATTAGTTGTGCCAGCAATACTGAGCAGAGGAAGACTGCTGTGAAAGTGAACACTTGGATCAATTTCAATATATATATATATATATATATATATATATATATATATATATATACACACACACACACACACACACACTTTCAATAATCTATTTCAGCCAACCAACTAAAACTTATATTTGTCAGGTCTGTGCAGACATTTGATGCTTTCAGAAGTACTTCTTAAGAGTGATGGCTGATAGGGACAGATAGCAAAAGATAGAAGAATCTGCCTTGATGATGATAATCTCTGTTGAAATCTAAAATATTTTGATTTAACTCAAAAGAATTTTACCCGTCAACTAGATCTTTTCAAACTGTGTTGAGATATTTTAGTGTGGCCCTGATAATCTCGAGGTGTCTTTGAATTGGAGGCATGTGTCATATTTATTGTCTTATAAAATGGACTGGGTGAACTGAGTTCAAATTCTGGATGAACTTGTTTACACTTCCCTTGGAAATGAATAAAGACTTGGATTTTCATAATACTGAGAGTTATAACCAACCCATCACCATAATTAAACACCAAAGCTCAATATCCAAATCTAACAACTCTGCCCCTGGTCCAGATGAAATCCATTACATCCTCTTCAAAGAACTCCCAAAAATTTCCCTGAAATATCTTCTAGATATATACAACAATATCTGGATCTCTGGCAACATCCCTACCTTATGGAAGGAAACCACAATCATCCCTATCCTCAAAAGACACAGACAAGACAAAGCCAATCTAACACTTCTGGCATTAAATAACCCACAGAGGTTGATATGCTGTTAAACAAAAATCAAACTCTGATTTTCAACTTAGGTTGGTTCATTTAATGAAGTATCAACCTCTTGTAGGTTATTTAATGCCAGAATTTTGATCATTTGTAAATTTGATTATAATTATGCTTATACTTTTAACATTTCATTGCAATCAATTTTTTTAAATTGCACTTGATAATCATTTGCACGCAGTTAACTAGTATCAAGTATTTCTAATTAATTCACAATTATGGTTTAAAGTAACTATCTTTATTTAAAAATAATCATTTTTTTAATTGCACTTGATAATCATTTGTTTGCACGCAGTTAACTAGTATCAAGTATTTCTAATTAATTCACAATTATGGTTTTATTATGGTTTATATTTTATTAATTTTTTTTGCTTATTTTGTTCAAGGTGCAACATATCATGGTAGAAAATAGACTGAGCAACCAGAGTTCAAATCCTAGCCTCTTTGCATTTCACATTGTGCTAATACTTTTAGGAAATGCATTAATCCATCTCTTCTCCCCAGCAGCTATGGGTAAATAGTAGGGCAGACTGGGCTCTTTAACTTTTGTATAGCAACCTGTCTAGGAGATGGAAAACTTTGAATTCAAAACAACTTTACTCTGCTGAAAAATTTATCTTGTTTTGCATCCTGTCCATCGTACAGCAGTCTGGTTAATACATAAATTTTAAATGTATATAAGGTAACAAAATCTAAGTTAATGTATTGCAAAAAAAAAGAAATATTTAAAGACTGTTACAAAAAGTTTGAAAAGCTCTGCCATAGCTCTTCATTTATCAGACATCCTAATAATTAAAAAGCAAAAATATTCAGTACAAAATACATTCAATCTTTAGTCCATTGTGTAGACGTTTTGTTTAAAGCTATCTCCTCATTCTATTAAAACAAGAAACTGTTAATCTTGTCAGCGGGGATTAAAATACACTGTATTCCTCTGTGGGGAGGGGTAAGAAGCACTACACTCTTCGGCCAAAAAAAAAAAAAATTGTCTTGGGTATGACACTAACCTGCATCTGATGCTGAAACTGAAGATCTGAGTAGTACCCCTTCTTTGACATTACTCCTATGTCCACTCTGACTCAAAGTAGTAGTACCTGATAAAGTCCTATCTATGGGTCAAATAAATCTGTTAAAAAATCATTTGTATTTGATAGGAGTTTTTTTGTACAAGATCCTCAACAACTACACAAAAAATGTAAATATGAACCACTAGCCATAAAATAACCCTAAACTGTTTGACATGTCATTAAAATCAATCAATCTAATCCCTTAACTGATATTGATTGTTTTTTAAAGATAAAGAGTTTGGGAATATTTTAAATGTTGCATTTTTGTTTTATTTTAACTGCATAAGTTTATATATTTCATTGGAATTTTTTTTCATTTTAGGAAAAATATCAGCCTTCATATGAATGTACAGTACTTACAGAGGTAAGTTAGTTGCAATATCTTTCCTCATTTATGTGAAAACATTGTAAATGTAATTCTGCTATTTTTTTTTATATGTTCCAATTTGAATTCTCTTTCCAACTGCATACTTGGAAAAATTTGTCCTAACATAATGTTTGTTTTCAATATTCTTACAAAAAAATGCATATAAACCACCTAAAAGCCTCTTTGCTTTTCTTTCTTCGTATATAAATTATTAAATTTGATTAGAAATTAGCTTCCAATACTAATGAATAAAGTTTTATTATAAATTTAAAAAAATAACTTTTTGTAAGTTGAATAGAAACAAAAAATGTCATAACTTAAAAAGATTTGAATTATAATTTTTTATTGTTATCTTATCTTAGATGATTCTGAAATCATTAGACAATTTTATCATTTTAAACATTTTTTTGTTTTGCATTTAAACTATTGTCTCTCTATGAGAGTTGCTAAAAAGTTCTTAGCCCAACAAGGAAGGGAATGATTAAAAAAAAGAAATTACTTTATATTGAACAATTTAGTGTTTTACTGCAGTGGTTGATGCTTTGGGTTGTTTTATAATATTTTGTTTTCATATATATATAAAAGAAAAGCCTCCATTAACAGACGGAGGATGGGACAAATTCTACTAGCATACGGCCTACCAAAAGAGACCGTCGCAGCCATAATGATTCTCTATAGAAACACCAAAGTGAAAGTATGTTCTCTGGATGGAGACACAGACTACTTCGACATTGTAGCAGGAATACTTCAAGGAGACACACTAACCCCATAGCTCTTTATCATCTGTCTAGAGTACGTGCTTAGAACATAGATTGATAAAATCAAAGAAAATGGTTTCGAGCTGACAAGGAAAAGAAGCAGAAGGTACCCCACAAAAACAATTACCGACCTTGATGACATAGCACTTCTGGCAAATGTACCCGCCTAAGCTGAAAACCTACTGCATAGTTTGAAATGAGCCGCTGCAGGCATTGGCCTCCATGTCAATGCATACAAAATGGAATACATGTGCTTTAATCCTTTAATCAAACAGGCGACATTTCCCCTTTAGGCGGTAGCTCCTTGGAACTAGTTGACAAGTTCACCTACCTAGGAAGCAGTGTCTCATCAACCAAAAAAGACATCAACGTGACTAGCAAAGGCATGGACAGCTATCGATAGGCTAGAAGTCAGACCTGACAGATGAAATGAAATGCAGTTTCTTCCAAGCAGCAGTCATGACGATACTGCTATATGGATGCACTACATGGGTGCTAACTGAACGGATAGAGAAAAAGCTTGATGGCAACTACACAAGAATGCTGCGAGCAATATTGAACAAGTCCTGGAGGCAACACCCCACAAAGCAGCAGCTGTATGTCCACCTACCTCCCATCACGAAAACTATCCAAGTTAGACAAACCAGACATGCGGGACACTGCTGGAGAAGCAGGGACAAGCTCATAAGTGATGTTCTCCTATGGACCCCATCACATGGCCGAGCAAAAGCAGGACAACCAGCTCGAACCTACACACAGCAGCTATGTGAGGATACGGGATGTAGCCCTGAGGACCTGCCAGAGATGATGAATGATAGGGAGGAGTGGCAAGAGAGGGTCAGGGATATCCGGGCTGGTGGCACGGCAAGATGATGATATATATGAGAGACATTGTGTTAGATATATATATATCTTAGAAAAAATATAAATGAATCTGATGGTATGTAAATGTGAAATATAAAATGCATAGTATTTACTTGATGGGTTTATTTATAATGAAATATCATGCCAATCTTAAACATTTTATTTTTCATTAAATCACCTTCCAGGTAATGTTACTATGTGATGTAGTATCTTCTGAATTATATTCAAATTTAAAAATCAAATAAGAAAATGAGAAAATTCTTAGCATTCTATTACTGTTAGTAGTGGTTTGTTTTAAATGTATGTGATGATATAATTAGTGTTTGAAACTTTATTTTAAATAATTTATAGAAATTTAATAAGAAGCATTTTTGAAAAGTTTTTTCTTCTTGGAAATTTTCTCTATAGTTAAGTTCATCATTTAAAAATTTGGGGCTGTAGAATACACAGACTGCATAGCTGCAAGACTCCCTCAATGAGTGTCCTGATATGACATAAAACTATTTGATGGTGAGGCTCCATTCTTGGAACTTTGGGAAACATGGAATACCCCTTCATTACCATTGTTCTCAGGTTCACTCTGATCCAGAGTGGTAACACCATAGGGTCCTCCTATTTATGGGTCAAATAACACTGTTCGACATCTAAACTGAGGTAAAACAAATGATTGATACTAAATTGAATTGTTAGAAATAGAACTGTTAGATAATTTAACTGTGTAAAAAAAAAAATGACTGATGTTTAATTGAATTGTTAATGATACATAGCAATACTTGGAACCATTTAAACTGTGTGCAAACAGATAAGTAATATTGAATTGAATAATTAGTGTTAAATAGCAATACTTGTAACCACTTCACTCTCTGCTAACAAATGATTAATATTGATTGGTTGTTTGGATTTTATGGCATATCAACCTTTGTAGGCTATTTAATGCCAAATCCATTTTTATGCAAAGAATCAGTTCTATTTCAAACAATTCAGTTAAGTATGAGTACACAGTTTCTCAAAAATATTTCTATTTCAAGCTATTCAGTTTAGTCAAACAGTTCTAATTCAAGCAATTCGGTTTAGCATAAGTATAGATTTTTTTTCTGACAGTTAAATGTCAAAACAGTTCTATTTAAAAAAAAATTCAGTTTAACCTAAGTACAGTTTCAATTTCAAAAACAGTTCCATTTCAAACAATTCAGTTTAGCATAAGTACGTAGACACAGTTTAATTGTCCTGATGATGGTATAATAAAAAAGGAAACATTTAATGTTGAAATTATATATAAACTTATCCTCTCTAAATACTTTTTATGATATTTTATATTTACACACACACACACACACACACACATTCATATTTTAGTTATAAGTAAAAAAAAAAAAAAGTAAAGTTGGCAACCGTAGTTGAGGGCAACCTGACAGCTCCCTTTCAATAGCTACTACACCAAGGTGTAGGGGAGGGTGCCACTCTTTTCCCTGGATAGCTCCACTTTACCCTTGATCCATACCTTATAATGCTGAGTGTTAAGCAAGGAAGCATCAAGTGCCATTTTTTTTTTTTTTTTTGAGTCTTTTGTATGGCTCGACCTGAGAGTGAACCCTGGTTTCCTGGGCCATTGGTGAACACTCTAACCTTTGTGCCAATGGGCCGGTGTTATAGACTTTCAATTTTCTAGAGTTTAGTAATAAATGATTCCTAATAATATCCATATAGATTGTATAATGTCCCATTTGAAATAATATCCTAATAAATTTGCCTTAGAAGAAAATTAACTTTTTATTTAAAAAAATTATTAGGTGTACTTATTTATGAGTCATATAATACCCACACATTCCGGATGGGGGGTGGGATAGCAGCTAACGTGCTGGACTATGACATAGTGAGTTTGAACAGCACTTGAGCTTTCATTTCCTCCAAGTTATGGATTAAATAGTACCACTACTGTTTTTCTAGAAGTTTTGGCATTAAATAACTCATGAAGGTTGATATATCATTAAACAAAGAAACCAAACACACATGCACATGGAGCATTGCCTAGAAATAAGTAAACTCCTTCAAATTTTTTTTATAAAAAATTAATGTTCTTATAAATCAAAGATAACAGGATCGAAACTAACTAAAACTAAAATTACATGAAAATATATATATATATATATATATAAGGCATATACTTACTTTTAAACTGCTTACATAGTCATATGACATAAGAATTTTAGTTATATATATGTCATAAAAAATGAGTACTGTTTTTAAGATAGTGTCATTGTTATGATGTGGTTTTACATATGACATTCAACTGAGCATAACTTTATTGGATTCTATCATCTGTGAATTTGTTTAATATACAATTTGTTCATGTTATACTGTGATTCAAAAAAAATATTAACACCCTTATAAGAGGACCTTTATGACCTTTTCAGACAATCTTCAGATATTTACCATCTCTGTCAACACATTCTTGGGATCTCTTACAGTTGATTAAAAAAAATGTTAATATTTCTATGTGAGTTTCTTTCTTAGAAAAGCAGAATTGATATTACAAAGTCCACTTGTTGGAGATTCCAATAATGTGTTGACAAGAATGTTGAACTGGTTGAAACTTTAAAATCATATAAAAGAACTCTCTTAGAAATGTTAACATTTTTTAAAACCCACTGTATAATATTACCTATTCTTTGGACAAAAAGAAAAAACACACCTTGTACTAGATGGCTTGGATTGATATGCTAGAAATATTTTGGCGAGTGAAAGTGTATCGACTATCAGTGCTGATTGAGCACATTGTGTGTGTGTGTGTGTGTGTGTTTTATAGAAGAAAATGACATTTTGATGGAGGCCTTTATTTTCTTTTTTAAACACTTGCAGCTTTATTATTAATGTTTTTAATTTCATAAGGTGTTAGTTAATTTGGTTTTTAAACTAACCTCATTATATTGTTTCCATTTTTAAACAGAAACAAACACAGCCCTCTGAATTATATATTACTATCTTATAAATAAATGTGTATGTGTTGGGATTTCATAAACACTACTTGCTTTTGTTTTGTTTTTCTGTTTTGTTTTGTTTTGAATATTATAAAACAACGTAAAACAAAATTCTTGCAGATCCCGTTCCGGAGGGTCTCTGACAAAAAAGAATATTTTACAGAGCTGAACAACCCTGAGAATGGGGGAGAGGTAGGCAATTTTTTTAAAACTCTTTTTTGCAGGAAGAAGAATGTGTAAAATCATCTGTTTTATTCTTTAGTAAGAATTCTATTTTATTGCAGTTGTGAAACTAAGTTGTATGTTGGTGTCGGGCCATTTTGTTAAAAATATCAACAACTGAATGGAAAGGTGGGAAATGAATGTGAAAGTAGATCACCACCATTATTATTAAAGTTATGAAAGTAGATCCTTATTATTGTTAATATGAAATTAGACCATTAAAATCATCATCATCATTATTATGAAATTAGACTATTTTCTTATTTAGAAAGTATGTAACACAAGTTCAATTTTTTAGCAGAGTACCAATTCTTTGAATTCAAACTTTTCCTCCTCCTAGATTGGTTGTTACACCAAGATCAAAGAGCCTTGTCTATTCTACAATTTACACATAGCAGGTATGGGAATAGTTTGATTCATGCCTTTCCCAAAGGTATTAATGCTATGTGAAATGCAAACAGTCTTGTTCAAGATTGGAACTCTGTTTTTTAAGTTAATATCTGACCATGATAATTGTTACATAACAAGCACCTCTCACTTATTTTGAAAGTAGACTCTTTGGTCATTCCATCTGATTTCCCCTAGGGTCCATCCCAAAGGTCCTCAAGTTATTTTCAAAATTTCACTTTTTGTTTGTATCTTTGTGAAAAGCAAATTCTATAAATCGCAGCACAATAAGATTAGTCAGTCTTATTTCATCACCATTAAAAAATTTTTTGAATTTACAAAAAATTCTGCTTTTGAGTTTTTCCCCCAAATTTGGACACTTGCCTTTTTGAAATTGGCTTTGTTAGAAACCTTGGTAAGATTGTTTTTTTTAATTTTTTTTAATCTCCATCCTAAAGTGTTTTAAATTTAGTTCAAATCCAATTGTTTTAACTTATTGACACCTTTTGAAAAATTGTCAAAAGTCTTTTTAAAAAAGATTCTCTTGGGGGCAATTTTCAAAAGATTTAAGTTTTAGTCACTTTCATTCTATGACCATGTGTTTTAAAGCACTTAATCTATTCTACTCTAATAATAGGTTTATGGGTTGTTAAGCAAACACTCGAAATCCATTTGATGAGAAATGTCTTTCATCATTAATTAGGGGTTTTGAAAATGTAACAAAATATAAAGTCCAAAAAAATATTGAAGTTTAAAAAATTTTTTTATCCCAATAACTCGCCACTGAAACATCAAAACCATAGAAAACTAATATATATATATATATATATATATTCTTAAAGTACATAAAATATTTATATCAATCATAATGAACCAATTCAGAAATTGCAAAAATCTCTCAAATGCGGAGATTCAGATTTCCAATTCAGAAATTGCAAAAATCTCTCAAATGCGGAGATTCAGATTTCCATGTGCAGTAATTTAAAAGACTTTGAAATTTATTTGCCTAAAATGTTGATATGCCAACTCTACAGTAACAGTAATGTTATTGGCAAACTGGCCTATCTATTTCCATAACAGCTTTCTTAATTCAGGGGCTTACAGTAAAAAACAACAAAAAAACCTTAGAGTGCATTTGTCACCTGTATGGGTCAAACCCAAGGTTGATATTTTACCTATGAAAGGTTTATATCACTATGTATCACGGCTTTGTTTTATGAATAAAGACCATCTATTACTCATTTGTATTTGGCCCACTTATTATTTTCATAATAAAAAAAAATACAAAATGTTTTGGATTGTTTGGGGGAGGGTCATATATATATATATATATATATCATCATCATCATCATATCGTGCTGGCAGCACGGATATCCCTGACCCTCTCTCGCCACTCCTCCCTATCGTTCATCGCCCTAGGCAGGTCTTCAGGACAACATCCTGTATCCTCACACAGCTGCTGAATGTACGTTCGTGCTGGTCGTCCTGCTTTTGCGCGGCCGTGTGTGGGGATCCATAAGAGTACATCTCTTATGAGTTCATCTCTGCTTCTCCAGCAATGTCCTGCATGTCTGGTTCGCCTAACTTGAATAGATTTCGTGATAGGGGGCATGTGGCCGTACAGTTGGTGTCTTGTGGGGTGCCGCTGCCAGGACTTGTTGAGGATTGCACGCAGCATTCTTGTGTAATTGCCATCTAGTTTCTTCTCGAGCCGTCTTGTTAGCGTCCATGTAGTGCATCCATATAGCAGTATCGATGTGACCGCTGCCTGGAAGAAACTGCGTTTCATTTTATCGGTCAGGTCCGACTTCCATATAGTCGATAGCCTATTGATAGCTGTCCATGCTTTCGTTAACCTCGTTTCGATGTCCTTTTCGGTTGATTCGACGCTGCTTCCTAGGTACGTGAATTTGTCTACTAGTTTAAGAGGGGTTCCTTCTAGAGTGGAGATGTCCCCCGTTTGGTTATAGCACATATATTCCGTTTTGTGTGCATTAACATGGAGGCCTATGCTTGCTGCTGCTCGTTCCAGGCTATGCAGAAGTGTTTCGGCTTGGTCAGGTGTATTTGCCAGTATCGCTATGTCATCGGCGTAGTCGGCGTCGGTAATTGTTGTTGCGGGATATCTTCTGCTTCTTTTCTTCGTCAGTTCGAAGCCATTCTCTTTGATTTTGTCAATCGATGTTCTAAGTACGTAGTCTAGACAAATGATAAAGAGATACGGAGCCAGCGTGTCCCCTTGTAGTACTCCTGCTACAATGTCGAAGTATTCTGTGTCTCCATCTGGTGATCGTACTTTTACTTTAGTGTTTCTATAGAGAATCGTTATTGCCGCTACGGTTTCTTTAGGTATGCCGTACGCTAGTAGGATTTGTTCCATCTTTCCTCTGTGAATGGAGTCGAAAGCCTTGGTAAAGTCGACAAATATTAATGTCGCTTGTAGGTTCTTTGCCCGTACACCTTCAAGGATTCTGCGGATGGTTAGTATTTGTGAGGTCGTAGATCTATTTCTTCGGAAGCCATTTTGGTTTTTTCTAAGTATGTTGTCGATTTTGGGTTCTATGCGGTTTCGTAGTAGGGCATTGTAGATTTTGGCAGCTATGGATGTAAGTGTTATGCCTCGGTAGTTTTTGGCTAATCCGAGGTCCCCCTTTTTAGGGAAGGGGAGTATGCATCCCTTCGTCCATCTATCTATCGGATTTTGATTGTATACTGCGTTGCAGTGTCGGAGCAGTATGTCGTCGAATTGTCTGGTCTTCCATACTTCCGGGGGAATTTCGTCCAGTCCTGCAGCTTTCCTATTTTTAATTTTTCTGAGAACCGAGTCGAGTTCTCCTTGTGTGAACGGTCCAAGTTTAATGTCTAATTGTTTGCTAATTATTCTGGTGATTGGTTCATGCGTTATTTTTGGTGGGTTTCCAAGTAAGTTTTCGAAGTGCTGTTTCCACAGTTTTATTCTTTCTTGTTGGTTTGCTGCTTTAAGTTTTGCTTTGGCTGTGCTCTTTCTTCTGCTCACTTCGTTTATTGTTTGCCAGGCAATTCTAGATTGTCTATCTTCTACCGAGTCTCTGATCTTATCTATCTGATTTTGAATGTATTCTGTCTGTTCCTTTATATATATGCCTGCTAATTGATTTTGTGCCGTTTTTAGTTTTAAGGCATTTGTGTTTGTTGGGTTTTTTCGATATATATACAGATTGGTAACAAATATTATAAACTTGCCCTTTATTAACAACAGGAGATCAGCCAATTGAAAATGACTAGAGCATATATGAGGAGGGCAAGTTACAGCCTAGTATCAAAACATATTGCAGCCTCTGTACTGACAAGACATACCTTTTGTATAAAGAATCCCACAACTGGATGACTGACAAGATGGCTACCCGAATTTCAACAAAATGTAAATCCACAACATAAATTCTTACCTTTAGACTTTCACCAATGGTCCGGAAGACTGGGGTTCAATCCTAGGTTAAGTCATACCAAAGGCTAAAAAAAATGGTATTTGATGCCACCTTGCTTAACACTCAGCATTATAAGGTAAGGGTCATGGGTAAAGTGGAGTAGCGCCCTCTTCTACACTTTGGTGTCGTAGCTATTGAAAAGGGATCCTTCGGGTCACTCTCGACTAAGGTCGCCAAATTTACTTATAACTGAAACACAAGTCAGGTGTAAATAACGCTTTTCATTTTAACTGAGATGCAGATGATTTAACTGGATTTTATTGTTAGGTAAGAATATTTTAGCAGAACAACAATTGTGGGAGGAATACTAATTTCCTCTTGAGTCTCTTGCAAGAGATGTAGACTCTATTTAAAGAATACATGTAACCACAATGAATCTTGGAACTATTTTAGATGTATGGGGAGATCCATCTTGCAATATATCTTCATACATTGTAATCAATATCAATAATAACTATTTTTATTAATTTTTCTTTGTCCTTATCTTAACATACATTTGTATGTCTTTGTTGTGTACCAGTAAAAGGTCTGGAAGAAAGACACAAACTCGGGATTACGTGAAACAAGTATATTAAATGAAAGTATAAATGCAGCATAGGTAAAAGAGTGTTGAACGTCAGTCTGACTGCCAAAGTGTTAGGCTGGAGTTAACTCAACACCGAGATGAATATTCTCCTGATATTCCTAGTAATAGGAAGAGTTCATTATAGTCCGTAAGGTAGGTACCATAAGAGTCTTTAAATAGTATAATATAGTAGCTATACAATTTATAATTAAACAATTAGTTGTCCCTAGAGGAAACATTTTGTATTCTTTCAGAATAAAGAAAGCATTGCATTGAAAATTGTATTACATCATAGTGATTGAATGATGATAGAATTCATATTCATAAAATTCAAACATTTAGAGATATTTAAGTGCTTAATAATGTGCTTAGTGTTTACCTTAATTTTTCCTTTGTATTTTAGCCGAAAGATAAATATTAATGAGTTGCTCCATTGGAAATCTTAAATTGAATTGCCATGCGATTAAGAAGAGAAGTGTTGCAATAATTGATATTGATGAATTAACTTTGAAGGAAGTAGAATTATTAAAGATAAGAGCAAAGATTACATTTACGAGGATCATTAAATAAGTTTCCAGACTTTTTTCGTATGGGCACTTTTATTGATAGTACACACATGAAACTCTAGTCTCCTTCGAAGTAATCTCCTCCAGCTGCAATCCACTTGTTGTACAGTTCTAATAACTTCTGGAAAACCCCATGGAAGTCCTCTTGTGTGAGTGTGTCAATGACCTTTGTCACAGCCTCTTTCATCTCTTCAATTTTCTCATAACGACAACCTCTGAGCTTAGTGAATAAGCAAAAGTCACAGAGAGCAAGGTCTGGACTATAGAGAGGCTGAGGAACTGTCAAGATGCCCATCTTGGTCAAATAGTCTGTGACAAGGATGGAGTTGAGGACTGGTGCATTGTCCTGGTGGAAATGCCACTGACCTGATTTGAAGAGTGATGGCCTCTTCCCTAGAAATCTCTTCTTGAACTCCCTTCAAACATCAACATAGTAACCCTAACCATAACCCTAACCCTTTGGCCAATCAACTCGGTATTCTGACTTTCTTACTCCTCCCACACCTCTCATCATCCCTCACAGACTCTCTGCCTTCCTTGAAGCATTCTGAAGCATTCCATACGTTTCTGTGGCATTTTTTCCAAGTTTAAAACAGAATTTTATTGCATATCGTTCTTCTAAAATGTTCTCATGTCCAGATTGAATTTTTGAAATTGACCAGCTGTGACAATCAGGTTTTAGTAGGGTGTATTCCAATTGCTGCTGTAGCTGTTCATTTGAACCTGAAATCATAAAAATTGGTTGGTCATCTCATAAGATGTATAGCAATAACCTACTGAATTTTCAAGAGTCTACGACAATTTTAAATGCCTGTACAAAAAGTCTGGAAACTTATTGAATGCACCACATACTATTCCTTGGTTTTACCAATTTTTAAGCTTTTAGTTTTAAATATTGTCTGCAAAAATGTACAGAAATACCTAATTTCCATAAGTTTTTGTTTGCAAATTGACTAAAAGAATTTCTCTTTTTCAATAATGAATCCAAATAAATTTTTTAAATTTTTGCATTAGATGCAATGAATGGAAATTATCTTCAAATCCAAATTCTAAGTATGAATCACCATTAGCAAAAGATGCCTTTTTTTTTCTTTTCTTTTTTTACTATATTCAATAAATGATAACTGTAGAAATTGTTAAAGATTCCAAAAATGGCTAAACACTGAATAAATTTTTTACACCATTTCTTTTGTTCATGATTAATTAATTGGTTAGTGAAAGTGTATTTTACTGTTTTAAATTTGCTTTGTTCATTGATCATTGCACTAAAACCTCCTGCATAATATAGCTAAATTGTTCTGTATAATTTTTCTTTTATGTAAATGAAGGTCTAATTTAATGACACAATCATTTTGTTATAATGTGCTTGCTTCTTGTCCATATAGAATTTGTAAATCTTCAGTTGTTAATTTTATTGCTCTTTCCACACCTTGTGAATATGCAGGGAAATTAGGAAACTACAATATTGTTCCATTTATTAAAGGTTCTTGTTCATTATTTGAAAAACTTTCTACAAGCACTGATTCATAAAGTCCACTTTGAGAGTTTAACCAAATTTGAACAGTGTGAAGCTTTAAAGTTTATTGATGTAACTTTTTAAATTTCTTCTTTGGTGGCTCGTTACTTCTGAAACAAAACAATATCCTTTAAAAATTTACTGATTTTTAGTTATATTTTGTGATGTAATTTGAATGAAACTCTAAAAATTATTTTGGTAAATTGACATACTTAAGTATGAATAAATTTTTACTTAATAGACAAATTTTTTTTGTCTTTTTTCCTCACCTCCATTTGATTTTAACATTGAGAAAAGGATTTTTAAAATTTTTTTTTAAAACCAAGCAAAAGCATTGTGCTGTAAATTTTTTAATGCAACATTCTATAGTTCAATTGATTGTTACTTACTTTTTTTTTTTTTTTTTCAAATTATACTTGAAGATATACAGTTGTTGGTTATAAAATTCATAATTCCTTTTAATTTCAAACCAGCTAACTATGTATACTTTAACTATGCATTTTGCTTGGTTGATCTTGTTTAGAGAGGCCTGCTTAAACATACAGTAAAGTTGGGGTTCACTTTTCCTCAAGAAATTCCTACTGCATATTCTAAAAGTAATCTCTGGTCCCCACTTAAATCATCCATTGCTTCTGCAATAAGATATAAATTATACAGAGGGATAATGGCAAATTCTACCTGGAGTAAATCAAGGTAATCTCTTCCATAAAGTTTCCATAGAAGACCAGTAAAAATAGTAAGGCTTCTTGTCAATAGACTTAAAATGACTCTTAATGAAAGATAATATTGATGACATGAACAGTTAGTGGTGTGCAACTTCCATTTTTTTTTCTCCAGTGCTGTAATGAGCCCTGTGTTGGACTGTTTATGGTGGGGTGGCGACTCTATATGTATCGGCCGTCTACAAATTGCTAGCAAATATTTATAGTTACCCATCAGTAGGAGCAGTAGATTAACCAATCAATGGAGATTAAGGTATATATAAACAATGACAAAATTATAAAGTCTAGACTTAATGCAGCCTTGTTACTTAGAAGGAGCATCTTGTATTGGTCAACTAAAAACAAGATGGCTACCCAAATTCCAACAAGTTATGGACCCAGAGCAGCAAAACTTTTTTTTTGATGGTGATGAATCCAAGTATGAGTTGTGGGAAGTGAAGTTTCTTGGATATCTTAGAATTCAACATTTACATCAAATTGTACTGTCACCAACAGACCAGAGTCATGATATTGACTCCGTAGAAAAGACTGCAACTGTCTTTGCTGAATTCATTCAGTATTTGGACGATAAAAGTCTGTCATTAGTGATAAGAGATGCATGAGACAAAGGAAAAAAGCCTTAACAGTTTTAAAGGAATGTTATTTGTCAAAAGGAAAGCCGAAAGTTATTTCCTTCTATACAGAGCTAACATCTTTGAGAAGATTGAAATCAGAGTTTATGACAGACTATATATAAGGACAGAGAATATTTCTAATTCTCTGAAAGAAGCTGGGGAAGTTATAAGTGATGGATTTTTGATCATAATGGTGCTTAAGGGGTTACCTTTGAATTTTAAACCTTTTATAACAGTTATAACCCAGAAGAAGAAAACCTTGACTTTTTCTGAATTTAAAGTATGTTTAAGAAGTTATGAACAAACAGAGCGTATGTGTTATCCCCCAAACCGATCTAACAATATATTACAAATAAAGACCACATTTAAAAAGATTAACCCAAGAAATGAACCAGAGTAAGTATGCATTCTCACTATGATTATAAATCAACAAATTATAATTACAATAATTACCAGAAACTTCAACATGGAGAGGACTATAAAATTTCCCTCCCAGGAAAGACAAATATTATTTGTTATGTTTGTGGGAAGAGGGGGCACAAAGCATTTAAATGTAAAAATAAAAAGCAAAGTGATTTTTGTCATGATATAAAAATCTATTCTAAAGGGTAAGCCTATTTCTTTGCTTTAGGATATGATATTGTTTCAGACAAGACTAATTGATTAGTCGATTGCAGGGCTACCAATCATGTAATAACTGATGAGTCAAAATTGTTAATTTTGAACCAGGGAACCATTTTGTTGAATTGGTTGATGGGAACCAAGCAAATAACATAGTGCTAAAAAGAGGTGACGCCTGCATTTATCTTTGCAATAGCAAAGGATACATGTGTTGATGTATCTTAAAAAATGCTTTATATATATCAAATTTTAAACAAGATATATTTTCAGTACAAGTAGCGACAAAAAATGGTGTGCACATAAGTTTTGAGTGTGACAACTGCCAATTAATTTACCTTAATCAAGCTGTTTTCAACATAACATGAGAGGATGTTTGTATTATCTGAAAAATATCGTTTCTACCAGAAATGCCACCTATGACTTACATACTTGGCATAAAATCTTAGGCCACCGTAATGAATCTGATGTTAAAAAGTTACCCAACTTAGTAAAAGAAATGAAGATAAAACTGACACCAAATTATGCTCTCAACTGTGATATATGTATTCCAGGAAGGATGTCTAATGACAGAAAGAAGACTTTGGATTGCAAAATAAAAAAATCCTCGCACTTGTACACTGATTTAGCAGGCCCCATTCAACCTTTAGCAAAAGATTGTTATGAATATGTAATTAATTTTATTGATGACTATTCTGGCTTTACAATATTATATTTCTTAATATACAAGTCTGACACTTTGCTCGCTACAAAGAAATATCTAGCTGACATTGCTCCTTATGGCCATGTAAAATGTTTATGGACAGACAACGGAATGGAGTTCACTTCTGAACCTTTTCAATGCTTACTTGTACTTGATAGAATCAAACACGAGCAGTCAGTTCCTTATTCTCCACATCAAAAGGGGACCACTGAACAGTAATGGTGAACTTTGTTTTCTATGGCAAGGTGTCTCCTTATTGAGTCATAATTGCCCGAAAATTTGTGGGTTTATGCAATGATGGCTTCAGCGTATATTAGAAACCATTGTTATAATAAAAACCCAACATGAAAGTTTTACCAGTTCAAGACCAAACTTTAATAACATGCATATTTTTGGCATGACTTGTTTTTGTTATTTAAATAAATAAACCGAAATTGGATCCTCATTGTGAAAAAGGCATCTTTGTTGGCTATGATAAACTAAGTCCAGCTTACTTGATTTATTTTCCGGGATAACGGCTATTAAGAGTTAGGTGTGTGAAATTCACTGACTCTTATGATTATAGCTCACTTTTGAAACCAGATAATAATACAGAAAATCCAGAAACCTTAATCACATCAGACATAGAACCGAAAAACTACCTAAAAACCTAAGGGGAGGGGCAAATAACCCGTTATCCCATCTGACAGAAAAAAAACCTGATTTTTTTTGTAGTAGAAAACTTTGAATTTGATGTTGTTGATTACTGTTGTACTCTGCAATTTTTCTGAAGGTGTAAATTCTCCAGATTAAAAAAAAATGGATTTTAGTTATAAGGAGAGAATTTGATTCCTTAGTAGAAAGTAATACTTTTGAATAGCAGAAAGCCCCGAAAAATAAAGATTATCGGTAGTAGGTTTTTTTTTTTTTTTTTTACTATAAAAAGTAAAAGCAATGGATGTCATGAGTATAAAGCTTGTTTCATAGCCAAAGGCTACTCACAAATATATGGTAAGGTATATAGAGAAACTTTCACCCCGACAACTAATAATGCTTCCATAAGATTACTATTGCAAATAGCAGTCCAGTATGACTTGTTAATTCATCATATAGATGTTAAGAGTACATATTTAAATGGCCCCTTTGACAATGAAATATATGTTGAGCCGCAAGAAGGCTTTGAAGGTAAGAATGGGAATTATGTTTGGAAACTTTAAAAAATCCTTATACGAGTTAAAACAGAGCGGTTGAACTTGGAATAAAACATTCCATACTTATTAACTACACACAATTTTGTCCTATCACCTGCCAACCCCACCATGTACTTGCAAAATGTCTGCAATCATTTTATTGTAAGTTGATCATATATTAATAGCTTCAAAAACTGAGGCTCACCTTATGCAAATTAAGACAAGACTGAACTCTAGATTCAAAATGTCTGATCTTGGGAAATTATCCTGGTTTTTAGGAATACAATTTGAAATAGTACTATTAAAATGAATCAATCTAGATATATCAAGAAGATATTATCAAAGTTTGGCATGGCAGATTGCAAACCACATTCAACTCCATGTGAAATGGATATACCAGAAACAAGTGACAAAGTTGATTTAATAGTAAGCAAACCTTATTGTGAAATTACTGGTTGCAACAAGACCAGGGATTTGTTATACAGTTACTAGGTTATCTCAAGACCTAGCAACAAGACCAGGGATTTGTTATACAGTTACTAGGTTATCTCAAGACCTAGCAAAACCAAATTCTTTTCATTTAACGAAGGCAAAACACATTTCGCATTATTTAAAAGGCACAATCAATCAGTCACTAATATTTAAGAAATCGCAGAAATCCTTGAAATTGGAAGGATTTTGTGACTTGGATTGGGGTAATTTAAGTGACAGAAAAAGCGTGAGCGGATTTTGCTTTAGATTAGCAGAAAATAATCCAATGATTTTCTGGAAATCTAAAAAACAGAATTTAGTCACTTTGTCAACATGCAGAATGGAATTTATCGGTATATCATTTGCAAGCCAAGAAGCCCTGTATCTTAGAGCACTATTGAGAACTATGATGGAACTTGCTTAAAAAGCCAACAACTATTCATTGTGATAATCAGTCCAGTATTGTTTTGGCAAAAAAAGAGTTGTTCATCAAAGATCGAAACATTGATATAAAATTTCAGTTTATATGTGATGAAATAAATAAAGGGTTGATTTTTTTTCAGAATACATTGAAATAGAGAAAAATGTAGCTGACATGTTCATAAAGCTAATGACGGGAACAAAATTAAACACTTTCAGAAAGATTTTAGTAGGTAATTGATTCTTGACTTGGTAAATTAGGCAATAATAACCCAGTCAACTGTGGCAGAAGAATACATTGACTGCATTTCAGCAGAGGGGTAAAATTCCCAGAACGAGTGTCCAGGATATGACAATAAACCAGCCAATTAATCATTACCAAAAAAAACCCCAAACTATATTACTATTCATATTTTTGTGTCAATTAAACAAAAATTGTATTGAGACTAATAATTCCTCTTAAAAGAACATTTTTTATTTTAATATGTATTTCTTTTAAAGGTGGAAAATTCCATCTTATACCTCTAAATGGGTCGGTGTTGGATTGTTGGCGGAGGGAACCTATACGTATCAGCCGTCTACGAATTGCTAGCAAATATTTATAGACTTACCCATCAGTAGGAGCAGTAGATTAACCAATCAATAGAGACTAAGGTATATAGGAACCATGGCAAAATTACAAAGTCTAGACTAAATGCTGCCTTGTTACTTCGGAGTATCTTGTATCACTCAACTAAAAACAAGATGGCTACCCAAATTCCAACACCCTGCCTCACAACCAGTGTTTGTTGTGGTATTGCCCACAAGAACTAACTTAATGGTATTTACATTGTTGAACTCTTCTAAAACAACATTTGCTAGAACAATACCAGTTACACCAATGTTAGGAATTACTCTGTGGGTGAGATATTTACTTTCTGTATCCATCTCTCTGGTGAAAGTTAAGTGACTCTGGTTCCTTGCTTTTCTTAACTTTTTTCATTTTTACCATTTTCCTCTGTAACCTCTTTGTATTGTAAAGTGTCCTAATTCTGTTATCAACACCAATGCAAATAAGATTTTCATAATTCTGGACATGCTTCTGATGGCTGGTTACTTTCAATCTTGCTTTTTCTTTATCTATTTTTGATTCAGCTATGGTAATATCTTCTAAATCAATGCTTTGATGAAGAAGGCCCATATCATGTAGGTCTAATAGAAAGGCATTGACAAGGCATCAAGATATGTCACCCTTATTAAGTTCCATAGAACATCTAGGAATTTTTAAGACTCTAAGGTCCCTTAGACTGTCTCCATGGCTCAAAACTGTTTCTTTACTGAGAGACATGGAAAAATATCAGAGGGAACTTGTGAAAAAATCTTGTTATATTTTACTCTGTTTCAGGTACACTTTTTAAAATATTTTTGATAGCATCTTTGTCAATAGGTCCAAGTTGGAAACTGCCTTTTGGCTCTTGTTTTTTTTTTTTTTTAATCTCTGATTGTTTAAAATATTCCCTCTCCTCAATGGGAATCCAAAATTTGGATGTGTTTAATGACAGATCTAATATATATGACAAATACCAAAGAAAATATTGCAATATTATTTACCAGAAAAAGGAAAATTATCAGAAGTAGATTTATATTTTTCAATTAATTTAAATTTTGAAAATCAGTACATGAAATACTATAAATTGCAGTGTATAAGCCAACTTTTTAAACTTGAAAAAAAATCTCTGCAAAACTAGGAAATTGACTTATATGGTAGGGCTAAAATCCAAACCTTTACCATTGGTTGATTACTCTGCCATATAAGTCAATCTCCTAGTTTTGTTGAGATTTTTTTCAAGTTTAAAAAGTTGACTTATATGCTGAAATTTATGTTGGTTTAAATTAAACAAATCAAACAACAACCATAGAATAAAATTTTTTCTTTTTGTTAGGAGGCTAAATGCAGACTGTGCTTTTTTTTTTTTTTTTGCACTTTACAGAAAAGTCATCATATCAGTTTGCTGTAACATGATGAAATATCAAATAATTTGTCCAAATGTTCCTCAATTCTTTTCACTTTGGATGAAAACAAACACATTTCAAATAAACACTAGTCACTTCAAAATTACAAAATTATGTAGATAAAACAGGCTTTTTTTTCTTTTACAAATAATTATGTATGTTGTATTAGAATACAAAAGGACTAATCAATTGTACAATTAAAAACCCAGTGGTCAATCGAATGATAAAAATAACAAGCATTTATAACAGTGAAAACTTAATACTCATGAAAAGAAAGTACCATTGACAAAATATATTAATTTTCCTACTGTTGATTAAAATGGTGAAATTTCTCGATTTTATGGTGTTTTATTGAGTTAAAATTAGTCTAATTTCTTCCATTGAGAAAAAGATCTCTCATTGCTTCCAATAATCTTAATAAATCATATTTAATCTTCGTTTTTCTGTTATACAAGTAAATATTTTATATTATTCATAATTCTGATTTATCTTTATTAGATTTATTGAGAATGAGGCAAATATTGCAATTGAGAAAACATTTTATCAAATGACATTTACACATTTATTTTCCATAAGGGTACGGAAATTTTTGATGGCATTAGATCTTTCTCTGATTACCAAAATGACGTTCCAAAGCACCTATTTTTAATCTTTAAACTTATTTTCTCAAAAAGTGGTCGTGATTTGTGGAAAAAATTTTCTGTCATTATTTATCATGTCAAACCCCAAATTTCATTAAGCATAATACCATAGTTCCTTCCTTTGTGACACGTGCACTCTGAAGATTTTTTTTCTGTACCATAAACACCTGAATTAAGAAAGCTGTTATGGAAATAGGCCAATTTGCCAATGATATAACTGTTACTGTAGGGTTGAAACATCAACATTTTTAGGCAAATAAATTTCAAAGTCTTTTAAATTGTTTCACATGGAAATCTGGACCCTTGCATTTGAGTGACTTTTTTTTTTTTTTTTTTCCAATTTCTGAATTTTCAGGAGACCCAAATCAATGATTAGGGTAAATATTTTATGTACTTTGAATACTAAGTTTTCTTTCTCTTCAACTGGTTGCTTACTGCTATGGCTAGAGGTCCCAATCAGCCCTATTATTTTATACATAACTGATGGAAGAAGTGGATTCATGTCTTATTGAAATGTTTTAGTTTGAAGTACATATACATAGCCTCACTGAAAACGGAACTCAGATTGTTGATTCCATTTTCTGTACTGATAGCCATTACTCGACTCTGGTTTTTAAAGAATCATTTCTAAATTGTTAAAGTATGTCTAGCAGATGTTTATAAGTAATATTTTTACTGTTAATTTGAAGATTAACTAAATATAAAAAATTTTTCTATTTACTTCTTACAAATACTACCCATGTCCCGTAATAGTTGGTATATTTAGTGAATGAAATATGTATTTAAATAGACCAACTATTATGGGACAGAGGTTGCTGCTTTTTCTATTATGATTAATGAAAGGTCTAAGAAAGATATTTGAGATAAGGATACTACCTTTGTCCCATAATAGTTGATACATTTAGTAAATGAAATATATATTCAAATGTACCAACTATTATGGGACAGATGTAGTTGTATTTTCTATTATGATTAATGAATTAAATTCCCTTGTTTTTTGTTGTTTTTTTTTAAAGAAATTTAGAATGCTTTTGAATTTAAACATTTTATGAAAGTAGAAATGATTTTCTGCTTTATTTTTATTTATTTAAACTTGATAATTGCAGAATTTATGATGAATTACAAATAAAGAAATGAGCCCAAATTCATCTCTGTTATCGTTAAGTTGGTTTATTCTCAAAGTATTTTAATGCTATTTTCCTTATAAAAATTAGCTCTTTATTATATAGATAATTCTCTGAAATTATATATAGTGTGTGTTTATAATTTGAAAGAATCATGCATGCATATATGTTGGTATATATATAATTTGAAACAATTATCTATCATGAAATTAGGTTGATCTCGATGTATGTGGGACCCAAAATTTCTGTTAAAGGTATAAATTGTTGGATTGATTTCACAGGTGATTTGTTTATTGTGGTGAAGGTTTGTGTTGAACCAGCCATACTTCTTAGATAATTTGACAACAGAAGAATGGTACACTAATGTGCCACAGAATATCCTAAACAACACTCCTCAGGTTTTGAATTCAGAGTTTTTTCTTATTCTGGTCACCCTACCTAAGCTAGAGAGCCAAACCCTACTTTTTTTTACCCATATTTATGTGTGTATGTATATATATATATATATATATATATATATATAATTGGAAACAATTACCTATTCATCTATCATGCACACACACACACACACATATATATATATATATATATATGTGTGTGTGTGTGTAATTTTAAATAATTATTATTCAAAACATAATGTTCGTAAGACTGTTTACTTAGTTTTGCTATTTTGTTGCCACATTTTAATATCTTTTCTGATTGTTGCAGATTCCTTTGGAGCAGATTATCAATGCACAACTCAACAGTTTTGCCTTAAGCCCAGATGCCTCATTCAGTAACCTGTCCAATAGCAGTTCACTTTCAGAAGTGAGGTGAGTCATTGGCTAGTCAGCTCTCTTGCCCTCCCTTTCTCACTTTTTTTCCCTTCTTCCTATGTTGCAAATTGGTTTTTATTACTTTGTCATCTTTCCACTAACAATTTTATAGTATCAGATTGGAATGAATGTAATGGCTGATTTTATTGTATATATCATAAATAAAAAAAAAACTTATACCTGTAGAAATATCTAATCATTAATATAACCTCCACT
Organism: Sepioteuthis lessoniana; assembly: GCA_963585895.1. NCBI lineage: Eukaryota > Metazoa > Mollusca > Cephalopoda > Myopsida > Loliginidae > Sepioteuthis > Sepioteuthis lessoniana. Next base: position 21,457,719 of record OY757939.1, read on the forward strand.
GCTTCCTAGAACCTCATTCCCTCTGTCAACAAACTTATAGATGCTATGCTTATAAAATTCTTCAGGTTTTGATGCAAAATATGAGACCAGCTTGTGTTCAACCTCTTCTTGATGTCAACTTAAGACTTTTCAAATGATTCTGTCATCCCCTGATCATCTGATAATCAGGAGTAAGGTCAGAAGAATATGGAGCATGAAGCGATTTTTCCCCAACCAAGCTCTGCTAAGAGATCTTTAGTCAATTGAGCTGTGTGAGGATGGGCATTAATGTGATGGAGGATGACTTCCTTTCTGTTGACTAAAGAAGGAAATTTTTGATCCCAAGCTGTTTTCAAATGATGAAGATGATTGCTGTAGAGATTAGAAGTGATTGTTTGATTATTGATTCATAATGAACAATTCTTTGAATATCCCACCATACACTCAACATGATCTTCTTTGGATGAAGTCCACCTCTCGGTTGCCGAATAAGTCTCTTTCCTTGACTGATCCACTAATGATGGTGTTTAACATTTAATAAAGGATTCATATCTCATCACAGGAGCAAGCAAGCTTCTCAAAAAAAAAAAAAAAAAAAGGTTCCTGACAGTGTTGTGTAAGAAATTACTTGTGACATACTGTGGCAGATTCTCTGGAATCTGTGTTCTTGAGCATAAGGATGAATACTGAAGAAGATTACAAACAGTATCCTTATAATCTGAAAGAAAAAAGAAAAATTACTCATTTATCATTCTTAAACAGGAAGCAATACTTGAATAAATGTGGTGGAAAACATTTATCTAGAAAATCGAACATTATGTTCGTTCCAACCTGATATAAAACCATACACTTAATGGTATTTTTGTTTGATTGTTTCATTAAATATTTCAAGTAAACAAAAGAATGAAATAAAAATAAGACTTATTGAAAAAATAGTATTATGAGTTGGTCGGTTATAGATTATTAAATGAGAAACAGAAATTATACATTATTTTAGTTTATATTGATTTATTTTTTTCTGTTCTTGAAACAATTTCTTCAGAATTTAATTCGTCCCGTTGGAATGGCTTAGAATATGCTGACTGTACCTTTCCTCCTCTCCTAAAAAAATGGGATGTTGTCCTGGGTATGACACTTAACTGCATCTGATGGTAAGGTTCCAGCTCTGGAGAGTGTGGAGTCAACCTTTCATTGGTATTACTCTCAAGGTTCATTCTGACCTGGCGTGGTATTACCGATCAGGCTCCCATTTATAGGTTAAATAGATCTGTTTGAAAATTATTTGTATTTGATAGGAATGCTTGAAATCATATAACTGTGCAAAAAACTTGAGAAAGTATATTAAAAAAATGTAAATATAAACATGTAGTGTATGCAGTTTTCTAATTTTTAGGCATAAAATAACTCCTGATTTGTTCATATGCCATTAAAATCAGTCATTGTAAAAAGATGTTTGCCTTTAAAAATTTGTACCTCTTATAAGTAGAAATCAATTCACAGTAATCTCTTTCTACAATAAAATGATATAACACTTCTCATGGAAATATGAAATGAATTTTAAATATAGAGATGGGAATTATTTATATAGAGAAGGAAATTATTTCTCATCATCAAGGCATACTGACAATTCAGATTCTCATGGCTCTCCCTTGCCATTCCTTCCTATCAATTATTGCTCTTAACAAGTCCTCTAGGCAACAGTGTAAAGCAAGATGGCAACTTTACTTGAATGCTGCATGCTGTTTTGAACAAATTCTGAAAGCAGTACACTATAAAACAACAGCTGTATGGCCACTTGCCTCCGATCTCACAAACCATCCAAGTAAGACAAGCAAGACATACTGTGCATTGGTGATCAAGCTATAAACTCGTACCCAATGACACAACAGTATTTTCTGACCAGCAAAAACTAACATTTGTTAGGGAATTACTAATATAATAAGAAAATTTGCTTTTTTAATATGAAAAATATTTAAATAACAAACACAATTTTTTTTTCTTGTAGTTTTCTTTATATATATATATATATATATATATATATATATATATATATATATAGGATTATGGTGGTGTAATGGACACTGTCATAGGAAATAGATATAGTGATCAGAGTTCAAAACCTGGTAAAGGCTGTTTGAATTTCACTTAGCGCTTGGGAAATTACTCTCTCTCAAACTTGCATTTAATCAAATTATTGGAAATAGAAACGTTTGATCTTTTTACTGTGTGTTAACAAATGACTGAGGTTTAATTGAATTGTTAGTGATACATAGCAATACTTAGTACCATTTAACTGAATGCAAACATGATTAATAGTAAACAGAATTATTCATGCTAGATAGAAATACTTTAAACTATTTGACTGTGTGCAAAAAGAAATGAGCTTGGGTTCCTTTAAAAACGTTAAGAAAATGTGTTTACGAATCATATTTTTGAATGTCTATGTATAAAGAGGGTTTGGCATTAAATAACCTACAAAGGTTGATAAGCCATAAAACTAAAACCAAACCAAATCATATATATTTAATATATATGTATAAAGAGGATTTGACATTAAATAACCTTCCAACGTTAATATGCCATAAAACCAAACCAAACCAAACCAGTGTTATTGTGCTTCCTGCATCTGTTGAAGTTTCTGTAGAAATAAATAGAATACATTACTTTTGGATTGTTTCTCTTAGAACAGTTTGGCTAGGGATTCCTCACAATAGCCCAGTTAAATAGAGGACATTTTCCTCTACAAAACATGAACACAAATAAATAGGTTCTTTGTTACAAAATGGCAACAATGCTGGAATGATAGCATTAATTATAAGCTCTTCCAAATCAAGCCCACTTTGGAAGAATGGAGACCAGCATTTCAAAAATCAAGAACGGAACAAGTCATTATATCCAGACTGCATATAGGTCATACAAGACTCACCCACTCTTTCATCCTCAAGCAGGAACAACCACCACAGTGTTTGACTTGCCAGATGCCTTACACCATTAAACATATCCTAATGGAATGTGGTGTACTAGTTACCGCCAGAGAGCGACATTTTGAGAACATCAACATGGATGATGTCCTCTCTTTCTTAAGAGAGGCAGCGTTGTACCTTAATATAATACATCATTACAATCCGAAATATTCAATGGATCAACCTACCAATCAACCAAATATAAAAAAGTTTTGTCAAATAACCCTACGCAAAACCATAAATCTCAACAATTACAACTTGTAGTGGGTCCACTCTGACCTGGAGTGATGGTGCCTGTTGGGGTCCTACTTGTGGGCCGAATGTATCAAAACATGAATTTAAAAGAAATGTGAGTTTATGAAGAAAAAGTGAGTTCATATAAAAAATGGTTACAAATCATATATAATTCCTATATGTAAACCAGATTTGGCATTGAATGACCCATAGTAGTTGATGTGCTGTGAAACTCAAACCAAACCAAACCATCTACAAAACACTATTTTTTCCATATAGTCACCATCATGTTATGCATTTTCATCAAAATAATTATTAAAAGAAACTCATTTCAACTATTTTTTTTTTTCACTCTTTGGTAAAAATTTCCTTTCTTCTTTGAAGAAAATGCACTCATTTATCAAACAAGTGCCTGTAATTAGGTGCTTTACTTTAGTTTGTGAGTTGATTGTGTTTTACTATTCATTATCATACTTCTTGAAAGATTATATCGATTATTATTATTATTGAATAATTTAATAAGGTGAATAAAAATTATAATTGAATGGTATAAACCTTTTCAAATTTATTACTCTTTTCGGTTGGCTTAGAATACACTGTATGCTATATAAAGGGATACCCCCTCCCCCCGAAACAAGGAGAGGTGTACTGGGTATGATACTGAACTGAACCTGATGATGAGGCTCCAGCTCTGAAGCTTTGAGGTGTGTAGAGTACGCCTTTGTTGCTACTACTTGTAGAACAGTAGTATCTGTTAGGGTCCCATTATGGTGCAATCGTTTCTAGGAATTTAATGATACTCTGCTTTCATGTTGGGTACCATTTTGCCAGACTGCCACTTGGCAGCTATTTGTAGCAAGGTAAAAAAAAATGGTATGTTCAATCTCTACTGCCATACCACCAACATCCTCTTATGTGAGACAACATAATAAAATAGGAAGTATTATTTTTGGAGCAACTTGCTTATGAGCATGGATGGTGAAAATGCATTGACAATGAAAAATAGTGTTTCATAGCTGAAAAGTTGGTCTGTCTAATGGTGTTATTGTACTCCCTTCATCTGTTATTATTTCTGTGGAAATAGAATTTTTTTAAATGTCTATTCCTTTAGCTACATTAAGTTCCTTACTTTTTTTTTCTTTTATATAATTTTTTTAACTTGACACATTTGCATTTACAGATCTTTTCATATGTCAAACAATTACTGTTTTACTGAAGATTATTAATTGTTCATTAAACTGATATATTTTAATACCACTTATATCTCTGCTGTAGATCCTGAAGCATTGCAGCAAGATCCTTGGTATCTGCATGAACTCAGATAAAACACAGTTCATGTGTTCTAATCAAAATTGTGCCATCTTCTTATTAAATGGCAAACATTTGAAATCATTAGACCAGTTTGTGTACCTCAGTAGCAATATCTCATCTACTGAAAGCTGTCAACATACTCATTGGTAAAGCATGAGACTGCTATTGACAGGTTGATGATCATATGGAAATCTGATCTCTCTGATAAAATAAAACAGGAATTCTTCCAAGCTTAGTACTACTGTATGTTTGCACTCTTTGGATTCTAACAAAACGCTTGGGAAAAAAAAAGCTAGATGCAAGCTATACAAGGATGCTGTGTACTATTTTGAACAAATCCTGGAAGCAGCACCCTAGAAAACAACAGCTCTACAACCACCTATCTTCCATCTCTCAAATCAAGCAAAACATGCTGGGTACTGAGGAAAAAGTAAGGACAAAATGATAACCGATGTTCTATGAATTCCTACACATAGATATATCTGTATTGACTGATCTGCTAAAATTTATATTCATCTGTGTGGACACTGGATGCCGTCGAGAGGACTTACCAACAATTGGCAAAAAATCCAAAGGAGTCCATGCTATCAGCATGCCTTGATGATGAATGCCAGCCAAAGACATTTTGAAAAAAGATATTTACAAGATTGTGGGAATGTATTGTCTGGTTTGTTTGATTTAACTGCATGTCAAGCTATCTTGGGTTATTTTATGCATAGAGGTTAAAGAATCATGTTCATTATACAGTCATGAGCCTTGGTTTGTGTATGGCTCCCCACTATAAAATGAACTTCTGTCAAATACTGACTTGGAAGTTGGTTAAATCCTTTTATTATACATTCATATTTACATTTTTTGTGTAGTTGTTGCCTAAGAAAGTTTTTTTTTTCACATGGTCCTAATTTTTAAATTGTTCTGTTTGATCCATAAATGAAACCTTAAAAGGTACTCTCACTTTGAATCAGAGTGAACCTTGAAGTAATTGCAATGTAGGAGTAATTCAACACTCTCCAGAACTGGAAACTCATGATCAGATGCAATTTAGTATTATATCCAGGACACCCTGTTGTTGTTTTTTTGTGGGAAGTGGGAATCTTACCAGTCTGCAGGAGATACAGTCAACATATTCTAAGACCCACTAACTGGGTAATGGTGTGTGTTTTTAATATGTGGTGTCTGGTTATATTGAGCTAAGTTTTGAGTATCTTATGTAGTATTTAAAATATATTGCTTTTGCTGATGATAGAGAATTTTTTTTTTTTTAAATTCCATTTTAAAATGTTTTATTTTAGAAAAGTAAATGTAACAAATTAATTGAACTTTTATCTTATTATTGGTATTAAGGTTACTTGTTAATTCCCTTTGTGTATCGTGGCTTTGCACTAGGCTCTATAAGTGGCTTGATTTAGAAGGCAAGACTCCATCAAAAAGGATAGGTATGATAGATTTGACTTGACGAGGCTTGTTTGTTTGGTTTGCATTGGCTGCATTTTACCTGTAATCCAGTATTGATCTTTTACATTAGATCACTTTGACCCAGTTAGCTGGGGCTGCAGAATACAACAACTGCATCTCTGCAGAGGGGTAAGACTCTTCCAATAAGTGTCCTGGATATGATACTAAACAGTCTGATGGTGAGGCTCCTGTAAAGCTAGAGCTTTGGGGAATGCGGAGTACTCCTTCATTGCCATTGCTCTCAGGTCCACTCTGGCAACTCCTGATAGGATCCTATCTATAGGTCAAATAGAACTATCTGACATTTAAACTGAGTGCAAACAAATGACTGATGCTAAACTGAATTGCTTGAAATTGAAGTGTTTCATCTTAACTGTGTGTAAACAGATGATGGATCTTTAATTGAATTGTTAGTGATACATAGCAATACTTGAAAACATTTAACTGTGTGCAAACAAATGATTAATAGTAAGAATTATTTAAATTAGATAGAAATAAGTGAAACCATTTAACTGTGTGCAAAAAAAAACAATCTAACTCAGGCTTGTTTAAAAATGTTTTTAGAAATCACACACACATATATATATATATATATATATATATATATATATATATATGTGTGTGTGTGTGTAAAGAGGATTTGGCATTAAATAAGCTACAATGGCTGATATGTCATAAAACAAAACCAATTATTAGACTACTTAAATTTTGTATATTACTTTCTGCCAAATACATATTAACTATTTAATTATTGCATCATATATTGTGTAATACATATTACTTATAACCCTTACGGATAAACCAATTACTTTTTACTTGGTGTCTTTTACACATTGCCTTTTACCTTTTTATCATTTTATTTATTTTATCTATTAACTCTAAATGACTAAGCCATTAAGAAAAAAAAGTTTCAAAATTTCCACTGATGGAATAAGCTACTTGATGTATAAAATGTATATATTCATTTAACCCACAAGCAGGATGCAAGATTAATTTTTAAGTCGGGTACAGCTGATTTGAAATCGGACTTTTTCTTTCTATACTAGTTATACCAAAGTCTGCCCTACTATTTATCCATTGCTATAGAGAGAATAGTTGGGTTCATACCTTTCCCATGGGTATCGGTGCTCTCTGAAATGCAAAAAGCCATGTTCAGGATTTGAACTCTGCTACCTGAGTCTATTTCTTATGATGATAACTATTATACTGACATTACGCTATAACACCCAATTAATCCAAAACGGTCATTTTAATCTCTATTTTAGTAATTTTTGTGTTACATTCAATGGTATTGTAAAAAAAAATATCTGATATTTTAACAAAATTTATTTGGAAATATTTCCTTTAAGCAAAAGCTATCTTGCAAATATATATATATATATTTTTTTTTTTTTTCAACCTGATTTTGTTAAACCTGTAAAAATTCACCAAATATGAACACATTTTCTTACAAATTCTGTCAAACTTAAATATAATGTGCTTGTTTGTGTGTGCATGTTCATTTCTGAATTTTACTTATATACAAGTTCTTACAGTTTTTTTTATTTATATATCTTCCAAATAGAAAATGATTTTTCTAAATTAAAAACTGAATTATATGCAATTGATATATTAGATTTCTGAAAATTGGTTTAAATCCATACTCTTTAACCACATCTCAAATGATATCAAATTAAAAAAAAAATATATCAGAAAATGTTATAACTGCCTATAAGGTTGTCATAGTAAAGTAATTAGGAATGTCTATCATGATAAAATCTTTAAAAGTTGGGAAATAAAAAGTATTTAAAATTGTATATTATAATGCAAGATGTTTCAGAAAAATTGATATCATTTTGTAATCTAATAACTTGACCGATTCTCAATGTTTAAATGCATTTTCTTTACTTTGAAGAGAAGAAAACAAAAGATTTTGAGTTGTTTCTACAAATGCTGTTAAAATTTAAGATCATTTTAATGAGAATTGATCAACTTAGTGATGTCAACTTTGATATAAGTGGATTGATATTGACAGGTTATTGATCATATGGAAATCTTTTGATAATTTTGATAAAATAAAACAAGAATTCTACCTAGCTGTAGCAATGTCAATACTATTGTATGGTTGCACTAATTAGACTTTAATGAAATGCTTGGGAGGAAAAAGGTAGATGGGAACTACACAAGGATATTGCATGATGTTTTGAACAAATCCTGCCAGCAGCAAACTAAAAGCCAGCAGCTGTATGGCCTTGTACCTCCCAACGTACAAACTGTCCAAGTAAGACGAGCAAGGCATGCTGGAAACTGCTGGTGAAATAAGGACAAATTCATAAGCAAAGTTTTCCTATGGACTACTACACATGGATTCGCTAGTGTTAGCCGTTCAATAAAAATTTATATTCATCAGCTCTGTGCCAACACTGGGTGCCCTCTAGAGGACTTACCAAGAGTGATGGCTGATATGGACAGATGACGAGAGAACTAAGGGAATCCCTGCTGTCAACATGTTTTGATGATGATAATGATGAGATTACAAAATTACATCAATTTTTCTGAAACACTACATCTCAAATGATGTAAAATTTTTTGAAACTGTATCACTTGTTAGACAGAGTGTGGCAGAAATGCTTCCCACATATTAAACTGTCACCTGTGTGTTGCAAGTAAAAATAGGCAAGTGGTAATGGTAGCTCTATCTAGCTAATGTCTTACCAATTTTTTTTGGTTTCACTTTTTCTTTTTTTTTCTTTTCTAGATATGATGAGTTATGATCATAGTTGATACTAGTACACACCATCCGTTTGGTGTTGAAATATTTTTTAAGACTGGTGAATCTGTAATTGCTACTCTGAGAGTTTTTTATGCTCATTTCATGTTATGGTGGAATGATGCTGTTCTAGATAGAAAATTGATACTGCTATAGGATGAAATTCTATCTGGAACAGGCTCATTCTGTCATAACATTAAATAAGCACTAAAAGCTCCCTGTGTAGCAATTCCAAAATCAGCAGTCGTAAAAAATGTTTCAACAACAAATGCATAGTGTGCACTGGTCCAAGCAATAATTGTCACTGATCATATTTGAGATAGAAAAAAAACATGGTAAGACATTAGCCAGATGTCCATCAGGTGACAGTTTAAAATGTGGAAAGGTATTTCTTATGTGTCCTGTTTTTAGGAAAATGTTAAAAGGAAAGTGATTATTAAATGCTAAGCAATAAAGAAGTAAGACTGTGTTTAACTTTTTAATTTGTACTGTAGATTCTAAATTTATCTTATTGTTTCCATTGCTGTTCATTATTAGGGCCACATTGGGCATCAACCAACAGGTGTGCACAGTAGATTCAGGGATAATACAGACTGTTTCTACTCCGAGCATTGGCAACCCCAGTACCTCAGTGTAAGCAACATCCCTCCTGTTCCTCTTCCTCTCCTACTCATTTTTTTGTTCTCTTTTTTTTTTCTTCATTCTCCTTTATAATCTTGTAACCTGAATTCTCTTAATGCTTATGCTTTTCTGTAGCTTAGTATATTTAAAAAATTTTTTACATTTTTTATAACATTACTTATGATAAGTAAAATGTAAAGTTGGCGAACACCAAACCATTGGTCTAATGAGTAGAGTGTAATGGTCCAGGAGACCTGGGTTCAATGCCAGATCGAGTTATACCAAAGACTCAAAAAATGGTTCTTGATGCCTCCTTTCTTAACACTCAGCATTATAAGGTAAGGATCAAGGGTAAAGTGGAGCAATCCAGGGAATGGAGTAGCGCCCTCCCCTACATCTCGGTGTGGTAGCTATTGAAAAGGGAAGATTCAGGTCACCCTCGACTAAGGTTGCCAACAACTACTTTTTACTCATGACAAAACAGCTTATAATTAGTTTCATTTTGAAATCTGTCAGCACTGTACTTCATATATTTTAAGATGTGATGTAATGGTTAACATGCTGGACTGCAACATTGTAGTGAGTGAGTTCAAGTTCGGGTCATGCTATTACATTCACTTTTGGACAAATAACTTTAAGAAAAGGTATAAACTCCCTTATTCTTCCCACCTGTGAGTTGAATTGTACCACCACTGTTCTACTACAAGGATAGCTTTGGCATTAAATGACTCAGAAAGGTTGATATGCTATTAAACAAAGAAACTAAACTAGTCAGCTAGGGCTGTAGAATACACCAACTGCATCTCTGTAGAGGAGTAAGACTCCCCCAACAAGTGTCCTGGATATGAAATTAAGCAACCTTTTTAAGCGAGGCTCCAGTAATGTTGGAGCTTTGAGGAATGTGAAGTACCCCTTAATTTCCATTGCCCCTAAATCTACTCTAGCCCGAAGTGGTTGCACCTGAAAGCGTCCTATCTATGGGTCAAATAGAACTGTTTGACTTTTAAACTGAGTGCAAACAAATGACTGATGTTCAATTGAATTGTTTGTGATACTTATCAATACTTGGAACCAATTAACATTGTTGACTTATGTGTTTACAAATCATATATATCTGATATATGTATAAACCGGATTTGGCATTAAATAACCTACAATGGTTGATATGCCATAAAACCCAACCAAACCATTTATCTTCATAGGTTCCTAGTATTTATAATATTGCTACTTATACTTTTCTATCCTTTATATCCTCAGCTATGGGTTAAATAAGTACCACTATTCTTCTACAAGCATGGCTTTGGCCTTAAATAACCCATGAAGGTTGATATTCCATTTAAAACAAACCAAACAAAACTATTTTAAGATGTAGTTGGTTGAATATTGTTTCTTCATACAGAATCAATGCAAGAACAATTCATGACAGATTGATAACATATTTGATGCCTGGGCAAACTTAATAGAATGAATACAAGATTGACAGAAACAAAAAGTGTACATGACGAGTGTGCGTGTGAATAAATGTTCTTAGTGTACATATGTTAGAGAGATGCAAGTTTTGGGTGAAGACTTTCATATTCAAGAAATGTATTGTTCTATGGTATCATGTTCAATGCAGCACAAGGTTGTTGTGGATTAAAATGACTCCTGTTCTCAATGATAGAATTTGGTCTGGTGTCAAGGCATATAGTGAGGAAAAAGAGACTTTGATTTATGTGTGTCCTTCTTATATACAGGTTTGACAAAGCCACTTAGTGACTATTAGCAGAATTCTTTGACTGGCAAGGGAGGTAATGATCTTTTACCTTTCTCAGAATGTATCAGACAAGCTCATCTCACAGTCCAGTGTTGTACGTCACTTTCACAACCTTGGGAAAAGCATTTGTAGCTGCTGAATTAATTGTACCTCATATTATCAAAATATTGCAGAACTTTTTACTCTTCTTAGTATTTTGATTTTCTATTTAAAAAATTTTTTTTTTCTATATTGCTTTTGATAAAATAAGTTATAAGTAATTTCATTATGAAATCAGTGTTGTACTTCAAACATTTTTTAGATTTTCTCTGTATACTCTTTAGAAAATGAAAGAAAACAAAAATGGTCTTTTATTTATTTATTTACTTATTTCATCTTTATTTTTTTTTATCAAGTTGAACCCCTGTCTGTCATTTAAGATATTATTGTTATTATTCATCCATGAGACTCTTTTTTTTTTTTTTTTTTTTTCTAAATTTTTTAAGCCAAAAAGTTAGATGAGCTGATTTTACCCAAGAATTAAATATTACTTTTTATTCAGCTATGTGCCTCACCATATTCAGAACCGTATGACTGAATATAAATTATATCTATGATACAAAGTTACAAATGTGTAACAAACACTTTTGTTTTATGCTGCGACAGAAAAATACCCATATGTAATGTGTGTTAGTTTATAATTTTGTTTCTCCTTATTTTTGCCACAAGCTTGTTGCATTTTTGTGTTTTTCCAAACTATTGTGTAAATGTTTTAAAATATAAGTAAACTATAAATTTTTATTTTGAGTCTATATGAACCAGATAAAAAGTTGAACAAACATTACAATGAATTACTACAAATTCTACAAAGTCACTGCATATTATATAAAAGATAAAAAAAATTTTCAGAATTTTGTGGCTCAATTTTAGGTGTGTGGGTTATACACAAATAATTACTAATGTAGATTAGTTTATCTTTAAACAATCTTGTCATGTGTTATTTTATAGGTGTATACATTATTATAATAGTCAATATTTTTATGTGTTCTACATACTGTTATTATGATTTTAATGTTATATTCTATATACTTTCATGTTTAAAAAATACCTTTATTGCTAAAGAAAAACAAAGAATGCAGAAGAAACTGATGTTATCATCAGTCAAAATTTACTCGCTCGCTCACACACACATGCACTCTCTCTCTCATAACAGCATTGGGGAAAATATTTTCAGACATAAAACTTTTTATTTATTATTCCTTTATGAAGTAGACCAACATAAGTTGACTTAGCTAATGATTCACCCTTTTGGCGGGATTTAGAATATGCTGACTGTATCCCTTGCATAGGGGTAAAATCCCTTTTCCCTTAAAAAAGGGTGCCCTGAATATGTCACTAATTTGTATCTCATGGCAGAGCTTCAGTTCTAATTACCCACCATTGCCATTACTCCTAGGTTCTCTCTAACCTGTAGTTGTAGTACCTGTTAGGCTCCCATCTATAGGTCATATATAAAAAAACAACCTCTTGCCCAGTCGGCTAGGACTGTGGCATACACTGACTGCATCTCTGCAGAGGGGGTAAGACTCTCCCAGCAAGTGTCCTGGATATGGCATTAAACAATCCAACACTTATGCTAAACAGAATTGTTTGAAATGGAACTGTTTTGTATGCTAAACTGAATTGTTTGAAGTAGAACTGTTTGACTAAACTAAATAGCTTGAAATAGAAATGTTTTTAACAATTAAACAGTGTACTTATGCTAAACTGAATTGTTTAAAATAGAACTGTTTATTAGTATAAAAATTGATTTGTCGTTAAATAACCTACAAAGGCTGATATGCCATAAAACCCAAACAAACAAACCTCTTAAACAATTTCACAAATATCTACAATGTGTGATTTCCTGATTTCTAGGCATAAGATAACACTAGATGGGCTGACATGCTATTAAAATCAATGACTCAATATTAAGTAAAAGAAGGTTCAAAATAGTCTGCTGAACTTGAGTAGTTTATATCAACAGATCAATTAAGCTCAGCTGGTTGGGGCTGTAGAATACACCGACTGCATCTCTACTGATGAGTAAGATTGCCCCCACCTATGTCCTGGATATGACATTAAACAATCTGATTGCGAGGCCCCAGCCTTGGAACTTTGGGGAATATGGAGTACCCTTTCATGACCGTTACTCCTAGGTTCACTCTGACCCAGAGTGGTGGCATCTGATAGGGTCCTATCCATGGGCCAAATAGAGCTGTTTAACATTTTAACTGTGGGCAAAGAAATGACTTACGTTAAATCGAATTGTTTGTAATGGAACTGTTTGACCATTTAACTGTGTGTAAACAAATGAGTGATGTTTAATTGAATTGTTAGTGATACATAGCAATACTTGGAACCATTTAATTGTGTCTTAATGAATGAGTAATGTTAAATAGAATTATTAGTGTTGATTAGCAATACTTAAAACTCTATGTGACTAAATTGAATTGTTAGTGTTACAAAGCGATGCTTGAAACCATTTAACTGTGTGCAAATGAAACTATTTATACGAGATAGCAATATTTGAAACCATTCTAGTGTGTGTAAATAAATGATTGATACTAAAAAGTGCTATTTGTGTAAGAATATTTGTAATCATTTAACTTTGTGCAACAATAGTAATACTTGTGTGCAAACAAATTAACTCTGGCTCATTTAAAAATAAGATTACCTACAAACTATTGACTTATAAATCATATGTGTGAACATTTAACTTATTACAAACAAATGAACTCTGGCTTCTTTTTTTAAATGTTATCTGCAAACTATGCATTTACAAATCATATGTATAAAGAAGATTTGGCATCAAATAACCTACAATGGTTGATATGCCATAAAACACAACTAAAACAACAAAGCAAGTTTAACTGATGAGACAGATTCTAATTCTGATTATGACTGCCTATAATAATGAATAGTTGATTTGATAAATCTTCTAAAGTTTATTTAAAAGGTGTAAAATTTTCTTCTTTTTTTTTTCCTAAGTAGAGAAATTATATTATGAATTAAATTACCATGACCAGAAAATCTGGCAAACACTGTGCAACATGCGAAACCACTGGACAGCTGTTTTGACCATATTAAGCCTCATCAGCAGTGTATGCCTTGATCTCCCCCACTGGAGATCGAACCAGTGACCACAGAATGCAAAGCCCAAACTTTACCACTGAGCTACTGGTTCACATTGCACATAAGCAATGTCAAATTAACTAGTCATGGTAAATGCATGGCCAATCAACCTGATGTATCTTGTAGTTATGTCTGTACTCTTACAGAAGACACAGTTACCTCCAGGGCTGGGTCTTCCCAAGAGGATTGGAGATACACATCCATGTAATCACAACCTCATGGGCAAGGAAAGAGGTGTATTTTTTTTTAAATAGAGGAATTATATTATAAATTGAATTACCATGACTAGTTAATTTGGCATTGGTTGCGTACAATGTGAGCCAGTAGTTCACTGTGGATAAGACCTAATACGGTCGAAACAGTTATCCAGTGGTTCTGTATGTTGCATGGAGTGTTTGCTGGATTTTGGTCATGGTAATTCAACATTTTAGGTTAAAAATTACTTTAGTAATTTAAAGGGGACCATGTAGAGAAAGAACCTCTTAAGAAACAACTATACAAAAAAAGTAAATATGAATGTACAATGAATGTAATTTCCTAAATTCCAGGCATAAAATAACCCTAGACAGGTTGACATGCTGTTAAAAAATCAATCTATATTTCTCTGATATCTTGCTGTGTGTTGCTTTCAGGATCTGCTGAAAGACAGAACAAAGCATTTTCCTTAGTACATATTGTGCCTAAAGATGGCTGGAGAATGTAATGGCCTAAGAGGTTGTGTGAACAATAAAAACAATAAGTTGAATTTCCAAACAATTTCCATCCTGTCAATTGGATCTAAAGTATGCTTGACTGCATTTGATGGTGAGGCTCCAGTTCTGGAGATCTAAGGAGAGTGAAGTACCTCTTCATTCCTATTACTCTCAAGTTCATTCTGTTAGGGTCTCATGTATGGGCCAAATAGATCCATTCAAAAATTATTTGTATTTGATAGGACTGTGTGCAAAAAATAACCAATTCAACAACTGCTCCTAAAAGTAAATCTGAATGTTATTCCTTAATATTTTGGCATAAAATAACCCTAGGTGGGTTAACATGCTGTTAAAAACAATCAAAATTATTATTAGATAGGAACATATTGATACCATGTAAGTTGGCCAACCATTGTTGGGGTCAACTCAAAAGCTCCCTTTTCAATAGCTACTTCATTGAAGGGTAGATGAGGATGCTACTCCTTACCCTGGATCGCTCCACTTACCCTTGATCCATACCTTATAATGTTGAATGTTACGCAAAGTGGCATCAAGTACCATTTTTTAAAGTCTTTAGTATGACACAACCTGAGATTGAAAGCCAGTCTCCCAGACCATTGGTGGGCACTCTAATGCTAATGAAACCATATAACTTTACAAATCATTTATATTAGGAATAGTTGGAACTATATAACTTTATAAATTATTGATATTGGATCAGAATACTTGAAACCATATAACTTAGCAAATTATTTGTATTAAGAATAGTTACTCTGAGTTGTTATTTAGCTCAGTTGGCTGGGGCTGTAGAATACACCAACTGCATTTCTGCAGAGAGATAAGATCCACCCCATCGAGTGTATGACATTAAACAATCTAATGGTGAGGCTTCACTCTTGGAGATTTCAGAAATGTGGAGTACACCTTCATTGCCATCGGTGCCAGGTCTTCTCAGGCCCAGAGTAGTAGCATCTGATAGGATCCTATCTATGGGCCAAATAAAAATGTTTGACTATTTAAACTGGGTGCAAACAAGTGACTTATACTCGATTGAATGGTTAGAAGTAAAACTGTTAGATCATTTAACTGTCTAAACAAATAACTGATGTTTGATTGAATTGTTAGTTATACATAGCAATACTTGGAACCATTTAACTGTGTGTGGATGAATTGTTGAATAGAATAATTAGTGCTAAATATCAATACTTGTAACCACTTAACTATGTGCAAACAAATGATTGATGTTACATCGTAATACTTGAAACCATTTAACTGTGTGCAAAAGAATGAGCTTAGGCTCGTTTAAAAATGTATCTACAAAATGAGTTTAGAAATTATATATTTAGTATGTATGTAGTAAATATAGTAAATAAGAATATTTGTGTTTGATAGAAATACTTGAAACTATTTAACTGTGTGCAAAAGAATGAGCTTAGGCTCGTTTAAAAATGTATCTACAAAATGAGTTTACAAATCATATATTTAGTATGTATGTAAAAACAGGATTTGAGATTCAATAACCAACAATTGTTGATATGTCATAAAACCAAACCCAACCCAACCCAACCAAAGTTATAATTGTTAATAAATGATAGGTTACTTGAAACCATATAATTGCTTGTAAACAAGACTGACTTTGGCATTAACAAACCCAATAAGAGTTGACATGCCATTAAAGAACAAACCAATTCATTCTTTAAATGCTAATGATTCTTTTCAAAATTATAGACAGAATCTCAAAACTCTTTATTAAATCACTTTTCTTTTTAAATTACCAAGTAAATTATTTGTGTTTTTATATTTTCCTCATGAAACTATTGTTTTTTTTTTTGCTTGTAGATCTTCTGCTAGCAACCTTAGCTCTCCCACTTCTGTGACTGCTGCACCATCTACAAGTCGTAAACTGTCCAATGAGATTGTAGAACCGGTGATCCAGGTATTTATTTATTTACAAAGCACCATATATCACATGATCTGTCATGTGACCTGATCTCACTATAGATTAACAAGAAATGATTTTAGGTAAATTCATTGCACGATAAATTTATCACATCAGATTAATCATTCTTATACACTTACCCTAACCTTTTTTATCAAATTCTTAAAAGCAACCATCGAATTTTGAATTCCGTCACTAATAATTTACTAGTGATTAATTTACCCTAAGATGAATTTACGAGTGATAAATTTAACACATGATGAATTTATCTTAGGTAAATTCACTGGATATGATGAGAAATTCCATCATTATCATACCTCAAGATATTATTACAGTGTTTCTCAACCTTTCCTTTCTTGTGGCCCATTTTTGATGTCAAAAACATTTCAGGCTCACATGAGCACAAATAGAAATTTCATGTAACAGAAAATACATTTTATCTACAAAAAGCAAAATGTTGTTGAAAATATAAATTCAGACTACTTTGAGCACTTCCAAAACTTGGTTCAGTCTCAGGAATAAGTCTCTTCTCTTTTTAAACTGAAAGGAATTAACATTTCTTTGTGAGTTCATCATTTGCTACCAAAAATCTTGACTTAACCAACCAGTCAAATGAATATCAAGCCACATTGGTATACATGGAAATGAAAGAGCTGACAAAGCGACAAAAAAAAGCACTCCTGACAGACATATCCAATACAAAAATCCCATGCACTAACTTAAAACCAACCATTTTTGACAAATTCATGCATGACAAATGGCAAAAATCATGGGACAATCAAATACACAAACTTCTGTATATACAAGATACCATTGGTGAGTGGCCGGTAGGTTACAGAAGAAACAGAAATGTACTTTTCTGATTTTGCATTGGCCACACCCACATAACTCATTCACACCCCTTAAAAGGGGAAGGCACCCCAATATGCTCAATATTTCTCATTGTCAAACTCATTCTCTTAAATTGTAACAGGTTCAGACAAACTCACTAAAAATACTATCAGACAAGCAATCTAAAGGACCTTTTCAGAAACATCAAACCAGAGGACATTTTGAGTTTTCTATTTTAAAAAAAAAAGCAAAAAACAAAACCTTTCCCTAAATCTAACCAAATCAGCCTTTTCACTAAAATCTGACCAAATATAATCAAATACTATAAATCAGGAGGGGACTAACTGCAACCTGCAGGCCACATACAGCCCACTAGACTGTTTTGTGCAGCTTGTGGAAGCTTCTAAAAAAATAAAAAATAAACACTTTCACTTGAATCATGACTAAATTCTTTGGATTTTAAAAGATGAAGACCTTTGATAATTCATAACTCAGTGATGTGGCCCTCCCACCAAAAAGTTTGCTCTCCCTTGCTATAAATCATTCCCTAAACCTTAAAACTTACAAAGAAGACAAAACCAATCTAACATTTTTGGCATCAAATTGACCCACAGAGGTTGATATGCCATTAAACAAAACTCAACCAACCAACCTTATAAGAATGGAACAACCTTTTAAAAGAGCAAGAGATAGAAAGATTTTACTTTCAGTTATCCAATTAATCCTTCTCTTTAATTCAGTACTTTTTCTTTCAGTTCACATGTCATCTGGTGGTGAGGTTCTAGTACTTCTTCATAACCATTACTCCCAGGTCCACTCTAACTCGAAGTGATAGTATCTTTTAGGGTCTCGCCTATGGGTCAAAAAGATCTATTTGCAAATTATTTATATAAGATAGAAATAATCTATATCATGTAATTGTGAACAAAACCCCTTATAAACTGCACAGAAAATGTAAATATACACAATTCACTAACCTTTTGGTATAAAACAATCTTTGAGGGTTTGACATGCTGTTAAAATCAATCTTTCAGTTTAAGAAATTCTACAGCAATAATAGGATCAATGTCTTGCTCGCTTAACATATTAAAATGTGCCATGTCCATAACCCATTTGGGGGAAAAAAACAGAATTTCATTGCCCATCAATTTTTCTGGAGCCACACTCAAGCCCATTTACAAAAATTTGGGGGCTCACATTGAAAATCACTGCATTATTTGACAGCAAACACGAGTTGTGTTACCATAATGCTCTGTGTTGAGATTAGTTTATTATTGATTGGAAAAGGTTTTCTTTTCAGGTTCAGAATGGACGAAATTTGAATTCAAGATAAAAACCCAACAAATTTTATTTCAGCTGTATTATTATAATATAGCATCTTAGTAGCAATATCTCATCTACTGAAAATGATGACAACCCATGTATAGGTAAAGCATGAACTGGGAATGATAGGTTACATCTCAAGTTGAATCTCTGTTGCATAACTTGGAGCACACAACAAGAGGCATTAGTCTCAACATAAACTCAGATAAAACAGAGTTTATGTGTTTAAATCAAGATGGTGTCATCTTCTCATTAAATAGCAAGTTTCTAAAATCAATAGACCAGTTCATATACTCTGGTAGCATCATCTCATCTACTGAAAGTGGTGGCAATATACACATAGGTAAAGCATAGACTGCTATTGACAGGTTAAAAACAAAATGGAAATCTTATCTTGCTGATAAAATGGAAATTCTTCCTAACTGTACTTCCCACCTTAGTACTTTGTATGTTCACACTACTTGGATTCTAACAAAAAGCTAGATGGCAACTAGACAAAGCAGCACCTTATAAAACAGCAACTGTATGGCCACTTATCTTCCATCACACAATCGTCAACTCTGTGCAGATAGTGGATGCCATCTTGAGAACTTGCCAAGAGTGATAGCTAATTGGGATGTATGACAGGAGGAAGTCAAATGAATCTGTGCTATTGGCATGCCTTGATGATAAGGATTATTATATGTTGTATTATCATTATTATTAATAATAATCTTTGGTTCAAATTTTGTCATTTTTGAAGCTGTATTATTGCTTTATTCTTTGCAAGTTTTTCATACTAGCTCTCACTATTGTTTTTTTTTTTTGCTAAAATGCAAGTGACAACAAATTTCCTCGGCTCTCCAGGACTCTTCTAAGTATTCTAGCTAACTTTAACAGTGCTATGGTCTGGATGGTTTTGATTCTTTCTCTGATCTCCAATTCTCCCAGTTTCTTTTTCAGCCCAGTGGGCTGGGGCTATAGAATACACCAACTGCATCTCTGCAGAGGGGTAAGACCCCTTCCAATGAGTATCCTGATATGACATTAAACAATTTGAGGCTCCAGTAATGCTGGAGCTTTGTGGAATGTGGAGCACCCCTTTGTTGCCATATCTCTCAGGTTCACTTTAGCCTGGAATGGTAGCACCTTATAGGGTCCTATCTATGGGTTTGACATTTAAACTGAGTGCAAACAAACAACTGATGTTTAATTGAATTGTTAGAAATATAACTGTTTGAGCATTTAATTGTGGGTAAACAAATGACTGATGTTTAATTGAATTGTTAGTGATACATAGGAATACTTGGAACCATTTAACCATGTGCAAAAGTATAAGCTTAAGCTTGTTTAAAAATGTTATCAACAAAATGTGTTAACAAATCATACATATTTGATATGTGTATAAAGAGGATTTGGTATTGATTGAATAACCTGAAATGGTTGATATACTACCAAACCTAACCAAACCAGTCTCTTTTACTGTCACTTTTGTGTTTCACAGCTTTTTCAATGCTCTATGAGACCAGAGTGGGTTGATAATTCTTTGGGTGGGTTGGAGCGAGCCACCAATTCTTTGGTAGAGTTGACAATTCTAGGTGGGTCAGAGCAGGTCAACGATCATTCAGGCGGATTGGAATTGGTTGATGATTCTTCAGGCGGATTGGAATTGGTCAATGATTCTTCAGTTGATCCTTAATTTGTCTTTTATTTACTGGTGGTTGATATGTTATTTTACTGCAAGCCCATTGTTGTATCTTTGAAAGGTCAATGGCTATATTAATGCCTTATTTCTGACATGCCTCTTAATGATAGAATAAAATGCAACTTCATTATTGTTATTATTATTATTATTTCCATTTTTTGAATCATTAAGAAAAAACAAAAAAAAAATGGTTTTCTAAAGAGAGGTTTATAAAATTACATAATTTCCATATGTTTGCATTTTCACTTCTGTCTACAATTAGTAGAGTATTTGTGGACTCTGGATTGTGGAGTACCTCTTCATTACCATTACTTTCAGGTCCAATCTGATTGTTTACTTCTTGTTAGGGTTCCATCTTTGATTAGTTATTTGAAACCATACAGCTATGTGCATATATTATTTATATTACATAGGAATACTTGATAAATAGAATTACTAATGTTAGATATTGATTCTTGAAACCATTTAACTGTGTGTAAACAAATGACTAATATTAAATAGAATTATTAGTGTTAGATAACAATACTTGAAACCATTTAACTATGTGCAAACAAATGAGCTCTGACTCATTTAAAAATAATGTTACCTACAAACTATTTACTTAAAAATCATTTATTTATATATATATATATATATATATATATATATACTAACCAATTGATTGTATCCCCTCCAAAAGGATAAGATGCTCCAAAAAGGGCTGTCCTAAATTTGATTGTAAGGGTCTAGTTCTTGAGATTTGGGGTGTGTGGAGTATCCCTCCATTGCCATTTCTCCAAGGCCCACTTTGACCCACAGTGATAGTACCTGTTTCATCAAGGGGTTAAATAGGTCTGTTTAAAAATCAATCGTATTCAATAGGACTATTTGGACCCCCCCCCCCTGAAAAAACAATCTTTCGAAACAACTACACAGAAAATGTAAATATGATTGTAGAATGAATGCTCTTCTGAGATTTTTCTCTTATTTCTATTAGGCTCTCACTGGAGATGCCACAGCACAGGAGGTCACATCATGGCTACATCAAAATAGATTTGGTAGTTATGTGCGGTTATTCCAAAATTTTTCAGGTAAGAGTGTTTTCTTTCTTTTTTTTTTTTCAATTTCCACTTCCACAATAAGTATTCTATATTGTCATTTTATTTTTCATGGAAAAAAAGAATAGAAAAAAAAATTGCCACTTTGGTAATATTTGGATTTAACAGACTTTCAGTATAAAATGACATCCCTTTTCCCTTATCTAGTTCTGTTGGTGGGCTGGCTTAGAATATATCTCCCTTGTCCTCAGAATACCTCTCCCCACAAAAAAGGGGTATTTTTTTTTGGATCTCAGGGAAGTATGAACTCACACTTTCATTGCTATTACTCCCAGGTCCACTCTGAACCACAATGGTAGTACCTGGAAATGTTTCATCTATGGGTCAAAAATCCATTTGAAAATTATTTCTATTATGAAAACTTGATACCATATAACTGTGTGCAAACAAATAATTATTTAATCAGAATAGTTACTTAAAACCATGTAATTAGTATTAGACAGGAATACTTGAAACCATATAACTCTATGCAAATTATTTGTATTAGATCAGAATACTTTATACTCTATAACTCTTTACGAATGATTATTATTAGATTATAATACTTGAAACCTTATAACTGTTACTCCAGTTGGCTGGGGCTGTAAAATATGCCAACTGCACCTCTGCAGAGGGATAAGATCCCACTGCACACACACACACAAGTGTCTTAGATATGACACAAAACCATCTAATAGTGAGGCTCTGGCTCTGGTTCTGGAACTTTGGGGAATGTGGAGTACACCTTCATTGCCATTACCCCCAAGTCCACTCTAACCCTGAGTAGTGATACCTGTTGGGGTTCCATCTATGGGTCAAATAGAACTATTTAATCATTTATTATTTTGAAAACCTTTTACTCTGCAAACAGTAAATTGCAATACTTGAAACCATGTGTGTGCCAACAAATGAGCTCTGGCTCATTTAGAAATAATATTACCTACAAACTATTCATTTACGAATCAAATATGTATAAACAAGATTTGGCATTAAATGATCTACATGGTTTAATATTCGATAAAATACAACCATATAATTGTGTATAAATTACTATTTGAGAGGAATACTTGTAATCATACAAATGTGTGCAAATTATTAATATTAGATAGGAATACTTGAAACAATATTACAATATGCAAATTATTTGTATTAAATAGAAATACTTGATACCTATTACTGTTTACAAGTTATGATCAAATAAGAATACTTGAAACCATAGGGTTGTTTGTAAATCATTACTATTAGATAGGAATGCTTGAGACCATACAACTGTGTACAAATTATTCTTATTAGGAATTCTTGAAACCATTCTACTACGTGCAAATTATTGGTCTCAAATTTTGGTTTTAAATTTACTCAAGGATTTGATGTGGCACTGAACAAATGAATGAAATCAAACCTTCGGGGTTTACTGTATAAAAAAATTGAAGTTGAACTTAAATAGTTTAAAACTATTAATATAATTTAAATGTTCTGAATGTAAATTTCGCTGTTGTCTTGTAGGCGCTGATCTACTTCGGCTATCACGTGATGATCTCATTCAGATTTGTGGGCTGGCTGATGGAATCAGGTTGAACAATGCCTTACAAGCCAGGTAAGTATTCAAATTCTTATTCTATGTCAATATAACTGAATTTCCATGACTGTTTTAAAGATTGCAAAAGGAAGTTGTAACAAGCTATGATTAATCAAGTCCTGAAAGGAAATGGCATTTTCAAATCTATTCCAACTGATGTAAACTAAGCAGATGATCTAGTGCTTCTTGCAAATATGCCTGTATAAAATAATCCAAGAAAAAAAGAATTGTTAAACTAATTTAAAACAATTTTTTTTCAACTGGAGGCTAAATTGTTAAACTGATTTTGGTATAAAGTAACCTAACAAGAGTTGACATTCAATTAAACAAATCTTTTTTTCTTATGTTTCTGTTCAAATTGTCAGATTTTTATCAGTGCAAGTGATATACTGAAAACTAATTTTTGACTCTTGTAAATGTTTATATCACCAGTGGGTCTCCCTACTAATCTAGTTTAATCTAAAGATTCTTATCATTGGAAATGGAATTTGCAACTCAGGTTCAAATCTTGGATGAAGCCATTTGCATTTCACTTTGTACTAATGCCCTTTCGGAAAGGTTCAAATCCATCTGTTATTTCCCACCAACTGTGGGCAAATAGTAGGGCAAACAGATTTCTCTAGCCTTGGTTAGACAACCAGTCAAGGAGAAGGAAAACTCTGGATTTAAACCAGTTGTACTTCACTTGAGAATTGATCTTTTATTGCGTTCTGCTTTTGGCAGAATTTTGATTTGCATATGATGACTTCTATTATTTTGACCTTCTGCCAGGCTAAATTAAGCATTGTAAGTATTGCCAATTATGTATTTTCTATTGCTTATCACTTTTATTTTCTCTCTTTTCCTTCTAAAAAAAATAGGTGTGTGAGGCCACGATTAACAATATTTGTATGTCAAGAAGGGGACCATGGTAAGTACTTACTTTTAACAGTAGTTCTGCTTGCCAGACTTTTTAGGGAAACTTTGATAATGTGTTACTTCTTGAATTATAAAGAAATGAATGATCAATATTTAACTGGGTATGATCTGTTTGTCCTTTGAATTCTCTCTAGTGTGGTTGCGAGCTTTTGAATATGCCAATTGTATCCTCTATAGACTGCCTCCCACCTCCAGAAAAGGGTGAGGGTCTTGAATATGACACTAAACTGCATTTGTGGTGAGGGTCTAGTTTTGATGCTCTGGGGGTTGTGGAGAACAATTTCATTGCAGATTTGAATTATGTATTTATCAAATCAAAAAATCAGTGATTCAATTTTGATGTTATTTAAGGTGTTCATAAATCGTTTCCATTTTGTATTACAGTAGGCCATAAAGCTTAATTATGTTTATGTAAGGACTTATAAACTTAAAGATTCAATATTTTTGGTCTCTTTGGTGGCCATTGTTTGTACTACAAATGTAAACTCAATAACTTTCGTAAGATTTGATTTACCGGGGAGAAAAAAAAAAAAAAAAAAGAAGTCATTGAAAAAAGGTCATAACTTTTGTTTCTGGCAAAGAAATTTTCAACTGGATGTCTATTTTATGTGGTTAAAGGAAAGGATCAAAATTCACTCCAGTTAATCTGACAGCCACAAAGTTGAGGTCCAGTTTTGCTTTATACTCACATTGAAAATAAATTCTTTTTTTAAAAAACTGACTGGCTAAAAATATGCTCTGGAGTTTCATTAGTAACCAGATCATTTAGTAGTCATAGCTCCAGTTTTTCTTCAGTTACATGATGATAGACCAGACATATTTGATGAATTTGGACCATTGGCATAATGGTTTGCAAGTGGTCCAGCAGACCAGGTTTTAATCCCAGGCTGAGGCATACCAAAGACTTAAAAACTGGTACTTCATACCTCCTTGCTTAACACTCAGCATTATAAGGTATGGACCAAGAGTAAGTGGAGAAATCCAAGGAAATGACTCAGTGTAGCAGCTATTGGTTTGCCCTCAACTACAGTCGACCAACTTATCAACAAAAAATAAATATAAAAAACATTTTTTAAGATTATTTTAATCTTATTTTTTCTAATGAATTAAATAATGATTTTAAATGTCATTATAATTAATTATAGTTGTATATAGTTTTTTTTTTTTTTTTTTTTTTTTTTTTCAGCTTACCATGCAGTTTTTCTTGACAATCCCACTTCCAGAGAAATAACCCAAAAATTGGCTGATCTCTTTACTCTGGAAGTTCATCAAATCTCTGAGATGTTCTGGCAAGGGCCATCTGGAATTCATATAGTTGTAAATGATGAGGTAGGTTTTTTTCCTCTTCAGTATCATTATCTGTTGACAGCACACATTTCTTTGACTCTCTCTTGACATATGCCCCTGTTGACTATCGCTCTTGGTAAGTGCTCTTGAGGATAAATATAAATTTGTGTTGGTCCACCAACACTGATGTTTTCTTGTGTAGGAGTCCATGGGAGAATGTGGCTCATATGTTTGTTTTTACAACAGTGCTCAGCATATCTTGCTCACCTTGTTTGGATGGTTTGTAAGATGGGACGTAAATGGCCATACAATTGATGTTTTTTAGGATGCTTTTTGGGATTTTTTTAGTGTAGCTACCAGCATCCTTGGCTAGTTCCCATTAAACTTTTCTCCAAGCATTTTGTTAAGAGTCCAAGTGGTGCAACCATACACTAGTACTGAGTTAGCTACAGCTTGGAAGAAACATTGGTATTGCAACTAAATATGAAGCATTTATATGTTTGATATAATTTTGAACTAAATTACCACATTGACTCTTAAAACATTGATATTGCAATTAAGTATGAAGTATTACCTATTTAAAATGGTTGTGAAGATAATTTTTGTACTGTATTTAACTCAATAAACATAGATAGTTTTTTTTTCTATTTTTAGATTATTTGCATTTTATTAATCCAAGTTGTTTTCTTTTTATAGGTAGTTCGCAATTTTCAAGACCAATCTCGATTTCTTATATCAGCAATTAAAGGTAAGAATTTATATTTTAATGAAACAAGACAATCTGTCATTGTGCTTTTTATTTTATAACTCTTGTAGATCATATAGGGGTGACTTAACATCATACCCCACATTTTATGATTATTTTCATTAAACAAAAAATGAAAATTTTAGTAGTTAGCATTTAAGAAAGTTCATATACGAAGGTCATGCAATAAATAAAGAGAATTTTGCTAAAGGAGTTGGCAAGAAGCACAGTTACATCATCAAGCCTTACTTGACTGTCTAAGAAAAGAGAGAATTTAATGTAAGGGAATTTTATCTAAAAAAAAAAGAGAGAGAGAGAATGTTGATACTTACTTATAAATAAGATAAAATAAGAATTAGATTGTAATATTAATTATATAAAGCTTATGTACATGTACAAATTTACTGCTGGAAATAAGGCTTACTGAAAATGGAAGTCACTTAACTAAATGTTGCATATAAAATTCACACACTGAAAGTAGTTGTTGACTCTCTCAGCTGACTGTTTCGTTTTCAGATCATTTCTAAATTTACATAGTTACCTCCCTTGAGTTATAACGGGAAGTTTTTTGTCATTTTTAGAAAAAAATCTCAATTTTTCCCCTTCCTGTTGGTGGGTCTTAGAATACACTGTCTATTTCTCCTCCAGAGATGTTAGACCCTTCTCCTTCTCGAAAAAAAAGAGGTGTTCTTGGTATAGAGATTTGGAGAGTGTGGTGTATGCTGCTAAAATTAACTGCTGTCTATATTTTTTATTTTACATTTATTATTTTTTTCATTTTATTTTTGTTTATTCATTGTACACTGGCCTTCTTTAGGTTCTTTGTTAATCTTTGGAAAACATCACTTTTTATCATTTTTCCACTTATAACAAACCAAAGAAAAAAAAATCGAGCTGTTTTCAAGATCCAAAGAAGAAACTTGATTATTCCTGTCAGTGATGAGTTAGAACATACTGACTTTATTCCCTGCAGGAAGATAAGGTTCTCTCTATCTAAAAAAAAAAAAAAAAAAAAAAGTGTTTCAAGGTGTCACACTTAACTGCATCTGATGGTGAAACTCCAGTTCTGGAGATCTTGTGGGTATAGAGCACTTATTCATTGCTATTACTCCTAGGTTCACTCTCACCCAGAGTGGTTGTATCTTTTAGGGTCTCCATCTATGAGTCAAACAAATCTGTTGCTTATCACCATGGCCAGAAAATCCAATCAGTTATGCTATTTTACACATAGCTGGAGGTCATGTCAAATCTAACCTGCAGTTCAGTCAGCTGATAGGATTTTATGTATGGGTCAAATAGAACTTTTTGACACTTGAACTGTGTGCAAACAATTGACTTATATTAAATTGGATTGTTTTAAATAAAACTATTTGACAACAAATGACTGATGTTTAATTGAATTGTTAGTGATACATAACAATACTTGGAACCATTTAAATGTGTGCAAATGAATAATATTGAATAGAATAATTACTGTTTAATAACAATACTTGTATCCACTTCACTGTGTGCAAACAAATGATTAATATTGAATAAAAATAGTGTTAGATAAAAATAATTGTAATCATTTAACTGTGTTGAAACAATAGTAATATTAGTGTTTAAACAAATTAGTTCTAACTCATGTGAAAAGGAAATTACCTACAAACTATTCATAAGGAGCCTCGTGTGGCATAATAGTTAGCTGGTTAAACTAGTAAACTATTACAAGTGAGTTTGGGTGCTTCATTCATATGGCCTTGTACTACATCTGAGCTGCATCTCTCAATGAATTACCTACAAACTATTTATTTATAAATCATGTATGGATATACACTTAAATGACTGATTTTAAATTGTTACTGTTGCATTGCAATACTTTAAAGTATTTAATTGTGCAAACAAATGATTTATTGTAAATAGAATTGTTCATGTCAGATAGAAATACTTAAAACCATTTAACTGTGTGCAAAAAATGAGCTCAAGTTTGTTAAAAAATCCTAACTACAAAATGTGTTTACAAATCATATATTTAGTATGTATGAATAAAGAGGATTTGGCATTTAATAACCTATATGCCATGAAACCCAATCCAACCAAATCTGACCTGGTGGTAAGTGGGATGAATAAATACGTACAGCTGGAAGTATGGAAGTTGATTTATCATATTCCAAAGAGCATTAATACAAAGTGAACATAAATTGCCTTGGCTGGAATTTTGACTCTGCTGTGACCTTCACCTAACCTAATGATGACATTATTACTTTTTATGACGAATACAGTTTATTTAAGAAAAATTGATATAATTTCATGACATATACACCTGACCTGACTCCCTTTGACTTTTTTTTTCATGGGTGGTGAGCATATTGAAAAATTGTGAAAGCATTTATAAAATCCACATCTTTTTGAATTTCTCATACAAATTTTGATGAATAAATCTTATGTTGCTTTACCTTAGGCCTGTTTAGTTTTATCTGCTTAGATTCTGCAATTACTCAGATATTTACATTTCAAATGATAAACAGCCATTTCAAAATAAAATGTCAATTTTTCTGAATCATTGTGTATTTAATATTTTTATAATCTCTTTATTCTAACATGTTTTATCTAAATTTATTTCTCTCTATCTCTCTCTCTCCATCCAGTTTTTGCAGACAACAACAATGACATCTATAAGATATTGCTGAAAGACCTTGGATAAAACTAGATGAATCAGCTTTTTGTACAGCCATCATACCACGGATGTCATACCCTCTTTCTGCTGCAGTTTAACCAGGAGGCAAAATGGTCACCTGGAGATTATTCCATTGGTCACTGCCTACACACTTTGTACCACACACACACACACACACATGCACACACATATTTACGGACTTGCAAAAAAGAAAAGGAAAAAAAAAAATCCAAAATAACACATCAACATATTCGCATACATCCAAAAAAAACTCTGTTTTTTGTTTAACATAATACCAGGTTCTTTTTTGCATATAACATGCAACCATTTAATCCATATTACCATGTTATCTGCTCACACATTTTTTGCATTTTACTTTCACCTACAGATACACATCTCCCTACCCTTCCCACCCCTGACACATGCATATATGGTGTGTGTGTGTGTGCTCATATTTTCTTCTTTTTTTCTGTTTTTTTTGTTTTTGTTTTTTTTACACAGACATTACTTCATAGAAACACAAATCCACACAAGTATACTTTTTTTTATTGTATACATTTGTGTTTACTTCTTATAACAAATAAAAATTGTTATGTGTGCTGGATAAACAGAAAAGAAATGAGGAGACAATTTAAAAAAAAAGAAAAGAAAGGAAAATCTGAAAATGTTTTTAAAAAATGGCATTTCCTTTTTATTGCATTTCTATGCCTATGGATAACTTTTTATAACACACACACATATATATATATATATATATATATATATATATATATATATATAATTTTTTTTTTCTTTTAGGGAAAGTTTTTTCTATTTGGACTGTACACTCATCCTAGAGTTAAAGTTAACATTTCAATGGTTTTCAGGTTATTCTTCTAAGACTTGGCAGTTTTTTTTAAACAGCATTTAACACCCTTAACAATCTAGCCAATAGAGGGTCATTTGATAAATAAGGGGATTTTTTTGAAGAAAGCAAATTTTTTCCCTGTAAATGTAAACTCTGCATCCTTTGGAATAGGTTTATAGCAAAAATTATTTTAATCTCACAGAAATATTTCTTTTGAGGCTATTCAAAATGGTAGCAAATCATACAGAGTGCTCCAGGCTTGAACAGAGTTCTGTCATAAAATTTTGGCTGGTTGAGAAGTGAGAATTGAGATTGGTTGGTTGGTTGGTTGGTTTTGTGGCATATCAACCTTTGTAGATTATTTAACACCAAATCCATTTTTATGTAAATAATCTGTTCTATTTAAAACAATTCAGTTTAGCATAAGTACACAGTTTAATCGTCAAAAAAATCTCCATTTCAAACTATTCAAGCAGTTATATGTAACAATTCAGTTAAGTGTAAATACAGTTTTAATGTCAAAAAACAGTTCCATTTCAAATAATTCAGTTAAGCATAAGCACGCAGTTTAAATGTAAGTACGGTTTAATTGTCAAAATCATTTCTATTTCAAGCTATTCAGTTTACTCAAACATAAGCATAAGTATGCTGTTAGTTCTATTTAACCCGTAGATAAAGCCCTATCAGGTGCTACCATTTCGAGCCAGTGTGGACCTGGGAGCGATGGCAATGAAGGGGTACTCTGCATTCCTCAAAGCTCCAGCACTGATGGAACCTCACCATCAGATTGCTTAGTGTCATATCAGGACACTCATTGGGGGGGGGGTCTTACCCCTCTGTAGAGAAGCAGTCGGTGTATTCTACAGCCCCAGCCAACTGGGCAAGAAAATTGTGAAATTTACAGATGAATGTATGATATCTATGGAGAAGCTTATTTTAGTTAAAAAAAACTTTTTACAAATTAGTTAAACATGAGTTTGCCATTACAAACGTGAGTCAAAAAGTCAGTTTGTGGAATGGAAACACTGACTTTCCAGTAAATAAAATTCTGGGCATAGCAGTCATTAAAGAAGATCCTGCTGATAGTCTTCTGGAACATGAATAAAGCCATCACTATTGATTTCCTTGAAAAAGGTCAAACTGTAAACAGTGCTTCCTATTGCCAACTTTTTAGACAAAATTCACCTTATTTATTGAATGACACTTGTATAACATCAGCTACACTTCAACTGAAAAAAAAAGAAAATGAATTAATAGTTTTGGTCTTTTAAACACTGTCAAGGTTTTTGATGATTTGGGCGCATGGGCATTGCCATTTTGATATTTTGAGTGATTCCCAAAAGAGGAACCGGCAATTTGTTATGTTTTTAAGCTCTCTGGAAATGAGATGGTGGAAGCTTGTTCATTGAAATGTTTTAACTTAGAACCTTTAAGACAAGTGTATGGTCAAAGTAGTAAACTTCCCATACACTCTTGGAAATTTCTCATCCCAAAAAATTCCCATATGATTTTTACCATTCTTTTGTTTGGAAATCAGATGTTAAATGAAAATGATGTTGAATGAAAACTAAAGTTCTGATGCCAAAATGAGATGAAAGGAACAAAAATGATTTTAAAAAAAACCCCCAAAAACAATTAGTGGTTGGGTGGGGAGGTGAAGAATCACTGGACTTTTGAAATTTGATTTGAAATTTAAAAAAAAAAAAGAAAAGAAAATAATGGATCAACTGTACATTTTCCTCCCCAAAATTATATTAAAAAAAAAGAAATAAAATTAAAAAAAAAAAATAACCCCACTGGAGTTAGCTTGGATGTATCCACTTTGCAGGACACATATATTTTTTTATTTTGTCAATTTTTTGTAGATCAGTTTTTTGTGAGCGCCTCTATGGAAGTGAACTTTGACCAGAAAATACAATTTAAAAAAAAAAGCCTAAAGTATGGTCTTTTTTGTTCTTTTTTTGTTTTTGTTTATTTTCATGGCTGCTGAGATTATCTTGATAAGTTTGATTTTTAAAAAAAGAAAATTCATTTTTAAATTTATATATGTATGTAACCTCTCCATTACAGGCAGGATGTGACCAAGGTCAATTTATAAGTGGGGTACAGCTGGTTTGAATTTAGAATTTTTTTCCTTCTCTTAGATCAGTTGGCATACAAAGACTAAGCAGTGCAGTCTGCCCTACTATGTTTACCCATAGCCAAGGAAAGAACAGGGTATAAGTATTATATGAAATGCAAACAGTCTTGTCCAGGATTTGAACTTGGGTTGCTATGTCTATTTCCTACAAAGATAACCATTACATCATGAGGACTTTCGTTATATATGTAATAGCATGATCAAGTCATGCACTTTGCAGAATGAAGATCTTTGGCCACATGATCATCTGACCCCTCATTGTATTTGCTTTCTCTGAAAATTGAAATACATGAGTCTGAATGGTCCCACCAGTATAAGATGAAAACAAAAAAAAATAAATGTCTATGGGGAGGAAGAAGTTTGTGTAACATTTTGCAATGAAATTGCTTAACTCAGCCCATCTGCATGTCTGTCTTGCCCTCTCCCTCATCTCTGTATCTGTGGTCCCACCTAACTGTGCTCTGGTCATATACCCTCTGAATCTAGTAACAGACTGACTTATCCCCATGCTGTTTGTATCTCTGACTCTCTGCATCTTACCCATTTCCTATGTCAGACTCTCTCTACCGCTTGTCCTCTGGTTGAGCCTCTGTATATATGGAGAGGTGAACATTCCTATTTCTGGACTTTTGGCTCCCAGACTGGGCATAAGAAAATGGCAGGCAATCAGACTCCAGAAGACACTCCAAGTGTAATAAGATTTTTTAAGTCATTAAACCACTTTTATATGTTTTATACTAGCAAGGAAGAATCAGTGGTTCTCATTTAAATATGTCTTGGCTGCTATATGGTCACACACGTGCCTATGGTCAACCCTAAGCAATACACAATGCCTATATACATCTGCATGGATACACACACAAACATACATTGAGCTGAGTGTGTATACTAACGTTAATAGTGTCACACTCATATGAGGGTGCTGAAAAGTATATTGCTTGACCATCATTTAGAGCTATAAAACATACATTCTCTTTTACATAATCCTCTTAAAGTTCAACACACTTAGCATATCATTTCTCAAATTTCTTTAACTCTTCCAAAAAGTTTATAGAGTTTAAGATTTAAATGGAAACTTGGATACCACTAATAAACTTACAATAAAATAATGATATTGAGATCAGTTTGTGTCAATTCTCAATTTCTGGTCAGTTTTTAGCTAAACAGAAGATTGTGCAAGTGCAACACCTTCCATACTCACCACATTTCGCTGTGTGACTTTCTTGTTTGCTAAATTGAAAATTCATCTCAAGGGTGAGATTTGAGGAGGAGGAGGAGGACATTAAACGATACAATGACACAGCTTTACATCACATCAAAAAAGAAGTTTCAACCAATGGTAAGTTCACTGGAATGTATTGAATACTAATAATAGGGCAGTGGCCCTGGTGCAGGTGTTACTTTATATGAATGTGTGGTAAGCGTGCGCTGCACTCTTGTATCTGCAGTCAAATAAGGATTTGAAATAACTTATCAAATAGTTTGGAAAAACCCTAAGGAGCTTTATTGAATATTTGGAAGGTTGGGAACCAGGAAAATTAATAATCAAAATTTAAATCAAGATATAAAATTTGATTGGAAGAAAAGATGAAAAGAAGTGAATCTAAATTGTATGTTTTAAAATCGGATGGAGTTTGGAAACAAATGATTAAGCTTTAACAAAAAATTATTTTCAGATTGTAGGGGACAAGGCAAGATTTGAGCTGTCTGAAACTCAAGAATAGACAGTTATGACCCGATTGGGGTCCAGCCTAGTTAGTTGGGGCTGTAGAATACACCAACTGCAGAGGGGTAAGACTCCACCAACAAGTATCCTGGATATAACATTAAACAATCTGATGGTGATGCTCCAGTCTTGGAGATTTGAGGAATGTGGAGTACCCTTTTATTGCTAGAGCTCCCAGGTCCGATCTGACCTAGAGTGGTACCACTTGATAGAGTTTTATCTATGGGTCAAATAGAACTGTCACTTAAACTGTGTGCAAACAAATGATTTACGCTAAATTGAATTGTTAGAAATAGAACTGTTTGATCATTTAACTCTGTGCAAACAAATGACTGTCAGTGTTCCATAGCAATACTTGAAACTTTAACTGTGTGCCTAAATTGAATTATTGGTATTACATAGAATGTTTTTAACCATTAACTGTGTACAATTGAATGAATAGTGTTAAATAGCAAAACTTGTCACCACTTCGCCGTCTGCAAATAAGATTAAAATTGAATAGAATTATTACTGTTAGATAGCAATAATTGAAGCCATTCAATTGTGTAAAAGCAATAGCAATACTAGTGTTCAAACAAATTAGTTGTAATTCATTTAAAAATAAAATTGCCTACAAACTATTTACTTACAAATTATGTATATCCATTTAAATGTGTGCAAACGAATGACTGATGTTAAATTGTTACTGTTACATAGAAATACTTGAAACCATTTAACTGTGCCAAAAAAAAATGAGCTTAGGCTCGTTTAAAAAAAATTTTATCAACAGAATGTGTGCAAATCATATATATTTAGTAAATATTTCTAAATAGGATTTGGCATTAAATAACCTACAACAGTTGATATGCCATAAAACCAAACAAATCTGCTGGAAGTCATTAACCCTCTACTAATAGAATATAAATTCGGGAAGGAATCCAGCTGTGGAATCATTGACTCTAGGTGATGGAGCTGTTGTGTTATCCATTAAAAGCTCAACCGAGAGAAAACTTGGGTCAGTTTCACTACCTGATCTAGCGAAATCATTTCACTTCAGGCTTTTAGCTAAATACCATTCCCTTGCTTCTGAAAAAAAAAAATTTGGCCAACACATAAACAGCATTTGATGATGCTAAGAAGTCTTCAGCTGACACACACATACATGAAAAAGAGACAGTCACTTACAAAACTATCTGATTGTGAGCACCTGTCCTGGAGTTTTGGGCAAGATTGAATACCCCGTTCATTGATATTACTTCAAAGTCTACTCTGAATTGGAGTGGTAGAACTGCTTAACCATTTAACTGTGTGCAAACAACTGACTAGTGTTAAATTGAATTGGTAGTGTTTCATAGCAATACTTTAAAAAATCATTTAACTGTGTAAATGAATATTGTTGAATTACTAGGGTTAAATGGCAACGTTTAAAACTGTTTAACTGTGTGCAAACAAATGATTAATTTCAAATAGAATTATTAGTGTTAGATAGCAATACTTGAAACCATTTAACTGTGTAAACAAATGAGCTCTAGCTTGTTTAAAAATGTTACCAACAAACTATTTGTTTACAAATCATATTTAATATATTTATGTATAAACAGGATTTGTCATGAAATAAACTACAAGGGTTGATATGCCATAAATCCCAACTAACCAACCCATCACCTTTAGTCATTTATTGAAGAGACATAGAAATATCTTTTTTTTAATTAAATAAACCTTTGTTATAGCTACCAGTGGAGTTTATTCTCTGTGAATATTTTTCAGATGCAGATGTCGAATTTTGGACTGGGGAACAAAGAAAAACAAAAACTAAAACCTCATGGCTCCTGAAAAGAAAATGATATTTTGAGGAGGTCCACAACATAATAAAGTTGAATTATTATTGTGTTAGTTTCTGTTGCTAAAATATTGGTTGTATGATGGGTAATACTGTTATAATCGGACTATTTTGAAAAAAATTAATGTCTTACTCATTGGTAAATACAGGTTTGATTTTTTTGAACACACCATATATTGTAACTATAAATATTTCACTACTTGAAAATAATTTTTCATTTGACGTGCTGGTTAGTGTTTACTGTCAGTACATCACCTGTTTGAAACGGCATGTGATATAGCACGGATAGTGTAATGGTTAGCAAACTAGACTAGCAAACCTTCACAAGTGAGCTTGAGTCACACTGGGTGCCCAACTCATATGGCCTTGTGCTACATCTAAGCAAAAAGCTTAGTAAATTCCTAATATAATACTTAATTTGTATTACAGTTTTATTATTTTATATCCTTTGTGTTAATTTGTTAAATATATTCATCAAACACAATTTTAAGTTGGAAATGTTTGTGGCAGTCGGCTGGAGTTATGATAAGTGGTGTATATTAATTGTTTTATTGGACCCTAACACTCCGGGCAGAGTGAACACGGGAGTAATAGTAATGAAGGGGTACTCCACATTCCCCAAAGCTCCAGAACCTGAGCCTAATCATCAGATGCAGTTTAATGTGATATCCAGGACACTTGTTGAAGGGGTTAAGGTTACTTGAGACTATATAACTGAGTACGAATTATTTGTATCAAATTTTGGCATTAAACAACCAATGCCTTTAAATAAACTTAAGCAAACCTTTAAGGTTTTTCTCTGCAAAGATTGAATCGTGATCCAGGTCAATGTACACAAAATTTCATTTCATTCAGACAAGTGAAGGTAATTATTCTACCTTTTGAAAACTGAAACTTGAAAAAAAAGAACAACTTTTTAAGTCTTTGAAAACATTTTAATTGATTAGAGGAACATTGCGTTCAGTTTTTAATTTGGAATAAAAAAAATTAAAGTATCTTAATCCTTTATTAAAGATGCAATCATTTTGAAATACTTTGCCAAATTCGAAGAATTCCACAGAATTTGTTTATTCAGATGTTTAGAACCGTCTGTAATCTGTCGATGACCTTTTAGTTTGCTGTGAAGAAAGAAAAAAACTTTTATTAGATTCATGGTAAATATCGAAATATTGAATATAACATATTGACAACTTATTTATTTTCTTTTTAGCAGCAATCTACAAAATAGCTGTTGTACGGCTACTTACCTCCCATCTCACTGATCATCCAAGAAAGACTTGCAAGCTTTGCTAAGGATAAACTCATAGGTGATGTTATTCTATGGACTCCTATGTATGAACTCACAAGTTTTGGCTGATCAAAAAATCTTATATTCATCAGCTCTGTGCAGACACTGGGTGCCAACAAAAGGATTTTGCAAGATCGAGGGTCATTAGGGGCAGATCTTGAGAGTCAAAGGGATTCATATTTTTGGCATGCCTTGATGATAATGGTGATTTAGAAGCAGCATTGTTAACCGTTGATTTTGACTTGTATTTTTTTCTAATCTTTAGTTTTCCTTCTTTTCTTTGTTTGACTACCAATCTACTGTAACGATGAAACAAGATCAGAAATTATAAAGGATTAAAGGTTTGGTTTTATGGCATATCAACCTTTGTAGGTTATTTAACGGCAAATCCATTTTTATGAAAATGATCAGTTGTATCTAAAACGATTCAGTTTTAATATGAGTACACATTGTAATTGTCAAAAACATTTCTATTTCAAACTATTCAAGCAGTTATATATAACAATTCAGTTTTGTGTAAGTACAGTTTCAACGTCAAAAACAGTTTAATGGTGAAAAACATTTCTATTTCAAGCTATTCAGTTTAGTCAAGCAGTTCTAATTCAGCTAATTCAGTTTAGTATAAGTACAGATTTTGTTTACAGTTACACGTCAAAACAGTTGTATGTTAAACAATTCAGTTTCGTGTAAATACAGTTTCAATGTCAAAAAACAGTTCTATTTGAAATAATTCAGTTTAGCATAAGCACGCTGTTCAAATGTAAGTACGGTTTAATTGTCAAAAATATTTCTATTTCAAGCTATTCAGTTTAATCAAACAATTCAGTTTAGCATAAGTATGCCGTTAGTCCTATTTAACCCATAGATAGGGCCCTATCAGGTGCTACCATGCTGGGCCAGAGTGGACCTGGGAGCGATGGCAATGAAGGGGTACTCCGCATTCCTTAAAGCTCCAGTATTGCTGGAACCTTACTATCAGATTGTTTAGTGTCATATCCAGGGCACTTGTTGAGGGTGGGGGTCCTACCCCTCTGCAGAAGTGCAGCCAGTGTATTCTATAGCCCCAGCTGACTGGGCACTAATATAAGATTAAAAAACAAATTAAAAAAGAAATACTAAAAGTTAAAATGCCGTTTCTTAGACAGGGCTTATAATACATCGTCCCTATCCTCTGCATAAAGCAGTCTAGTTGGCTGGGACTGTAGAATACACCAACAACATCTCTGCAAAAGGATAATACCCCCCCTGTCAATGAGTGTCCTGGATATGATACTAAACAATCTAATGGCAAGGCTCCAGCCTTGGAGATTTGGGAAAAGTGGAGTACCTCTTCATTGCCATTGCTCCTTGGTCCACTCTGACTTGGAGTGGATAGCGTCCTATCAAGAGGTCAATTAGAACAGACTGTGTAAAAAAATGACTGATGTTAAATTGTGAGCGTTATATAGCAATACATGGAACCATTCAACTGTACGCAAAAAAAGATCTCCGGTTGGTTTAAGAATGTTATCTCTAAAATGTGTTTACAAAGCATATATATATATATATATACACATATATATATATACTTAAAGTATATATATATATATCGTCATGTCGCACTGCTTGCATGGATTAACCCTAAACTCTCTCTTTCTCTCTCTCTCTCTCTCTCTCTCTCTCCATCCATCGATTCCGGCAGGTCTTCTAGATTACATCCTGTACCTGTACAGAGCTGTTGTAGATAAGTTCTTGTAGGTCGGCCAACACTTGCACGTCCGTGTGAAGGAGTCCATTGAAGAACGTCACTTATGAGTTCGTCCTTCTCCAGCAGTGTACTGTATGTCTTGTTTGTCTAATTTGAATGGTTTTAGAGATAGGTGGTTAGTGTCCGTACAGCTGCTGTTTTGTGGGATGTTGCTTCTAGGATTTCTTCAATATAGCTCGTAGCATTCTTGTGCAATTACCGTTTAGCTTTTTCTCAACGCGCTTAGTTAACGTCCATGTGGTGCATCCATATAGTAGAATTGATACAACCTCTCCTTTGAAGAAATTACGTTTTATTTATTGGATAGATCAGACTTCCAATGATCGATAACCTATCGATAGCTGTCCATGCCTTCGCTAGGCGCATATTGATGTCCTTTTCTGTAGATGAGATGCTGCTACCGAGGTAGATGATCATCATCATCATCATATCGTGCTGGCAGCACGGATATCCCTGACCCTCTCTCGCCACTCCTCCCTATCGTTCATCGCCCTAGGCAGGTCTTCAGGACAACAACCTGTATCCTCACATAGCTGCTGAATGTACGTTCGTGCTGGTCGTCCTGCTTTTGCGCGGCCGTGTGTGGGGATCCATAAGAGTACATCTCTTATGAGTTCATCTCTGCTTCTCCAGCAATGTCCTGCATGTCTGGTTCGCCTAACTTGAATAGTTTTCGTGATAGGGGGCAAAAGAGGTAGATGAACTTCACCTCTAATTTCAGAGAACCACCATTTAATGAATATATATATGTGTGTGTGTGTGTGTGTGTGTGTGTTTATATGTATAAACAGGATTTGGCATTAAATAGCCAACAATGGTTGATATGCCATAAAATCAAATCTAAACAAAAACCTGCATAGGGTAAAACCCCTTCCCTGAAGGATTACTCTTGGTAGACACTAAACTGCATCTCATATTGAAGATCTAGTTTTGGAGTTAGTGGGAAATATAGAATACTCCTTCATTGCCATTACTCCCAGATCTATTTTGATCCGAAACGAGAGTACCTGTTCGGGTCCCATCAGAACTGTTTAAAAATTATTCGTCTTCGATTGGATCGTGTGCCAAAAAGAAAAAAAATATCTTAACTACATAAAAATTGAAAATATGAATATACAGTAAATGCGATTCCTTAACCTCTTGACATAAATAACCCGAGATGGATTGACATGCCATTAAAATCAATCACAAAAGTAGCAAAAAATGCTTTCACAACCCTTGATGCGTGCCCCTCGCTTGGTGTAACGATTAGGAAGCTATGCTATTGTTAGTGAATTCGATTCTCACTGGGTGTTTCGTACTTTTGGCTAAGCAAAACTAAACTTAGTAAAATACTACTATACTTAGTGTTCCCCACTCGCGGTCACCTTAAAAATCTTTTAGTTGTGACCAAGTTTAATGTTGCTTAATATTCATTGTCGGACATCATGTTTTAAAGTGTCATCATCATCAAGACGTTACCGACAGCAAAGATTCCCTTGACTCTCTCTCTCTCTCTCTCTCTCTCTCTCTCTCTCTCTATCCCTACAAGCCCTTGATTGTGCTAAGTCCTCAAGACGGTTCTCAGTGTCCGCACAGAGCTGATGCAAGTTTTTGCTGGTCGTACCCATGTGTAGGAGTCCATTGGAGAACGCCGCTTATGAGTTTGTCCTTACGTCATCAGCAGTGCCCAGCATGTTTTGCTTGGATGGTTGGCAAAATGGGAGGTAAATGACCGTACGGCAGTTTTTTTGGTGGGGTGCTGCTTCCAGGATTTGTTTCAAACAGCACGTAACATCCTTGTATAGTTCACATCTAGCTTTTTCTCCAAACGTTTTATTAGAGTCTAAGTGGTGCAACAATACAGTAGTACTGGCACGGCCGCAGCTTGGAAGACTCGAAATTAAATGAACACTGAAATATTTAGACAAAACTGAAAAGAAAAGAAAAATACTCAAATTCAAAGAACTTTATTTCTGGACACTCTCTCAGATAAGTTCCAGCAAATTGCGCTAAAATTTGCAACACTTTATTTTTTCTATCCCTTTCTTTCTTGTTTCTTTTGTATAAAATTCCTTTTCAAAAACTTTATTGTTTGTTTTTCTTTTCGAATCAGTACCCGAACTAGAAAGCTACATCACATTCAGTAGATGAGATATTGCTACCAAGGTATATGAACTAGTTTATTAATTTCAGAGGCTTGCTATTTAGCGAGGAGATGGCATCATCTTGATTAAAACACATGAACTCTGTTTTATCTGAGTTCATGTAAAGACCAATGCCTCTTGCTGCCTGCTTCAGGCTATACAGCAAATATTCGGCAAGAGCAAATGTAGGAGCAAAAAGTGATAGTTCATCAGTATTACTTTCTGTGGAATATCGTCTGTTTCTTCCCTTCTTTTATTTGATCTCTTGACATTCATAGTATGGAATCTTGACAGATTATTGTTGCTGATGAATTTTCTTGCAAGACTCCATTAACAATATCGAAGAAATCATTTTATTCTATCAAGTAAATGGACCATGAACTTTGTCAATTTAGATTTATAAATTCTACAATGAGAAACTGATTGCTTGTTTTTACTTACCTATTTCATCATTGCAATTGGCGATACACTGTCTGTACATGGGCAAGGCGCTCGTCTCTGTAAATGTACCTTGGAATTGCTTGAGACACATGTCACCGCACTCCAAACTCAAAATTTCGATGTCTATTGCAAAGAAAACAGATATCATTTATCAAGTATAATGGTAACAGTTAATTAGTACAAAGAAAGCAAATATCAATAATTAACCGTGTTATAATTTATCGAGTATAACTGACATAACCGAAGAAGACCAGTGAGTATAGCAACCGAAACATTGTGACTAAAATAACAGCCAAGATGAAGACATGAGTTTGAGTATATTAGTGAATAATAACAGCAACAATTAGTTAATTATGATGTTCTTTTTATGAAGTGAAGTATACTAATTAGCATTTCATAGTAGTGATCCATGATGATATTGATGCTTCTATTCAGGAAGTAGTGAAGGATTCTAATTATCATTTTCTTGTTAATAGTTGTCCATAATGATGTTGATGCTTCTATTTTGGAAGGAATGAAGGCGGGTGTCCTCGTGGTGTAAACCGATGGACTGCGGAATCGTAGTAAGCGAGTTCGTACTCCAGTCGCGCTATTACGTTCACTTTAGGGCAAATACCCTTGGGAAAGGTATGAACCCCCTTATCCTCCCAACTATGGCTTAAATAGTACCACTAATGTTCTTTTAGGAGAATGGCTTTGGCATTAAATAACCTACAAAGGTTAATATGCCATTAAACAAAGAAACCAAACCGAAACCAGGAATGAAGGATCCTTGTTAGCATTTCATAGTTAATAATGGTGTGATATTATTGACGCTGGTGTGGTGTGGTTTAGCTATATGTTAGACTTATATGTGTGTGCCTATGAGTCGACCCGTGGGTGGATATAAATAGATATATTTGTGTATGTATGTACTGTGACGATGAAATACAACATCCTCATACATTCACTATGAATGTGAAGAGGAAACGCGATATGCTATATCTTTCACCATCTAATAGCGTTAGAGAAGAGAAAACAAACAATTCGAGCAAAGCCTTTGATGCGAGGAGACAGTAGTCGCCAGGACAGAAAGATCTAGGCGATAGGAACGCTGTCTCTCTTCAACTCTCTCTATCAACACTAGGAGAGATGGTCATGCGAGAACCTCACTCACTACTGAATTATGTATGCATCAGCGGAGAGACACAGACAGTGACTCTTATTGGGGTGAAGAAATAAACCGCCAAAATCTAACACGTGATCATTTTTAAAACAACGGAAAAAGAATCAGTTGCGATTTATTCTCGAGAGGGAGAAGACGTTATAATTTGGATATGAAAGAAATTCGTATTTAAGATCCTGACACGGGAATCCTGCGAAGCAGAGAAAAAATGAAAGAGACTTCTGGGAATAAATTTACACTGGAGACCTCGTTAGCTGAAACACCAAAAGTTGAAGATCTGTCCACGAAAAAAGAAATAAAATAAACCTCGGGGGGAGGTGCCCGTGGTGTAATGGTTATCGTCGTAGGAAATGGACACGGCGACACGAGTTCAAATCCTGGAAGAGACAGATACCTTTGGGAAAGATATGAATCCAATTATTATCCCTCCAGCTATGGGTAAATAGTAGGGCAGACTAAGTTCTTCAGCCTTGGTGAAGCAACTAGTCTAGGAGAAGGAAAACTCTGAATTAAAACCTGTTAAACTCCGCTTAAAAAAATTTGACCTTGTGTCATATCCTGCCCGATCGGAGGGGTTGGTAAAAAGAAGGTGCCCGTGCTGTAATGGTTATCGTCGTAGGAAATGGACACGGCGACACGAGTTCAAATCCTGGACAAGGCTGATCGCATTTCACATAGCACTAATACCCTTGGGAAAGGTATGAATCCAATAATTCTCCCTCCAGCTATGGGTAAATAGTAGGACAGACTAGGTGCTTCAGCCTTGGTGAGGCAACTAGTCTAGGAGAAGGAAAACTCTGAATTCAAACCTGTTAAACTCCGCTAAAAAAGATTTGACCTTGTATCATATCCTGTCCGATCGGAGGGGTTGGTAAAAAGAAGGTGCCCGTGCTGTAATGGTTATCGTCGTAAGAAATGGACACGGCGACACGAGTTCAAATCCTGGACAAGGCTGATCGCATTTCACATAGCACTAATACCCTTGGGAAAGGTATGAATCCAATAATTCTCCCTCTAGCTATGGGTAAATAGTAGGACAGGCTAGGTGCTTCAGCCTTGGTGAGGCAACTACTCTAGGAGAAGAAAAACTCCGCTAAAAAAGATTTGACCTTGTATCATATCCTGCCTGAGCGGAGGGTTTGGTAAATAGGAAAATAAACCTCGGTGGATTTTGGTCTTATATGAAATAAGACGTGTACCTTTCTATTAGCGTGGCTATGAGAGCCCCTAATGAAAAAAATAAAAGAAAAGAAAAACAAGCAAGCTTATTCTTCGGAATCCCAAGTAAGTGAAAGTATAATTGAAATACATTTAAGTTTTTCTTGTTATATTCATGTTGATGTAAATAAAAGATGGCAGAGAGGAGAAGAGTATCTCTGATTGAAAAGCCTTTTGAGTTAATCCGGTGTGACCAAACTAGATGGTCGAGAATTAAACTATTCATCCCATTGAAGAACTTATTGTCATCCTTTTCAATAGTAATTTCCTCCTTCCTTATACTGTTGCATTGAACTGCATAATTGATTACTTGTTGACCGGACCTGAAGTCCGAGAAGTTGGACTGTATCTATTGTGTTGATAAACTGTGTTTTTTTTTCCATCAGTTAAGGGACGATTTTCTCATTTCTATCTTTTGCCTGAATTGTTTTGTTCAATAAAAGAATATTTCTATTTTGTTTTTATTAAATCAACGCAGCAATTCAGATTCATTCTTTTACTGTTGAAATGTTGTATTTGTCGAAGGCCTCGTATTTGAGGAGGGAAAGCTCGCCAGTTAGCTGTGTTTGATTTCAATATTTCACCTACAACTCAACTAGTGGCTTTAAAATGTGGATCACCGAGGAGTTGGTGATATCTATCATAACATTAAATTGCGTTGGCATTCCACTGTCTACCTGTATGTCCAGCTTTAACTGGTGGACTTGGCAGGAACGGATAGGATCCTGCAAACCCGTTGGGCATATGGCGGCGTAACAGTACGTGCAGGTGTATAGATGTGTACGGTTGTGTGTTGACCATAGGTATGGATATATGTATGTGTATATATATGTATGTCCATATAGGGCCGAGACATATTTGCGTGGTTATGTTTTGTGTGTGTGTGTGTGTATGTGTGTGATACTGTATTTGTATTGTGCGATAACCACGAATCTAACCCGAGTATAAGTGAAGATGGTCAGATAAAAGCGGAGCTGTGACTTGAAAGAGCTTCAATTTTATTATCACACCTTTTATGGTCGCCTGGAAACATACAGTCTGACAATATTTTCATGTCCCGTCCATAAGTTGCTGAAAATCCGGAAATAGGAATATTCTTCCCTGCATATATACAAGTAAAATCAGTCTCCTGATCAGATCGATAGGACCAGAGAATGGAGAGACAGAGATGCAGATAAACTAAGATAGACAGGACCAGAGAATAGAGACAGAGAGACAGAGAAAGAATAGATACAGAGGAGATATAAAAGATTTTTCTTAGAAAAAAATCAAGCCGACCACGTGCGGCACTTGATTTGGCTAGAGTGGAAAAGCGCCCTCCCCTACACCTCGATGTAGTAGCTATCGAAAAGGGAGCCATCGGGCCACCCTCGACCAAGGTCACTAACTTTACTTAGTTTGGCACAAGATCAAGTGTATAGAGTGCCAAGTATGAATCGAACTCACGATAGTCTACCAG
The DNA here is from genome assembly GCA_963585895.1 of Sepioteuthis lessoniana. Classification (NCBI taxonomy): domain Eukaryota; kingdom Metazoa; phylum Mollusca; class Cephalopoda; order Myopsida; family Loliginidae; genus Sepioteuthis; species Sepioteuthis lessoniana. The sequence goes on from OY757939.1 coordinate 21,502,643, forward strand.
CTTAGGTCTTTGGGCATAACATTAGACGAGACATTCTGGACGTCAAAAGGAGGCATTTCCTTGAAAAATCTGATAGCCTTTTTCTTTGCGCTATTGAAGAAACAGACAGGAACAAACTGGTTGGTTTCTTTGTTTAATGTTTTATCAACGTTCATGGTTTATTTAATGCCAAAGCCATTCTTGTAGAAGAACAGTAGTGGTATTATCTAACCCATAGCTGATGGGTTCATGCCTTTCTCAAAGGTACACGTCCGAAAATAAGCATAACAGCTTGATTGAAGTTCGATCTCGTTTACTTTCATGTCGCAGTCCAAGACTTAAACCATTACGCTACGGGAACAAGGGCACCTCGGATAGTGTAATGGTTAGCAAGCTTGACTAGCAAACCTGCAAGAGTGAGTTCGAGTCTCATTGGGTGCCTCATTCATTCGGCCTTGTGCCGCATCGAAGCAAATAGCTTCGTAAATTACATTACGCTACGGGAACAAAATAAGTGTAATTCTTAGAATGGTAAAGAACCGTCTCAGAACTATACGCAGAAATTATTTACATTATGGGCACGACTCGGATTATTATCCTCATCTTGGTTGTTTTGCTCGCAATGATCCGACCGCTGTATTCTCCGGTCTTTTTCAGGTGTCTGAAACCTTCAAGGAATTTTGAACCGAACATTTTATTCTATCCACAGAGGTTGAGTGTTCTCATTTCGCGGTTGTGCAATTTTTCTTTTTGTTTTTATCTCCCTCCACTTTTTAATGTCGTAGTGCAAGGTTTTTTTTTTCGGAGTGAACAGCGAGCGAATCGTTGCAAGAATAACATGCTTGTGCGTTATATATTTTGTTGGAGGTTTTATTGTTGGAAAAATATACTTTGCTCTCGAGATTAATTATAAAGGAAATTCATACAACAAAAAACGTTTTATGGCCGGGAAAATCTAAACAGAAAAGAGAGTTGTCTTTATTTGGAATCATTTTGAGATGAGGCTTCTTAATCTGAGAATTGATTTAAAAAAATTTTTTTTTTACAAATTACAAATTCGGTACGGACCCGACTATGGAAGACCAGATTGGGGGAACAAATAATTGGATTTATAAGATAAAAAAAATCCATCCTTGATCGCCCTTCGGGGCCCGTGACGCAGCAGATAGAGGCGTTGAGTTTCTACGGTTCCAGGTGAGTATTGTCAGAAGATAGCGGTTTCAAATCCAACCCAAGTCGGCCAGAGGTTTACTTAGTCAAAAACGTGGTGCGATAGACAACAACTATGGAAGGCAGTAATTACTGGGGATACTGTTACAAGACTTAGCATTCCTATCTGAGGTCGCGGTAAATCACCTGAAGAAGGTCAGAGGTGAAATTTGGCCGAAACGTAGTGAAAGAAGAAACAACACAAAAACTACCAAGATGAGGACAGAAAGTTTACAATAAATAAATAAAAAAAAATTAATGGTTTTGTGATGGGAGTAAGTGGCCGGACAACATCTGATTAAGGTTTTTGGTAACGCAGCAGTTGTTTTTTTTTTCAGTAGCAGAATAATAATAATAATAATAAATTAAAAAGCTGGTGTAAAAAAAAAACTCACAATTAATCAAAATAATCATAAATGTGAAAAGGAATATCAATATAAGTACGGTTGGTTCGTTTTGTTTAATGGCATATCAACCTCCTTTGTTGATTTAATGCCAAAATAAGAGGCCAAATCGAGACCATTAAGACTACAGAATTGCTAAGATCGGCCCAAATACTAAGACGAGTCCTGGATGCTTGAAGAGACTTGCTGTCACTTAGACTCCAGTGAAAGATCATCAGCTAATGATGGTGTGGAAAACTTGTTAGGTGTATAATAAAGGAATAAGTGGAAAAGAAATAAAGGAAGGAATAGAACTGCCAAATCAGGAAAGCATCAGAATTTTTGGAGAAAAAGAAAATTACAACGATTTGGAAATATTGGAAGCGGACACCGTGGAATAAGCAGAGAGGAAAGAAAAAGTAAGTAAAGAATACCCCAGAAGAACAAGAAAACTAATCTCTGCAGCAGAAATTTCATTAAAGGAATAAACACCTGGGCAGTCCTAGTTATGAGATAGTCTGGATCCTAGCTTAAGATGGACAAGTGGGAACTTAGACAAAAAGATCACAGGGCAGAATTCCTTCTTATGTTGTTTGCACGAATCATAAAATAATAAGAATTTATTGCTAACAATAGAACAAGATTGACCATGATTAACAGCAATTTTGGCGCTTTCAGAGAGGAAATGGGAGAAGTGAGCTTTAACCGTTAAAAATTAACTAAAATGGCAAGAAGCTATCCATGAATTCGACGAAAAGTCAACTTAACGGAAAGATTATCTAAAATTAAAGAAAGCTGAAAATTCAACCAAAAATTCAACGAAACCACAAAGACTTCTAAAATTCAAAGAATTTTGTTTACCGGACGCTCTCTCTAAGATAAGTTCCTGCAAATTACAACAAATTTATCCTTTCTATCTTTTCTTTTTTGTTTCTATTTTATAAATTCGTTTTCTGAAACTTTGTCGTCTGTATTATCTTTGTGAATCAATATAGGAAGAAGAAAACTGCGGAACATACTTTTTGAAATAATCCACTAAAGCCCCCCCCCTCCCATTTTTTTCTCAATATATTGAAAATTTAGTAGTTTACCAATATATTGCGACATTTTTATTGTTACTTCCCTAAAGAATATGCTTTTTTGTATGAACAGAAGTTTAAAGCATTGAGTACTCGGCGCTAGTATGGGGTATCTTGCCCAACACTCCAGAGAACGAGACAGTAAAACGAAAAAAAAAAAAAAAGAAAAAAAAAAGAAAAGAAAACGATGTCTTTACGCCTTTTTCTTCTATAACAAGCTTTTTGCTTTCGCAATGCCGTCTAGCAGTCATCACCGGAACCGTTTTTTTAACAGACAAGGGAGGTAATGTAATATAACTCACAGTTTCTATACATATAAGAAAACGCGTTATATAGGAAAACTTCGATTTAAGAATTGAAAAAGAAAAGGTTACGTGATTAAAAATCAAATAATACTAACCTGTGTCTTCTTGTGCCGAGAATGGCACCATCGACAAAAATACGAGGAGCATCACCAATAATGAATATTTTGTCGCCATTTTTAAGACCTGAAAGAAACGGTTTCAATATTATTCGAATTTCTTAGATGAAGCGTTATAAATTTTAGGGTTAGTCAAAAGTTTTGCAATATTTTGATAATACGTGCTAGTGTGCCTAAATAGGCGGGTGAGTCAAAAATTTTGCAGTATTTTAGCAGTACACGCAGTACATACGAGGGTGAGTTAAAAGTTTTTGCAATATTTTGGTACACGCGAGTTTGTGGTGTATATCACGTGACCAAAATAGTTAAAACCATGGGAAACTATCCGCTGTCGTGGGTAGCATTGTGGTTGCTGGTGCGCTGACACGTTGTGCATTGCTGTGTGATTTGAAAGTTGCACAGATGAACGTAAGACGTAGTCTAATTCGTGAACTTATGCTTTACGAGTTCGAACCCGGCCATAACGCCGCAGAAGCAACCAAAAACATTTGTTGCGCGAAAAGTGATTGTGCAGTTGATCATAACGGAGTGGTTGAAAAAAATTGTTGAAAAAAATTCGTTTGTGCAGCAAGAACCTCGACGATCTGGCATAAGTCAGGTCGAACTAAAACTGGATTTCGAAACCATGCTCCAAGCCATAGAGGGAAATCCGCTGAGCAGCATTCGGAGAGTATCAGGCGAAAACGGCATCTCACAATCCAGTGTGACATTACCTTCACGACTTCAGCAAAAGCAACTGGAACCGCCGAATCGTGTCCCAAATTACCAAAATATTGCAAAAACCTTTGATTCACCCTCGTATTTAAGCAAACTCGCACGTACTACCAAAATATTGTAAAACTTTTGACTCACCCTTGAATTTAGGCAAACTAGCACGTACTACCAAAATATTGCAAAACTTTTGACTCACCTTCATATTTAGGCAAAAAAGCACGCACTACTAAAATATTGCAAAACTTTTGACTCACCCAAGTTTTAACTCTTGTGCAGTGTTTCAGTTTCTTCTTATTGTTTCGTACTCGGGTGAACGGATGAGTGTTGCTTCCAGTCATTTGTATCCGACCAGGACCATAAAATTGTAGATCCTCCTTGGGAACACTGTCAGTTTTATAGAGTGATGGAAAGAAGGGAACAAACGTCTTTTAATAATTCATCCGCACTTTATTCAGTGTCTTTAGACTCGGTTCAAGGTGGAAGGTTTTCAAGAAGTTGGCTTCAGAAAATGAATTCACTAGACTGTCTTCCCCAAATCTTCGACCAGTTCTCGTTACAGATATCTCAGTCGGTGACAAGAGTCTGTATGTTTTTCTCCGGTCTCTTGAGCCTGTTTCGTGACAAGGGTCTATAACACATCACTCAATAATTTACGAGCCTGACATATAGCTGGTGCCACTAATAAAAAAAATCCATATGACTTTTATTTTTATAAAGTGCAATTGCCACTAATAAAAAAAATCCATATAATTTTTATTTTTATAAAGTGGCAATTGTCACAATTTGAGCCCAATCGGATAATTAGTTTACAAATTACAGTTATTTAAGTGAAGCCACTGTTGCAAATTTTCAAAATGGAAAAATCAAAATTTTGCGTGTTGATAAAGCATTGCTTTCTGATAAGAAAAATACTATTCAAGTAAAGCAATGGCTTGATAAGTGTTATTCGGACTTTGCTCTGTCGGAAACAACAGTAAAGAGGTGGTATGTTGACTTTAAACCCGGCCGTACAGACACAAATGATGCTGAACGCCCAGGTCGTTTAAATTCGGCAGTTGTCCCGGAAAACACCAAAAAAAAAAAAAAACTCCACAAACTCATTTTGGCCGATCGTAAATTGAAGTTGTGTCAGATAGTGGATGAGTTGAAGATATCATAAGGCAGTGTATTCACCATTTTGCATGAACATTCGTCAATGAGAAAGCTGTGTTCAAAGTGGGTACTGTGTTTGCTCACAGTCGATCAAAAACAACGCGTCGACGATTCAGGGCGTTGTTTGCAACTGTTTCAACGCAACAAAAAGGAGTTTTTGCGTAAATATGTGACAATGGATGAATCGTTGATCCACCATTTCACTCCGGAGTCAAATCGGCGGTCAGCTGAGTGAACAACAGCAGATGAAAGCCACCCAAAGCGATCAAAGACGCAAACATCAACGGGCAAGGTTTTGGCTTCTGTATTTTGGGGTGTGCAATGTATTTTGTTCATCGATTACCTTGAGAAAGGAAGAATCATTAATAGCGAATATTATATAGCATTATTAGTGCGTTTGAAGGAAGAAATCGCCAAAATAACTGCCACGAATGAAGACGAAAAAAGTACTCTTTCATCAAGGCAATGCCCCGTGTCACAAGTCGATCACAACAATGGCACCCTATTCTCCAGATCTGGCCCCTAGTGACTGCTGGCTGTTTGTTGACCTCAAAAGAATGCTCCAGAGAAAGAGATTTAGCTCCAATGAAGAAGTGATATTAGAAACTGAGGTGTATTTTGAAGCCAAAGACAAACCGTTCTACAAAAAAGGCATCAAATTGTTACAGAAATGTTGGAATCGGTGTATCACCCTAGAAGGAGACTATATTGATGAATAAAGTCGAAAATTGTTTTATTTGTTAGAACCTGGACTTATTGAGTGATGTGTAATGTCCCTATCTTGACTCTCCAGCCTATCACGTAACAAGGGTCTGTATGTCCCTATCCTGTCTCTCCAACCTGTCACGTGACATGGGTTTGTATGACTCTATCCTGTTTCTCTAACCTGTCACGTGACAAGGTTGGTTAGTTGGCTTTATGGCATATCAACCCTTTTAGGTTATTTAACATCAAAGTATCTTTATACATATAACATGATTCGTAAACGAGCTTTGAGGAATAGGGAGTACCCCTTCATTGCCATTTTTCCTAGGTCCACTCTGGCCTGGAGTGATAGCACCTGATAGGGTCCTATCAATAGGTCAAATAGAACTGTTTGACATTCAAATTGTGCGAAAACAAATGACTTGCGCTAAATTGAATTGTTAGAAATCGAACTGTTTGATCATTTAATTGCGTGTAAACAAAAGACTGATCTTTAATTGAATTGTTTGTGATACATAGCAGTACTTGAAACCATTTAACTGTGTACAAAAGAATGAGCTTAGACTCGTTTAAAAACGTTATCAACTAAATGTGTTTCCAAATCATATATTCAAAATATTTGTATGAAGAGGATTTGGCATTAAATAACCTACAACGGTTGATATGCCATAAAACCAAACCAAACCAAACCGTCAAAAGCATTCAGGACTGATACGCAAAAAAGTAATTAACAAAAAAAAAAAAAAAAAAAAAAAAGAAGAAAAACATTTACGTAGACTAAATGTGTATAAAAATGAATACTCAGAAAAAATATTTTTTAGATTATTACTTATTGCTAAAAATTGTACATAAGACAGTTCAACTCAACCTCTTATTATTTGTTTTTTGTTGGATGTTTTTATTTATAATTCATTTCAGCATTAACCTTTTATCTCAGTACGGGGGGAGGAGGTGTCCTTGTGGTATAATGATTAAAGCACTAGACTGCGGAATCGTAGTAAGCGAGTTCGAACTCCAGTCGCTCTATTACGTTCACTTTCGAACAAATACCTTTGGGAAAGTTATGAACCCCCTTATCCTCCCAGCTATGGGTTAATTATCATTACTACTGTTCTTCTAGAAAGATGGCTTTGGCATTAAATAACACACGAAGGTTGATATGCTATTAAACAAAGAAACCCAAACCCACCTCTATTACAGAATGACTTTTGAGAGAAGTCAGAAAAAAAAACACCTTGTATATATTAATATACATATATGAACAAAAGAAATATTTCATTGTAACTATTTATTTTTTTATTGTCTTCAACTAGTTTCGACTTTATGTCATCTTCAGGTTTTGTGAAGAAAATATTTTAAAAGGTATATCTAGGCAACACACCTTTTCTTATACATGTTTCGTAGTAAATCAGAGAAAATTATTTTTTGACTGCATTTGATTTTTTTTCTTTTTGTCTTGTATAATTTCTTAAGTTGAATTTTAAAAAATGCTTGGAATTTTCTCTTTAAGCACTTTCTACCATAATTGGTCATTTTCAAGGATAAAAAAACAAAATATTTTTTCTTTGAAATCCCGAGACATTTTAGTAATTAATACTTGAGACGTTTTCTGTCCCGGGTGTGCATATGTTTTTTCTTTTGACTTGGCATGGGTGTTGGTTGATTATTTTCAAGCAGTGCGAATGATTTTTGTTTTTTCTTTTTTTTATGAATTTTTTCCCCCCAGATATCGGTTTGTATCATATTTTTTATTTACAAATTGTATCATTTGTTTTTTTCACATTGTCGGAATCTTAGAATAGCTATAACTCACACACACACACACACACACACACACACACACACACACACACACACACACACACACACATATATATATATATATATATTTATATATATATATACTTTCTTTAAGAAAAAACAACGAAACCGGTCACATAGGATTATAAATTTTATAATCCTATGTGACCGGTTTCGTTGTTTTTTCTTAAAGAATTTATTGCTCTGTATTATTGGTACATTGAGCTCTTTACCAGGAAAATTTTAAATATTCATTCATGAATAATTTCTTGTCCTGATGGAATTACTCCTAACTCCGGTTTAACTGGACCAAGAATACTATATATATATATATATATATATATATATATATATATATATATATATATATATATATATAATAAAACAAAAAAACAAGGTATTCAGAGGTTGAGTTTATTTATAATTGAATAATCTGCCAACGTTTAATATTTCGGTTTTTATATTAAAATGTAATATGTATGTGTGTGTGTGTGTGTGTGTGTGTGTGTGTGTGTGTGTGTGTGTGTGAATGCAAAATATGGGGCTGTAGAATACACCGAATGCATCTGTACGGGTGGGGCGGAGCGGTGCGGTAAGACACCTCTCATGAGTGTCCTAGTATGACACTAAACCATCAAATAGTGAGGCTCTAGTCCTGAAGCTGTGGGGAATATGGAGTACCGCTTCATTGCCATCGCTCCCAGATTCACTTTGACTGGAGTGTTACTGACTGTTAGGAGCCCATCCGTAGGTCAAATAAAACTATTTAATCATTTACTATATTTGAAACCATTTAACTGAGTACAAACTAATGATTATTAATTAATAGAATTATTAGTATTTGATATCAATACTGAAAACCATTTAACTGTGTAAAAATAGAATTTTTAGTGTTGGATAGCAATACTTGAAACCATTTGACTGTGTGCAAACAAATGAACCTTGGCTCGTTTAAAAATGTTACCAACGAACTAATCACTAAAAATCAGAGATGATATATATATATAAACATGATTTTCCATTAAATTGCCCATCAAGAGTTGATGTGCCATTAAACCAAATAACCTATTTATGCATGAATGAAAAGCCAGTGTTAAGTTTTTTCATAAAACCATCTTCAGGACGATGTTAGTATGTGATGTTATGG
>OY757939.1:21511431-21641431 GCA_963585895.1 Sepioteuthis lessoniana
GTTATGGCTCATCCAAAAATTATTTTCAAATGAACAAAATAGAATGAAAAACTGAGATGATTTTTAGCGTTTTATCATCGTTAATAGCAAATACGTTAGCCTTCCTTGGAAAAATATTAAAAAGGAATGAATAAATTAAAATAAAACAAAAATTTTGAACACAAATTACGTCGTATACATTTTAAAATAGAACGCATACCCGCCTCCCCACAAAAAATAACAACACTTAAACGTGGACGTATTATTCATATATAAAGAAATACAACCTCTGAATATCTTTTTTTTTGTTTTTCATATTCTATACTTACATGATGTCGAATTTATTTCTATTTTTCCCTGATATATATATATATATATATATATATATATATATATATATATATATATATAATGGCATAACACTGATGATTTTTTTAAAACGCACCGTATTTGAAAAAAAATCTTTTTGAGACTCCCCACCAGGGCTTACAAAATTTTAATCCAGCGCATGATATAATCCGTTTGGTTTGGTTTCTTTTTTTAATATGGGTTATTTAATACCAAAGCCATCCTTGCAGAAAGATAGGAGTGGTGATATTTTATACGTAGCTTGGTGGGGGGGGGGACAAAAAGTTGCATACCATTCCCAATGGTATCTGACCGAAAGGGAACGTAAAAGCGCGACTGGAATTCGAACTCACAACGCAGTCCAGCACATTTGCCACTATGCCACGGGGTCTTTCCTGGATATGATCAGATTAAGAGTAAAAAATGATCGAAGCTGAAAGTATTGCCCACTTACCTTGACAAATAAAAGGGTATATTTTGCGCGATGATGAATTTCAGGTGCGTCTGACTGTTGCGTCAAGTCAACTATTGTCAGTTTTAAGTACCAGCCTGGGTAGAATTGTCTGGGTGGAAAGAGAGAGACAGAGAGAGAGAGAGAGAGGACTTTTTACAGCTGTGACTGCAAAAATGCATACAGCATTTGTGCAAGATGCATTTTACCTAGAAAAATAAAACGACGCCCCAACCAAAAAACAAAAAAAACAAAACAAAAAAAACAAAAAAACAAAACAAAAACAAAACAAAAACAAAAACAAACAAATAAACAAGCAAGCAATCAATTTCGATTTAATTGATTTAATTGAATTATTTGCAAGCATGAGTCAAAAGTTTTGCAATAATCGCTTTCGTGTAAGTTTGCGGCGTGTATATCACGCAGATCAAACCGTGAAAAGTACCCGCTGTGGTTGGTAGTATCGTGGTAATTGGTGTGTTGACACATTGTGCTAGGGTAGTTGCTTCGTGGACTGCGATATGGTAGTAAGCAGGTTCGAACTCCAGTCATGCGATTATGTTCACTTTCGGACTAATCCAGGAACTATAATATAGGAACCTTATAATATAGGAACTATAATATAGTTCACGTTCGGACTAATCCAGGAACTGTAATATAGGAACCTTTTTATATGGGTTAAAAAGTACCACTATTGTCTTTCTACAAGAAAGGCTTTAGTATTAAATAACCCACGAAAGTTGATATGCCATTAAACCAAGAAAACAAACCAAACCAAACCAAATCAAACCAAACAATTTGTACATTTCTTTACTCCGTGTGTGATTTGAAAGCTGCGCAGATGAACGTGCGGCAAAACCGGTAACGCATCGGGAGACAGCCTCCTGAGACCAGGCGATTCAGATTAACGCCCCCCCCCCGCAAACACCTGGCAGAAAACATGTGTTGTGCTAAAGGTAAAAGCGCTGTTGATCAAAGTATAGTTATCAGATGGCTGTGGAAATTTCGCTCGACTTGCAAGAAAGATGGGCCGAAAACTGGATTTCGAGGCCGTGCTCCGAGCCATAAACGCAGATCCAGTGATTAGCACTGGGAGAGTATCAGACTGTGAGATCAGCATCTCACAGTCCCGGATGGTTCGTCACTTTCATGACCTCGGCAAAATTTATGAGGAGCTGCAGAACTGTGCCTTACATTATCAAAATATTGCGAAACCTTTGACTTACCCAAGTATTTTTCACATATTTCTTATACACGGGCTGTTCCTAAAGTAATGCCACCAATTTATTTACATGGAAACTACAACATATTAACAAGAACCCTTCCAGTGGTCTAATGATAAGAGAACTATGGTAGTAAACAATTATTAACAAGGTTTGGTTTGCTTTGGTTTTATGGCATATCAGCCATTATTGGTATATTTAATTCTAAATCCTGTTTTTACATACGTATATATTGAATATGTGGTTTGTAAACTTATTTTGTAGATACCTACTGTTAAACAAAAACATCCAACACAAATCAAATAACAGGAGGTTGAGTTGAACCGTCTTCTTATGTACAATTTTTACCAACAAATAACAAAAATATTTTTGTGTGAGTATTCATTTTTGTACACATTTAGTCTACGTAAATGTTTTTCTTCTCTTTTCTTTTTTCAATTGCTTTTTGGCGTATCAGTCCAGAATGCGTTTGATGTTTTGGTTTGGTTTTATGGCATATGTAGGTTATTTAATCCCAAATTCTCTTTATACAAATATTCTAAACATATGATTTGGAAACACATTTAGTTGATAACGTTTTTAAACGAGTCTAAGCTCCTTCTTTTGTACACAGTTAAATGGTTTCAAGTACTGCTATGTATCACAAACAATTCAATTAAAGATCAGTCATTTCTTTATACACAATTAAATGATCAAACAGTTCTATTTCTATCAATTCAATTTAGCATAAGTCAACATAGTTAAATGCTTCCAAGTACTACTATGTATCACTAACAATTCAATTAAAGATCAGTTATTTGTTTATACACAATTAAATGACCAAACAGTTCTATTTCTAACAATTCAATTTAGCATGAGTCAACAAAGTTAAATGGTTTCAAGTATTTTTATCAATCACTAACAATTCAATTAAAGATCAGTCATTTCTTTATACACAATTAAATGATCAAAGAATTCTATTTCTAACAATTCAGTTTAGCATGAGTTATTTGTTTGCACTTAGTTTAAATGTCAGATAGTTCTATTTGACCCGTAGATAGGAGACTGCTACTTCGGACCAGGACTAAGTTTATTGCTTAGTGCCTGAGGTGCCTCTAAAGGGAAATGCCGCCAGGGTCAAGAATTTTTTCATCGGGCGCGCATGAATCGAGACTCATGCGCGACCCCAACCATAAAACGGCCTTTTCTGACACGGTGAGATGCCAGATAAATCACAGTATTCTTCCAACACAGTTGGTTATGCACATTTTTTGACGATTAACTTACCATCAGCCCACATGCCCGTGGTGTAATGGTTATCGTCGTAGAAAATGGACACGGCGATACGAGTTCAAATCCTGGACGAGACTGATTGCATTTCACATAGCACTAATACCCTTGGGAAAGGTATGAATCCAATTATTCTCCCTCCAGCTATGGGTAAATAGTAGGGCAGACTAAGTTCTTCAGCCTTGGTGAGGCAACTAGTCTAGGAGAAGGAAAACTCTGAATTCAAACCTGTTAAACTCCGCTTAAAAATTGACCTTGTGTCATATCCTGCCCGATCGGAGGGGTTGGTAAATATGATCAGCCCACATACTGGATTTGTAAAAGGGGCTCCAAAAGTAATGTCTCAATTTTTTTATTATATTGTCCCGCTCATCAGAGGTGAATTTTGGTGGCATACCAGTAAATGATGGGTCTTACCCTTAATAAATCATAGTTTTCTTCCTTGTTGTGATAGAAAGACTGTGGCAAATTGGCGTCTGACATGAAAGCAGATGCGTTTGACTGAATTCCTCCTTGCTGAAAAATTGCCCGATTAAGAGTCATCAGTGTTTGTTAGTGTAAAGAAGGAAGTGCTGCTACAGTGTTGGGACCGCCAGAAATAGCTTCTTTTTCTGTGTATCCACCTGTCTTACCACCTGTCTCTTCCGGTCATCGTTCTTAGTTAGTCATCTAGATGTCATCTACTTTGATTTAGTTTGCTTTGGTTTTATGGCATATCAACCATTGTTTGGTATTTATGTCAAATCCTGTTTTTATATATATTTTACATATATATTAAATATATCATTTATAAACACCTTCTATAGATAGACTCAGTTAAATATTCAAACAGTTCTATTTCTAACAATTCAATTTAGCATGACTCAATAAAGTTAAATGGTTCCAAGTATTGCTATCAATCACTAAAAAATCAATTAAACATCAGTCATTTGTTTACACACAGTTAAATGATCAAGCAGTTCTATTTCTAACAATTCCATTTAGCGCAAGTCATTTGTTTGCACTCAGTTTAAATGTCAAACAGTTCAACTTGACTCATAGATAGGACCCTATCAGGTGCAACCCACTCCCGGCCAGAGTGGACCTGGAAGCGATGGCAATGAAGGGGTACTCCACATTCCCCGAAGCTCCAGCATTACTAGAGCTTCTTCATGAAATTGTTTTAGTGTCATATCGAGGACACTCATTGGGAGGATCTTACTCCTCTGTAGAGATGCTGTTGGTGTATTTTATTGCTTCAGCCGACTGGGCTATGTCATATAGTGTCTGCATAGAGTTATTGAATGTAAGATTTTGCTAGTCGGCCAATACTGGTGTGTCTGTGCGTAGGAGTCCATCGCTTATGAGTTTGTCCTTATATCCAATGCTTTGCAGATCTTAGTCGTCTTCCTTGGATGGTTTGTAAGATAAGATGTAAGTGGCCGCACAGCAGCTGTTTTATGGGATGCTTCTTCTAGGATTGTTCAAAACATCATGTAGTAATATTGTGTAGTTTTTATCGAACTTTTTCTCTAAGCGTTTCGTTAGAATTCGAGTGATGCAACCATACAGTAGTACTAACACAGCTACCACTGAGAAGAATTCCCGTTTTATTTTATCAGAGATTAGATTTCCATGTGGTCGATAACCTGTCGATAGTAGTCTTTACTTTACCTAAGTGTATGTTAACTTTGCTGTCAGTACCGGCTCGATGGCCGAGTAAGTTGATTACCTGTCTCTTCCATGGACCAGAGAATATGACATTAATGCACTATCTGAAAGAGGAAGCGAACGCACGACCGTCAGCTAGCTAGATATACTTAAATAAATTGATACCTTTTGGCTATGCAGTAAGGAATAGTAAGTTGAAACTTTAACCCTAACGTAGTTTTTTTCTATCTCTTCAATCGAGGAAGATGGAGTTTGATTTTAAAGGCATATAAACCTGTCTAGGGTAGTTTTATGCCTAGAGGTAAGGAAATTGCTTAAAAGTGCGACTGGAGTAACTACAATGTCTCAGTTCAGCATTTTACCCACTACGCCGCAGGAACTTCTCTTACATAATACCTCGTATCCCTGTCTAATAAAATAATTTGTGCACAGTTCCATGGCTTCAAGTATTCCTAATACAAATAATTTGCACAGTTCTATAGCTTCAAGTATTCCTATCTAACACTAATTACATGTTTTGAAGTAATTATTTCTATTTAATAATAGTCTTTTGTTTGTACACAGTCATATGGTTTTAAGTAACTAATTATAATTTTTAGTAAGCAATTATAGCTTCAAGTAACGATTCCTAATACAAAGAATTTACTGTAATATATAAAATTTTCCTAATACAAATAATGTATAAACAGTTGTATGGTTTTAAGTATTTCTATCTAATACTAATAACTATATGGTTTCATATAGTTATTAATATTTAATAATAATTATTTATTTGCACACAGTTATATAGTTTCAAGTAACTAATTCTTAGTAAACAATTTTAAGTAAAGTTGGTGACTCTGGGCGGCGGGGGGTTGAAGGCCTCCTTTTTAAAAGCTACTACACCGACGTGTAGGGGAGAGGGCTACTCTTTTCCCTGGATTTCTCTATTTTACCCTTGATGTGTACCTTACAATGCTGAATGTTAAACAAGGAGGTATCAAGTACCATTTTTTGAATCTTTGGTATGACTCGATCAGAGATTGAGCCCCGGTTTCCCGGGCCATTGGTGAACACTCTAACCACTAGGAACTCCAAGTAACTATTCTTAATTCAAAGAATTTACAGTAATATATAAAGTGTTCCTCTCTAATACAAATAATCTATAAATAGTTATACGATTTCAAGTATTTCTATCTAATCCTAATTACAATATTGTTTCGTGTCAGGGGGGTGTTCTTGTGGTGTAATGGTTAAAGCGATGGACTGCGGAATCGTAGTAAACGAGTTCGTACTCCAGTCACGCTATTACGTTCACTTTCGGGCAAATACCCTTGGGAAAGGTATGAACCCCCTTATCCTCCCAGCAATGGGTTAAATAGTACCACTACTGTTCTTTTAGGAGAATGGCTTTGGTATTAAATAACATACAAAGGTTGACATACCATTAAACAAAGAAACCGAACTGTTTCATGTCATCATTTCTATCAAATAATAGTCATTTTGAGTATAATGTTCGCTAATGGTCTGATAGACCGGAGTTCAATCCCATATCGAATCATATCAAATCCTCAACAAATGGTACACGATGCCACCTTGCTTAACACTCCGCATTATAAAGTACAGATTAAGGGTAAAGTGGAGCAACCAGGGAAAGGAGTAGCACCCTTCCCTACACCTCCGTGTTGTAGCAATTGAAAAGGGAGCCTTTCGGTTAACCTCGATTGCGGTCACCAACTTTACTTACTTTACTATTTGCACACCGTTCTATCGTTGTAAAGTTGGCAACCTTAGTCGAGGGTGACTCGAGGGCTCCCTTTTCAATAGCTACTACACCGAGAGCACTACTTCATTCCCTGAATTGCACCTCTTTACCCTTGATCCTTACCTTATAGCGCTGAGTGCTAATCAAGGCAGCATCAAGTACCATTTTTTGAATCTTTGGTATGACTCGACCTGAGATTGAACCCCGGTCTCCCGGACCATTGGCGAATGCCATCAAGTACTCCGTAATTTAGTTCTTAGCCATTTAAAAAAACAGGGAATCAGTCTAGAAGGAAAACTTTTAAATCAGACCTGTTAGACCCACTTAAAAATTGACCTTGTGTCACATCTTGCTCATGCACTGGTGGTGGGGAAATATATACATTGTACGTTTACATTTAAATTTGTTTTTTCAGGTTTTGCAACACGGTTACATGATATCAGGGTTTTCCTCTCTTATGGAAATGCAACGATGAAACGTCACGCAATATCATATTTACCAACCCCTCCGCTCGAGCAGGGTATGATATAAGGTCATTTTTTAAGCGGAGTTTAACAGGTCTGAATTCCGAGTTTTCCTTCTTGACAAGTTGCCACACCAAGGCTGAAGAACCTAGTCTGCCCTACTATTTACACATAAATGGAAGGAGAATAATTGGATTCATACCTTTCCCAAGGGTATTAGTACTATGTGAAATGCAATCAGCCTGGTTCAGGGTTTGAACTAGTGTTACCGTGTCCATTTCCTAGGACGATAACCATTACACCACGGCCTCCTCCAAAACATCACACAATATGAATTTTAAAGCTACTTCGTCCTAAAGAAAACAATCTGGAAATAGTGTTATGAATGCGAAAGGAACGATTTGGAAGAAAATTAACGTCTTATTTCTTGTTAATATCTGTGTTCATAAATATAGCTTCCGTATCGGTGCTTTGAGAATACACCTTGTTATAGTTTTCTTTTTTTTAATTTTGATATTTTTAGATTTGAATTTAATTTAGTTTTAAAACGGAAAATCGCACCTTAAAAAGCGGGTTACATATCGACTATATAATTTCTTAAATGTCAATTGGTTTAGTGATTGTAACGAATATGAAAGAATTTAAGAGGTACAGAAATGTTTGCGTCTGATAGTACAGGGTTGTTTTTAAAAAATCGGGGGTGGGGAGAGTACTCGTAGCGTAATGGCTAAAGTGATGGACTGCAGTCATAAAACTAGAGAGTTCGAATTATAGTTGCGCTTTTATGTTCACTTTTGAACTAATACCCTTACGAAAGATATAAATTCCATGCAAGCTGTAGGTTTAATAGTACCACTACTGTTCTTCTTAAATGATGGCTTTGGAGTTAAATATTCCACTAAGGTTGATATGCCTTGAAATAAAGAAACTAAACCATCTATCTTCACTGGCTACTATTATTTATGATATTGTTATTTATGCTTTTTCTATTCTCTTAATTCCCAGCTGTAGGTTAAATAGTACCTCGACTGTCCTTCAACAAGGATGGCTTTGGTATGAAATAACCCTCGAAAGTTGATACGCCATTAAACAAAGAAACCAAATCTAAAAAAAAAAAAAAGAAAGGTTATCGTCCTTATGAAGGGGTACTCCACATTCCCGTGATCTCAAGAACGGGAGCCTCACCAGTAGATGCAGTTTAGTGTCATACCACCTTTTGTGAGTATTTACCAACCCCTCGGCACAGCCAGGATGTGACATAAGGTCAGTTTTTAAGTCTGAGTTTTTCTGTTGTCCCTGTCCCTGTCAGGGACAGGAACAGCGTCTCGACTGTATAATTAACTGAAACATTATGATATGATTTCAAACAGTATCCACATTTTCACCATACTCATCAACACATAGAAATGTTTACATTTTTTTAACACGCTGTATCCTTGGAATGCTGAGATATTTAGTCGAGTCTTCCACTTACCAAAGACCTACATTAGCATCAGTATACCCATGATATACTAACATCAAACACAATATAAGAAAAGATAAACTTCTTTAATAATTTACTAAGTTTTTTGCTTAGATGTGACATTAGGCTATATGAACAGAGCATCCAGTGAGACTGGAACTCACTTGTGAAAGTTTGCTAGTCTAGCTTGCTAACCATTATACCACCCAAGGCACCCTCGTAATTTACAAACTTTTTGCTTAGATGTAGCCCAAGTCCAAATGAATCGGGTACTGAATGAGACTCGAACTTACTCGTGAAGTTTTACTTGTCCAGCTTGCAAACCGTGGCGCCAAACTCGTTCACATATACAAGAACATTAACATTTGATATATATATTTTACATACAATGGTATTGAAAGAAAAAATATATAGATGTGTCCCAACGGATACAAATCTACAGATATTGCTCCATGAACAAACAGTATGAGGAAGGGGTACAAAAAAGAAAAAAAGCTTACTTGATAAGTGAAGGTAATATAACCATGTGGCTTTACCATTCCTTGTCAGAGACAGAGACAATGTCTCGGAGTCAAAAAGAGATTTCTGGACTCTCATGTGATACTCTACGATGCTCCTATTGAAGGGAAATAATTATCATAGGGGTATATTTGTTGTATCTCTACAATTTGAACTAACCTTAGCATATGCTAATTATCATGGGGTATATTTGTTGTATCCCTACAATTTGAACTAACCTTAGCATATGCTAATTGTATCCCTACAATTTGAACTAACCTTAGCATATGCTTATTGTATCCATAAAAGAGGTATCCGTTGTGTAATGGTTATCGTCGTAGGAAATGGACACGGCGACACGAATTCAAACCCTGGACGAGGCTGTTTGCATTTTTACATAGCACTAATACTCTTAAGAAAGGTATGGATCCAATTATTCTCAGTCCAGCTATAGGTAAGTAGTAGAACAAACTGGGTTCTTTAGCTCTGGTTAGGCAACCAATCTAGGAGAAGGAAAACAAAATTAAAACCTGTTAAACCCCGTTTAAAAAGTGACCTTATGTCACATCCTGGCTGTGCCGAGGGGTTGGTAAATACACACAAAAGCGGGTGTCCTGGGTATGACACTAAACTGCATCTACTGGTGAGGCTCCAGTTCTTGAGATCAGGTAAATGTGGAGTACCCCTTCATTGTCATTACTCCCTGGTCTACTCTGACCGGGAGTCGTGATACCTGTTAGTGTCAAATTGATCTGTTTGTGCTATATAATCGTAAACTGTTTGTATTAAAAATCTTTATTTGAGGCTATAATTGTTTATTGAGATTGTTTGACTATTTGTAATCATATTACTGTGTGTAAAGAAATAGTTATTATTAAATAGAAATAGTTACTTAAGAGTATCAGCCCAGTTGGCTGGGGATGTAGAATACACCGACTGCATCTCTGCAGAGGGTTAAGACCCCCCCCCCGCAACGAGTGTCCTGGATATGACATGAAACAATCTGATGAAAAGCCTCCAGTAATATCGGAGCTTTGGGGAATGTGGAGTACCCCTTCATTGCCACTGTTCCCAGGACCACTCAGGCCGGAGTGGTAGCTCCTGGTAGGGTTCTCTCTATGAGTCAAATAGAACTATTTGACATTGAAACCGAGTGCAAACAAATGACTTGTGATAAATTGAATTGTTAGAAGTAGAACTGTTGGATCATTTAACTGTGTAAACAAATGACTGTTGTTTAACTGAACTGTAAGTAATAGATAGCATAAGTAATGGAACCATTTAACTTTGTTGACTGATTCAAAACTTAATTCTAAGAAATAGAACTGTTGGATCATTTAACTCTGTGTATCTACAAGGTGTGTTTACAAATCATATATATTTTATATATATGTAAAAGCAGGACTTGGCAGTAAATCCTTAAGAATGGTTGATATGCCATAAAACCAAAGCAAACCAAATAAACTTAAAAGAATACAATTATTATTATTAGATGAGAATATTTGAAACTATAGAACCGTGTGCAGATTATCTGTATTGGATAGGAATACTTGATATCATATAACTGTGCAAAAAACTTAAGTTACACACAATCTGTAAATAGTTCAGCGAGTTAAAAGTTTTGCTATATTTTTGTAGTACGTGCTACTTTGTGGTACGTACACAAAGTGATCGAAGCAATTCAAGCTGTGGGAAAGTACTCGCTGTTGTTGGTAGTATTGTGGTAGTTGGTACGCTAATATGTTGTGATTTAGAAGCCGTAAAGATGAACGTACAATGTTGCCTAATTCGGGAACTTATGCTCTGTGAGTTCGAACAGGGCCGTGGGGCAGTGGAAACAACCTAGAATATTTATTGTGCAGAAGGTGAAGGCGCTGTTGATCACAGTTTATTGACCGGATGGTTGAGGAAATTCTGTTCGGCTTGCAAGAACCTCGACGATCAGGCAAAGTCAGGTAGGCCTACTACTGTGGGTTCCGAGGCCGTGCTCCAAGGCACTGAGGTAAATTCGGTGAGTAGCATCCGGAGAGTATCAGGCGAGCTTGGCATTCCACTGCTTTATGTACTTCGTTACTTTCATGACCTCGGCAAAAGAGCTATCAAATTTTGTCTAACTTTACCAAAATATTACAAAACTTTTAATTCTCCATTGTATAAAAGTTCAACGTACGCAATCCCTTAACGTCTAAGCATAAAACAACACCTGACAGGTTGATATGCCGTTAGGATCAATAAATCACTCAAACAAATATAAAGGGATATGTCAATTTAATTAGACATGAAACTCAATCTTTATTTGTCAAAAGTAGAGTACAGTGACAGTATTTCCCCAAGGAACTTCAAGGCGGTTACCATTCTTAAAGAAGTGCTTTTTCGCAGATTGACAGGCAATGTTTATAATTTTTTTTTAGGATTTCATAATCCTGGTCTTTGACAAATCTATGGAAAGTTTCGAGACAGTTGTCTTCGCATTTAATAATCTCTTGTTCATTGAGAGCCGCACCTAGAAAAACAAAAACAAAGATAAAAACAAAATAATTTAAAACAAATTTACTTTCCATAATTAATTTATTTATTCATTTATTTGTTTAGTTCTAGATAAAGTAACAAGTATGGATAAATACGGATTTCAAAAGACGATGTGAATTTGAGTCTCACCGAGAACTTATCTTTTTTTGTTGCTTATGGTTAATCCTAAAGAATCTGAAAAAGGGTCTGAAGGAAATGATCTGTTGGTTGCTGTTTTAAGGCATATCAACGCTTATGAGTTATTTAATGCTTGATCCTTTATATATATATATATATATAGTGTAATCGGATGGAAACTGGAACTTGGTTAAGCCGTCATTATAAACTTATTTCTGCAGAGAATGTTACTATACTCTTCGTCTCGTCAGATGACTTTTTACATGCTTTTCTCGAAGTTGCAGAACAGCAAATGTGGAATTACAATTCGTATTTAAAAATTAAAAAGAAAATAAATAAATAAGAATAAAAATTATTTAAATTCAAAGGCGAGGGCGGAGGGGGTCAAAATTAGAAGCATCAAGAAACAGGAGTAGGGTTTCTCTGTAGGTAAACCCATCCTAATTTACGTACTTGTCGGTGGTCCCGTAGCAGGTACGATTTTCTAAACAATCTACGATCGTAGAACGAATGACTATCCCCATATATATTTTACATTTACTCCTAATACATCTGTTAATTATCTCAGCTGTTGTTATCCTTGATATTCCTCTTAATTTAATTAGGAACAAGATAATTAAATAAGATAAAGGTAAAGAATTTTTTTATCGTAGCTATCAAGTGCTTTTAATTGACCCTAAAAATGGTACAGGGGAATTAACTACTTCAGAGTCAAAGACCTTAATTTTTGGATTATATCCGGCGTTCATCGGATCATCATCCGGTGATATCCACTACTGAGTTGATCGTTTTTAATTTCTAATAAATCTATATCATTGTCCTTGCAATTACATAGGGATCAGTGTTTCAGCGGCTCTCAGTCAGGATAATTTGAATTTTCCTCGATGTCTACATTTAAACACGAGCTGATTTCTTTCGTTCGAGTTGTAAGCGAATAGCTTCTAGGAATCTTTATTTTTAAACGAGCCAGAACTCATTTGTTTGCACACAGTTAAATGGTTTCCAGTCTTGCTACTAAACATTAGTATTTCTGGTTATCAAGTATTTCTATCTAATTTAATATTAATTAGTTTGCTCATAGTAAATAATATCAATCATTTTTTGTACACAGTTACATTATTTCAAGTATTGCTCGTTAGCATTAGTAATTCTATTTATCAAATATTCCTATCTAATACGAACAACTCCCATACAGCTATATGGGTTCAAATCCCTATTACTACTAATAATAATTCCACGCAAAAATATTGAATCGTTAAATTTAACTCGTAGATGGGACCCCAGCAAGTACTACTACTCCGGACCTGAGTGGATCTGTGAGTAGTGGTAGTGAAAGAGTACTCCACATTGCATTAACTCCAAGACTGAAGCCTAACAATTAGATCCAGCTTAATGTCATACCAAGGATACAAAATGGTTTCAAGCATTGCTGTCTAACATTAATCATTCTATTCAGCATTATTCATTTGCTTGCACACAGTTAGTTGAAGTATCGCTATCCAATACTTATAATTTTATTTCATATTAGTCAATTGTTCACACATAGTTAAATAGTTTCAAATATAGTAAATGATAGAATAGTTCTATTTGATCGTTAGATGGGACCCTAACAGGTACTAATACTCTGGGTGGGGGGTGTCCTCGTGGTGTAATAGTTAAAACGATGGATGGTGGAATCGCAGTAAGCGAGTTCAAACTCTAGTCGCGCCATTACGTTCATTTTCGAACAATTACCCTTGGGGAAACCTCCTTATCCTCCAAGCTATGGGTTAAACAGTACCACTTCTATTCTTCTAGAAGGAAGGAGTTGGCATTACATAACCTGCAAAGTTTGATATGCCATTAAACGAAGAAACCAAACAACCAACCATTTCGAGAAGGAAATGGAGGTCCATGAAAAGATTGAAAAGATCCATATTACATCAGAGATCCTTAAACCCAGAATAAAGGAAAGTAAATAAAATAGAAATATCAGGACCTTTCCTGAGAGTTTTAAAAACCTATGGGATATGAAGGATACCAATTATAGTCGGAGAACGTGGAACAATCTCGTAAAAACTTAGAAACTTGAAAGGTAAATGGAAACACGAAGAAGAATTGATTCTGTCCACTCCATTTATATTGTTAGAATCAGTTAGAATACTTAGAAAAGTCCTTGTGAGCTGAGGAGACTTGTTGTCACTCAACCTTCAGTGAAAAATCACCAGTTAAAACTGGTGTGGAAAACACACATCAAGCAAAAATGAAAATTGGCATCTTCATCTAAAACTGATGAAGATGAAAAGATGCAATTAACACTGCTAGTTTGTAACAAACAAACAAACAAAATAATAACAGAGATTGCATCGAGAGATATAAAAAGAACTCCCATCTAACATTGCTGGTAGACTCGAAAAGTTGTCAGTAGATCCCAGTCGACGAAAGAAATGTGATAAACATGCCTTTGTATTTGGGTTACCTAGTTTATCAATGTTTTCATAATTCAGGACGGCCATCTTTGTTTGTTTGGGTTTTATGGCATATCAACCTTTGTAAGTCATTTAATACCAAATCCATTTTTATACAAATGAACAGTTCTATTTCAAATAATTCAGTTTAGTATAAATACACAGTTTAATTGTTAAAACATTTCTATTTCAAGATATTCAGTTTAGTCAAACAGTTCTATTTCAAACAATTCAATTAAGTACAAGTATAGTTTTTGTTTATGCACAGTTAAATGTCAAAACAATTCTATTTCAAACAATTCCGTTAAGCATAAGTACAGGTTCAATGTCAAAAACAGTTCTATTTCAAACAATTTGGTTTAGCAACAAAAACAGTTCTATTTCAAGCGATTCAATTTCGCGTAAGTAGACAGTTTAGGTCTATTTGACCCATAGATAGGACCTTATCAGGTGCTATCACTCTGGGCCAGAGTGGACCTGGGAGCAATGGCAATAAAGGAGTACTCCGCATTCCCCAAAGCTCCAGAATTACTGGAACCTCACCATCAGATTGTTTAGTGTCATATCCAGGATACTCGTTGAGAGGAGGCGGTCTAACCACTCTGCAGAGATGCAATTGGTGTGTTCTACAGCCCCAGCCGATTGGGCAAGGCTATTTTAGTGAGTTTCCAAATCATTCCATCAAAGAGGGGACGAACGTCGTTGCATCTTCTAAAGGCTTCTATTGAAAGGAACCTCTTAACTAAAGTTAAAATCCCAAAACATTTATATATAGTTGATGACACGTGGATTCGGGAAAATAATTTTCATTCAAAAATGCTATGTCACTATTGTCTTGTTCATTGCTTCTCTGATAGCAAACATGTCAACGCAACATTTTTCTACATAATCTTTTCTCTTAACCCCAGGTTGAAACTAGTTGAGAACAATAAAAAAGTAAATAACACTCACATATAAGAAAAAAAAAATTCCATTTCGTATTATCACTAATTTAATTTTCTCAGCTATGGAAGTCATTTTGAACGAAAATATGAGGATCTCATAGAGCGTTTCCTTCTATCTTTTCTATAATCTGATTTGATGAAGCTTCATTTTGGAAATCTAGGGAGTGTGGAATACCCCTTCATTGCCATTACTCCCAGGTTCATTCTGGCCCGGAGTGGTAGAACCTTTTAGGGACCCGTTTAGATCTGTTCAAAAATTATTCGTAATCGATAAAACCGTGTGTAACTCTCCCCAAGAAGCTTAAGAGATAGCTACATAAAAATAAAAATATGAACGTACAATGAACGCTATTCCCTAATCTCCTTAGACAGGTTGACATGCTGTTAAAATCAAGCAATTAATCTATTCATCTATCGTCTGCAAATCCACGTTTCTTTCAGGAAAGACTTCAGCGTTGGGAATGAAAAACATTTTCAGCCAAGCACGTGATAAGTCCAACCCCACCTCCAACAGCCATGAGTCAAAAGTTTTGCAATATTTTTGTAACGTAAGTCACAATTTGGCTGCTCCGAGTGCAAACAAATGACTTATGATAAATTGAATTGTATGAAATAGAACAGTTTGATCATTTAAATGTATGTAAACAAATGACTGATATTTAACTGAGGTGTCCGTGGTGTAATGGTTATTGTCGTAGGAAATGGACACGGCGACACGAGTTTCAAATCCTGGACGAGATTGATTACATTTCACATAGCACTAATACCCTTGGGTAAGGTATGAATCCAATTATTTACCCTCCAGCTATGGGTAAATTGTAGGGCAGACTAGGTTCTTCAGCCTTGGTGAGGCAACTAGTCTAGGAGAAGGAAAACTCTGAATTAAAACCTGTTAAACTCTGCTTAAAAATTGACCTTGTGTCTTATCCTGCCCGAGCGGAGGGGTTGATAAATAAGGATATTTAACTGAATTGTTTGTTAAACATGCCAATACTGGGAACTATTTAACTTTGTTGACTTATGCAAAATTTAATTGTTAGAAATAGAATTATTGGATCATTTAATCTACATTTGTATCTACAAAATGTGTTCATATTTAATATTGATGTAAAAGTAGGGTTTGGCATTAAATAACCAACAATAGTTGATATGCCATAAAACCAAACCAAACCAAATCAAGCGAAACCTTTTATGCAACAAATGTTTTGGTTGCTTTTCGGCGTTATGGCCCTGTTAGAACTATGTTGTTAGTTCATTAGTACAGTTTTCAAATCACACACGCAGAGAAGCAATGCAGATGATGTCAGCGCACCTACAACCCCGGTACTACCAATGATAGTTAAACAGGTTCGGTCACGTGATATACATTTTGCAAACTAGCGCGTATGCAAATATTGCCAAACTTTTAACTCCCCCTTGTATCCTTCTCAGGAAAACGTTTTGTAAAATTCGAACAGCTTTGACTTGTTTATTTAATTGATTTTTTTTGTTCACGTTGATCAGTCACGGTTTAAAGAGAATCTTCATTTTTTGCTGCATTAGTTATGTTTGTCGATTCCAATCAATAACCATTCAATCATTGAATTGGACAGATGAGCACAGTATATTCAATCAATTTTGCCAAATGTTTAATCAGGTGCTTATATTACTTAGGCGCATATCTAACTATATTTACTTATCTTTATATGTATCTGTTAACGTTTATATCTCTCTTCATCAGTTCATATATACCGGGAGAACTGAAAAGTTCTCGGCCAAATCAAGAAGCGAATGACATTTTATTTCTTTTCCATGCATTCTTTCTTTCTCTTTTTCTTTGTATTTCCATTCTTTCTTTCTTTCTTTCTTTCTTTCTTTCTTTCTTGCTCAGTCAAATAGGGCTGTAGAATACACCGACTGCATCTCTGCAGTGGGTTAAGATCTCCCCTAACGAGTGTTCTCTATATGACACAAAACAATCTGATGGTGACGCTTCAGTAATGCTGGAGCTTTAGGGAATGAAGATTACCTCTTCATAGCAATCACTCCCAGGTCCACTTTGGCCTAGAGTAGCCTTATCTACGAGTCGAATAGAACTAAACTGTGTAATTACGCTAAAATGATTACTTGAAACTAACTGTTTTTTTACATTTAACCGTGTGTTTAAACTGTGTACTTACGTTAAACTGAATTGTTTGAAATAGAACTGTTTTGACATTTAACTGTGTGTAAACAAAAAAACTGTAATTATACTAAACTGAATTGTTTGAAACTTTAATCAAAATGACTTAATTCGGCGTTAAATGACCCGAAAGGGTTGATACGCCGTAAAACAAAACAACCTTTCTTTCTTTCTTTCTTTCTTTCTTTCAGCGCTTGAAAATTACCATCAGCAATTTTCTTTTCTTTCTTTCTTTCTTTCTTTCTTTCTTTCTTTCTTTCTTTCTTTCGTTTTTGATCTTTCTTACTTTCTTTTTTGTTCTTTCTTACTTTCTTTTATTATCTTTCTTTCTTTCTTTCTTTCTTTCAACATTTCTGAGATATACAGTTTACCTATGTAATCCTATATGTTACCATTGTAACAGAATTTCTCATTACTCTCTAGTGACGCCAGGTTATGTGACATACACACAGAGAATAGAGAGGCACGCTTAGCTTAACGATTATCATCGGGTAGAGTGTTCGCCAATGGCCCGGGAGACCTGGGTTCAATCCTTGGTCGAGTCATACCAAAGACTCAAAAATGGTACTTGATGCCTCCTTGCTTAACACTCAGCAATATAAGGTTGGGATCAAGGGTAGTGGAACAATCCAGGGAAAGAAGTAGCGCCCTCCCCAACACCTCGGTGTAGTAGCTATCGAAAAGGGAGCCTTCGGGTCACCCTCGACTAATGTCGCTAACTTTACTTATATATATATATATATATATAGAGAGAGAGAGAGAGAGAGAGAGAGAAGGCGCACTGTAGCATAATTGTTTACATTGTAGGAAAGGAAATCGACGGGCGGATTTCAAATCCTGGAATAGCAACCAGTACAATTGTAATCTTATAAAGTCTCTGTCCACTTCAGTTTGTTCATATCTATCTATCTAAGATTGATAGATAGATATATAAACTGATTAATATATATATATATATAGTCATCCACTGACAGACTGTTTCGTTATATTGCAACTCAGTGTGGCGAGACATGTGAGATGCTTCAAGTTGGAATCGAAACCTTGCTAACTTTATGTCAGTCTGTTAACATACCTCACAGTCATCAACAGTCTCAGTGTAAACAAAGGATTTTCAATGGATATGTAATAATTTTTCCTTTGTTTACATTTACGCTAACTGTTGTATATTGACCTTCGACCCGGCCAAACATGCCATTCCAAAGACATCGGAAGTGACGCATTCCGATGGCAGTTATGGGAAGAAATCGCGTAGGTGGGCTTGGCTGACAATATGGGACAAGGTAAAATCCCATGGTACAGTCATAGACTGATGCACCGGAAGAGAGTGACCTGTGAACTGCATGACAGTTATTTCCGCTTGATGACGATCAAACATGCCATTCCAAAGATACTGAGTGGGCGATTGAACTATTATATAACTCAGTGACAACAAGAAGTCAGTTAGTTTGGAGTAAAGACTCGTTGGTGACAAGATGCGGTAGAGAAAGCCAGCATCCAGCAGAGAGCTGGGTCCCCAGGCCTCCGGTTGAGCAGCCCTGGAGAACGAGAAAGACACAACGCTGATGGTCATAAGAGTGGGGGTCAATATGTTGCAGTTCTGTTCGGTCTCCAACTCCCTCTCACATACAACCTTTCAAATAAAGTGAGAGGTATATTTTCTTAAAGAAGTCTTCGCTCGTCTTTATCATGGCGTCTTTATTATTGCGTCAATATGTATTCTGCATGTATATGTGTATATATGCATATTTATTATGTGGCTATACAACATAACGAAGACCAGAGTGCTCATTTAGCTAGATGAGCTTCAGATAGATAAGAATAGACTTAGAAACAGAACGTGATTTATAGATAGAAATAGAATGTAATAGATAGAATGGTAGATAAACAGAAAAAAAATGTGTGTGATAGATAGATAGATAGATAGATAGATAGATAGATAGATAGATAGAAAATGTGATAGATAGATAGAAACAGGATGTGAAAGAAACAAAAAAAGAAAGAAAGAACCGTGTGATAGGTAGATAGACTGATAGAAACAGAATGTGATAGATATAGATATAGATATTAACAATAAGATAAATTGATAGATATAGAAACAGAGAGAAAGATATATATTTTGTGATTAAAACAGTCATAGTTACTTTTGACATCATTGTGAGTGCTCGAGTCATAGTAAAGGTCAGATTTCAAAGAATAATTAGCCCAATTCCCAATATTTCTGATTTATTTAATTTTTCTTTATTTTTGCTGCAGATGTGCACTGCAACATTTCCAAATTTCAATCATCTGAAATCCACAAATCAAAGGATCTTATGGAATCTTCTATAGAGACAACAAATAATAAATAAATGAACACAGGTGGTTTTTTTTGCATCATGTTTGTGGTAGAATAAAGGCAATATTATTATTAACACAGATGTAAGCCATTAAAATCGAAAGGATAAGTACGTATATTGATTTTCAGTCAAGTACTAAAATCATAAGCATATTTGTATTACGAATATCAATAATCAACCACCGAGTTTTCAATATATATATATATATATATATATATATATATATATATATATATATATATATATATATATATATATATATATCAGTTCTTTCATAACTATTTCAATTCTCTCTTAACTTTTATTAAATCTGTTCTTATTCGTTTTAATCTATCTATCTATCTATCCCGGTTTATCACACACACCACACACACACACACACACACACACACACACACATATATATATATATGCACTTTATTTAAATATCTTTCCAGCCACTCTATCCTCCAACCCAAATTTGACGCTTTTTTCTTTTTTTTTTAATATAAAACCAGATCAAATTTTATCAAAAAACTCAGAAAATTGTCATACCAAAAGTTTAATAGTATTCAATGTAATTGGTCACATTAATAATGTAAAAATAAAAATTATACCAGTTACTATTAAGACTATTATCTAAAATTATAAACAAATACAACGTAATATTATATACCCTCAAAGTTACGATTATATCATACAAATTAACATAATATTCATATTATTACTAAACCTCAAATCCTTAATAATTTAAATGATAATTATTTATCATCAATTATTTTGCCCAGTCGGCTAAGGCTGTAGAATACATCGACTGCATCTGGATATAACACTAAACAATCCGATGGTGAGGTTCCAGTAATGCTGGAGCTTTGGGGAATGTGGAGTACTCTTTCATTTCCATCGCTCCCAAGTCTACTCGGGCCAGAAGTGGTAGTACCTGATAAGGTCCTATCTATGGGTCAAATAGAACTAAACTGTGTACTTATGCTAAAATGAATTGCTTGAAATAGAACTATTTTGATATTTAAACTGCGTACTTTTGCTAAACTGAATTATCTGAAATAAAACTGTTTTTGTATGCTTTACTGAATTGTTTGAAATTGAACTGTTCTGGTATTCAACTGTGTGTGGACAAAAAGTATACTAATAATGAACTGAATTGATTGAATAAGAACTGTTTGACTAAACTGAATATCTTGAAATAGAAATGTTTTAACAATTAAACTGTATACTTATGCTAAACTGAATTATTTGAAATAGAATTGTTCATTTGTATAAACATGGATTTGGTATTAAATATCTTACAAAGGTTGATATGCCATAAAACCTAAACAACCCAACCCCTTATATATATATATATAAAATTTGTTTATGTATATATAACCCAACTGTATATATATATATATATATATATATATATATTCTTTTTGGTCTAAAGAGAGACAAAGTAAATATTTCAAAATGAATAAATCCATGAAAAGATTTATATTCTTTTAAAAATGATTTATTTAGTTCTTATGCAGCGTTTTTTCAGAGAACTTTTAATGTTTTTTTCGGTGTGGTGATTGGTTTATATAGAGGTCACTGTTTTAATGGGGGTGATTGTTTCTTTTAATTTCGTAATAGATTCTTTTTAGGGGTTGGTTCTTTCTTTCTTTTCTTTTCCTTTTTCCCCTCTTTCTCTTTCTAATAGTGTTTTTCGAGCTCCCCCCTTGTGGATGCATTTATTCATTTACTTTTAATACCCCAATTAATCTTTGATATTTGATATTCTATAAAGCTTTTTGCTGTTTTATTCTGAGTCATTGTGTGAGCGTGTGTGCGTATGTGTGTCTTTGTGAGTGTATAGTAGATATGCTATAGAGTTTATAGGTCGTTTTTTTTTCTGTGTAAAAGGGGTTTAGAATTCAACTAACATCTACTTTTTTACTCTCTTTCTCTCTCCCTCCCTCTCTCTGTGTATTTGTTTCTCTGTGTGTGTGTGTATAGTTTATATTTTACCCACAAAAACAACATTAAAATACGAGAAAATAAAAAATTAATTGTGTCCAAACACCTATACGAATGTAGCAACGGATAATTCAAAACAATGCCCATTTACCAAACTAATGACTACACATTACTCACATAAAAGAAAAAAAACTACAGAGAAAAATTCAAGCCCACACTGAATAAAACATAAACTACGCACACACAAACAGAAACACACACACACACACACACACACACACACACACACACACACACACACACACACACACACACACACACATATATATATATATATATATACACTGAGAAAATAGTAAAAAGTAGTTGCCAGTTAAATTTTTAATCATATTACCTCAAAAGAAAGAAAAAAGCTTCAAAGAAAAACTCAACCCTACACTGGATAAAATATAAACTATACACACACACACACACACACAGAAACAAATACACACAGAAACAAATACACACACGCACAAAGTTATAAAAAACAACCTATAAACTCTATGGCATATCAACTATACACACATAGAGACACTCATACACACACATGCATACACACAAACACACACAACGACCCAGAGTAAAACAACAACAACAAAAAAAAAAAAAAGCTTCATAGCGTATCAAATTTCAAAGTCTAATTGGTGTAATAAAGATAAATGAATAAATAAATAGACCCACAAGGGAGAACGCGAAACGCATCCTTAGAAAGAGAACGAGAGGAAAAAGGAAAAGAAGAGAAAGAAAGAGCCTGTCCCTAAAAGGAATCTATCACAGTAACCTCTATGTAAACTAAAACCACACTGGAAAAAAATTGAAACGCTGAGTTAGAGCAATATAGATAATTTTTAAAAGAATATAAATCTCTTCGTGGACTCATTCATTTTGTAATATTTTTATTCCCTGCCAGTTGTGCAAATTTTTGAAGAGACCACTGGTTGCACACGCACTCAGTATTCTTACAAAATTTGCTCTCATCCGCCTTGTATAAATCAATATAAATCAAAATTATTTATTCATTTAACTCTTATTTTAAAATGATAAAAGCTTTTTAACGTATAAGTAAATATATTTAATATTTGATATTTATCATTTTCTTCTTATTTATTTTTAGCCTAAATTAAGCTTTGAGAAGATGACTTGGAAAATCATATTTACATATTTCACTAGAAATCTAGACTCCTTAGAATTAGATATATTTTTTAAATCGGTATTAGTTACACGTATGTTACCGAGATTATCTCACTTCTCTTTCCTTTGTACTGTGAGGATTCGTTTTTGGCAATAGATTTATCTTTATTTTTATTTTTCATTTTACTCTATCTATCTATCTATCTATCTATCTATCTATCTATCTTATCTCTCTCTCTCACACACACTCTATCAATCGCTTTGTTATAAGGGGCTGTAGAATACGCTGACTGCATCTCTGGACGTCCTGGCTATGAGACTAAAACATCTGACCCTTTGGGGAATATGGAGTACCCTTTCATTGTCATTACTTCCAGGTCCACTCTGACCCAGAGTGGTTGTGTCTATTAGGGTCTCATCTATGAGTCAAACAGAACTATTTAATCATTTGACTATTCTTGAAGCTATTTGGATTGATATTCTATAAAACACAACCAAACCAAACCAAACCAAATCTATCTATCTATCTATCTATCTATCTATCTATCTATCTATCTATCTATCTATCTATCTCAGTATATTAATATATATCTTACAATAAGTTCATATTCTTTTATGTCCAGTTATACCATACCAAAACCAAATAATTTTCATGACTGGCATAAAGCCTCAACCATTAGTGCCCCCATTAATAAACTGTCTACAACTCTAAACTTACCGTTAGAGAATTCCACAACAGCTAACAGCAAAATGAGACAGGTGATAACCAGTTGGACTTTCATCGTGCTATTAATTTGTTGTAACGATTACCTGAAAGAAAGCAAAATTCATATTTACAAGAATTTTCAAAACTATTTGCCCAAACTTGTATAATTAGTATTCTTATACTTATCGTTCGTGTATGTCATACTTGAAAACGAGAGATGATACTTATACATTTATAAAAGGAAAAAGAAAGAGACGTAAAGAAAGATCGACTACACGTCTGACTTCCGACCTACTTCACCTCATATTTCTCTCTCTTTAAGACTTCACATCTTCCTAATATACGAGGATCATTAAATAAGTTTCCAAACTTTTTTCGTATGGGCACTTTTATTGATAGTACACACATGAAACTCTAGTCCGCTTCGAAGTAATCTCCTCCGGCTGCAATACACTTGTTGTACCGTTCCAACAACTTCTGGAAGGCCCCATGGAAGTCCTCTTGCGTGAGTGTGTCAATGACCTTGGTCACAGCCTCTTTCATCTACTCAATTGTCTCATAACGACAGCCTCTGAGCTTAGGGAATAACCAAAAGTCATAGGGAGCAAGGTCTGGACTATAGAGAGGGCGAGGAACTGTGTTGATGCCCATCTTGGTCAAATAGTCTGTGACAAGGATGGAGTTGTGGACTGGTGCATTGTCCTGGTGGAAATGCCTCAGACCCGATTTGAAGGATGCTGGCCTCTTCTGATGGAATCTCTTCCTGAAATCCCTTAAAACCTCAACATAGTAACCCTAACCCTAACCCTTTGGCCAATTAACTCTGGTCTATTGACTTCCTTACTCCTCCCACACCTCTCATTATCCCTTACAGACTCTCTGCCTTCCTTGAATCTCTTATGCGACTCAATAACTGATGCCCGATTCATGCAAGATGGTCGAAAAGCAGTCTGAAGCATTGCATACGTTTCTGTGGCATTTTTTCCAAGTTTAAAACAGAATTTTATTGCATATCGTTTTTCTAAAGTGTCAGATTGTATTTTTGAAATTCCCCAGCTGTGACAATCAGGCTTTAGTAGGGTGTATTCCAATTGCTGCTGTAGCTGTTCATTTGAAGCTGAAATCATAAAAATTGGTCAGTCATCTCATAAGATGTATAGCAATAACATAGTGAATTTTTGAGAGTCTAAGACAATTTTAAATGCCTGTACAAAAACAGTCTGGAAACGTATTGAAGGCTCCACGTATATTCATAAAAGGAAAAAGAAAGAGACGGAAAGAAAGATCGACTTCCGACCTACTTCACCTCATACTTCTCTCAGTTTAAGACTTTACACCTTCCTAATATATATATAATACTGTAGTATCTATCAACCTATCAAGCGTGTAAGGTGTACTTCAAAGAGAAAAGGGATACTTATTTATACATGGGAGGAAAAAGAAACAGAAGAAAAGAAAAATCGATCACACAGCTACCTTCCGACCTTCTCATCTTAGTGTCCCACTTTCTGAAAAGTTTTTCTCGCTCATGCTTCAGGAAAGGTTTGGACAGATAAAAAGAATCCCAAGTTTAGAAACAAAAATTAAAAAATAAAAATAGATTATTCATTTGTGTTGATAATTGAGAAAAATATACTAGTTGACTTAATCGAATGTACAATAGTATATTTATAGTTAAAAGTATATGAAGCAACAAAAGATCTAGACTAAATTGAAATAGAAATTTAATTGTATTTTCCAATAATTTCAAATTCAATTTATGGAAAAGATGAGCGTAGATATTTGACAAAAATCAGTTCTAAACTTTAAAAAAACATAACCAGAAAATCCGACAAGCACCGTGCACAATATATGGAACCACTGGACAGTAGTTTCAACCTTATTAGGTCGCATCAGCTGTGTATACCGTGATATTCCCCACGGAAGATCGAACCAGCGCCCGCAGAAGGTGGTGGGGGAAACCGAAACTCTACCACTAAGCTACTGGTCCACATCACACACAAGCCATCCCAAATTAACTAATCATAGCTGTCCAGTGATTCTGTATATCACGCGCAGTGCTTGCCGGATTTTCTGGTCAGAGTAATGCAATTTCTAATATATTTAAAAATAAGAAATGTATGTCCAAAAATATACTCTGTATTTATGGTTTATCAACCCTTGTGAGTTATCTAATGCCAGATCCAGTATATATATATATATATATATATATAAAGTTGGCGGCCATAGTCGAGGGTGACTCAAAGGCTCCCTTTTCGATAGCTACTACACTGAGGTGTAGGGGAGGGTGCTACTCCTTTCCCTGGTATATATATATATATTTTCTTTTAGATACCCTGTCCGGTGGCAAAAGCTGCTTGGTAGCGCCAGGAGTGGCAGTACCGCCCTGAGCTACCGAAACCGTGTTATCACCCTGGTTGGCGGTAGATGAGGTTAGAGTATCGCACGTGCTTTCACACGTTGTATAATGAATATATATATACATATATATATATATATATATATATATACCAGGGAAAGGAGTAGCGCCCTCCCTACACCTCAGTGTAGTAGCTATCGAAAAGGGAGCCTTTGGGTCACCCTCGACTATGGCCGCTAACTTTATATATATATATATATATATATATATATATATATATATAAACGGATACTTTATAAGTAACATTAACTTTAAACGAGCCAGGGTTAATTTTTTTTTTTGTTCATAGTTAAATAGTTTCAAGTATTGCCTTCTCAGCGATTGATTCTCAGTCGCCGCCTTCTATCACTTCTAGGATAAAAGGGTTGGGTGTTTGCCACCAGAGCAATTTGAAGAATACGGTTGTGACGATCATATAGGTGCTAGGGCTTGACATAACCAGTCGACTGATCCGATCAGACCGCACCGACAGTCCATCTAACCCATTAAGGGCCAAAGTGAAGTGTTGCAAGTCACGCCAGCACTTTGGCAGCGGGGTCACGGACTGCTCAGCCACCAGGATCCCGTCCTCAAGCATTACTGGTTACCTCTCCCCACACGTCCAAGAGGTAGCCTCGTTGTGAGCGAAGGGGTTTTTACTCCTCTGCAGAGATGCAGTCGGCGTATTCTACAGTTCCAGCCAACAGGGCGGAACCACTTTTTTTAATGATGAGTACAGAAATCAGTGACTATGTTTTGGAAGTCACTATTGATTGATTGATTTTAACGGCATGTCAACCTGTTTAGGATTATTTTATGCTTTGAGGTTTGGGAATCACGTTCATTGTACATTCATATTTACATTTTTATGTAGTTGTTTCTAAAGATTTTTTTTGCTTTGTTTTTCCACACGGTAAATACGAATAATTTTTAAAGGGATCTATTTGATCGACAGATGGGACCCAAGAAAGTACTACCATTCCAGGTGGACTTTGGAGTAATGGCAATGAAGGGGTGACTCCACGCTCCCCAGATCTTTAGAAGTAAAGCCTCAACATGAGGGGTCCTGTTTAGTGTCATACACTTTCTTTAGATGGGATTCTTACCCTACTGCAGGAGATACAATCAGAATATTCTATCTTGCCGACTAGGTGACTATTTTTTCAGATCTTTCAGTTCACAAGTTGGCGGTGCGTATAATACAGAAGAACTATATTAAGTCAAAACTATGGTCCAAACTCGTTATTATGTAACAAACTCTTCTGTTTATAGGGAAATTATCACTGGAATTCGTGTTTGTTTATAATTTTTTTCTTCTGTAGTGGTTTGCCTTGGGTTCTTTGCTTAATGGC
This sequence comes from Sepioteuthis lessoniana, assembly GCA_963585895.1. Lineage (NCBI taxonomy): Eukaryota > Metazoa > Mollusca > Cephalopoda > Myopsida > Loliginidae > Sepioteuthis > Sepioteuthis lessoniana. The sequence goes on from OY757939.1 coordinate 21,538,615, forward strand.
AAATTAACCTTCGTGGGTTATTTAATGCCAAAGCCATTTTTGTTGAACAGTAGTGGTGCTATTTAACCTATATTTGGGAGTTGAGAGGATAGTAACAGCATAAATAACAATCTCATTAATACTAGTAACCTATGAAGATAGATGATTTGGTTTCTTTGAATATCATATCAACCTTCGTGTGTTATTTAATGCCAAAGACATCCTTGTTTAAAAACAGTAGTGGTACTATTCAACCCATAGCGGGGAGAATAAGGGAGTTCATACGTATTAGTCCTAAAACGAACGTAATAGTGCGGCTAGAGTTCGAACTCGCCTACTACGAAGTCATAGACCAGTACGTTAGCCACTACGGTACGAGGACACACTTCTATTGGGAACTTACTTCCGCCAAAACTCTGTTACATGTTATTGTGAACAGGTTTTTGCATTTGCCCAAAATACTGCACAAATTTTGTTTCGAGATATAATATGAACGAAATAAATTGTTATTTTAGTTTGATACAAATTGGAAAAAAATTAAACAAATGTTAAATTTAATATAAACTTAGCTGCATCAAATTCCATAAAATCAATGCATATAATACACGAGTGTTCTTTTTTTCCCCAGATTTTTGTTGCTGAAAGTAGAGGAGCGTGATATACACGAATGTATTATACATGATTAAATACGGTGCATGGACAAAAAACCAACAAAAAAGAGGGGAAAAAACTAAAAAACAAACAGAACCCCCCTCATAAAACAAAAAACAATCAAACAAAAAAACCCTTCTATTTTCCAGCAACAAATTTTTTTTTCAAGGATGAACTCATGAGTGACGTTCTTTTATAGACCACAACCAACGCCTTCTAAGAAGGCGTTGGTGCAGACACAGGATGTAATTAGGAAGACCCACCGGGAGCGACGAATGATAGGGACGGATGGAAAGAGAGAGAGAGAGAGAGAGAGAGAGAGAGAGAGAGAGAGAGAGAGAGAGAGAGAGAGAGAATCAGAGAAATCATTGCAGTCAGCGTGATTTGATTGATGATGATGATGATGATGATGATTACCCAATACTCAGACTATTAATTGTAGGATCCGGCAAAACGTTGTTTTTTATGATAGGTACCCGGTGTACAAGTGATGGTAAGTTGCATTTAACCATCGGAAAGAGAAGAAGCTTTCTTAAAAATTCTTTTTCGATGCTTGCAAATATCCACGACTCTCTTTTGACCTTGTGACCATGGTTTTGCACTTTGATTTACTGAATTTGTTCTCTTCGATTTCAAATATTTTCCTTGGAACTCCAATTTCAAGTCTCGTCTTTTCTAAATGGACATAAAGTCAGGCTCCTGTTTATATTGAATTTACATTGTAAATTGAATATCAGGTCTCATACAAATAGGACATAAAGTCAGAGTCTAATTAAGTATTATACATGTATCGTAAACTGAGCCTCCAATTTGTGGCCTTTCAACGTTTTGAACAATTTCCTCAGGACCGAGGTGTAGTGGCTATCATGCTGGACTGTAATGTTTTAGTAAGCGAGTTCGATCCCCGGTCACGCTATTGCGTTCACTTTTAAACTAATACCCTCACGAAAAGTATGAACCTCCTTTATTTCCCCATCCTGCAAGAAGTTAAGTAGTACCACTGCTGTTTTAAAATAAGGATGTCTTTGGCCTTTAATAACCCTTGAAGGCTGATATGCCATTAAACAAAGAACACCCAAACCAAACCATGACCTCTAATTCCTGTTAACTTCGTTTGTAAATGGACATAAAGTCAGGGCCAAGTTTACATGTACTTTAAATGAAATAGGACAAAAAGTCAGTATCCAATTTTCATTACACGTCTATTGTAAACTGAACACCCAATTATGTCCACTTATAAAATAAACTTTTTGAAAAAATGAAAGGTTCCCGAAAGAAATGAAAGTCATTTTAAAACATATATAAGAAATATAAAGGGAAAAACACTATTTTCTGAGGAAATTGTGTGTTTATATATATATATATATATATATATATATATATTATATATATATATATATATATATATATATATTTATAAAATAGAAAGGTTGAAGTAAAGTAGGTGTCCAATTATTCATTATATGTTCAATGTAAGCTGAACAACCACTTTATGCCCTGTTCGCTTGGGCCCACTTTTAAAGGTATGTTTTCTCAAAAAGGGACAATTACTAGAAAAGATGCAAATCATTTTCAAATAGCAAATCTAGATTTATTAGAGAGAGAGAAAAAAAAACTATTTACCGACGAAATTACGGTACGTCAGTGAAGTATATTTTATCCTCTCGTCTAACACCAAGCCACATCAATGGTACATTTGTGAGAATCAGACTCATGTTGGATCTGAAGAAGTCCTGTTAAATTTTTTTGGAGTTATTGATTCATATCAATGCTCTTAGCAGGATAGAAATAAATGTGACTGAATTTAGTTTTTTTCTTGAAGGTATATATATATATATATAAAACAGAAAGGTTGAAGTAAAGTAGCTGTCCAATTATCATATTTACCCAACCCCTCCGCTCGGGCAGGATATGACACAAGGTCAATTTTTTAAGCGGAGTTTAACAGGTTTGAGTTCAGAGTTTTCCGTCTCCTAGACTAGTTGCCTCAACTAGTCTGCCCTACTATTTACCCATAGCTGGAGGGAGAATAATTGGATTCATACCTTTCCCAAGGGTATTAGTGCTATGTGAAATGCAATTAGTCAAGTCCAGGATTTGAACTCGTGTCGCCGTGTCCAATTCCTGGGACAATAACCATTACACCACGGGAACCTCCGTGTCCAATTATTCATTATATGTTCAATGTAAGCTGAACAACCACTTTATGCCCTGTTCGCTTGGGCCCACTTGTAAAGGTATGTTTTCTCAAAAAAAGGACAATTACTAGAAAAGGAGCAAATGGCAGAGAGAGAGAGAGAGAGAGAGAGAGAGAGAGAGAGAGAGAAAACTATTTACCGACGAAATTACGGTACGTCAGTGAAGTGTATTTTATCCTCTCGTCAATGGTACATTTGTGAGGATCAGACTCATGTTGGATCTGAAGAAGTCCTGTTAAATTTTTTTGAGTTATTGATTCATATCAATGCTCTTAGTAGGATGGAAATAAATTTATTATCCTAATGAGACCGAATTTAGCTTTTTTCTTGAAGGTATATATATATATATATATATACGTTATATCAATAGATTCTATAGATATACTTAAACAGAATTCTCCAAACGGCAAACGGGTGAAATAAAGTTATAATAGAATATACTTATTGATTTTCCTGTTTCTCAATTATATATATATATATATATATATATATATATATATATATATATATATATATATATATATATATAGCAACTAGTACTTTAGCAACTATGCTACAAGTCTTTGAAATTAGTAGACCAGTTCGTATACCTCAGCAACAATATCTCATCTACTGAAAGTGACATCAACATACGTATAGAAAAAGCAAGGATAGGTTGACGACCACATGGAAATCTAATCTTTTTGATGAAAGAAAGCAGGAATTATTATTAGCTGTGGCCGTTTCAGAACTACTGTACTGCTGCACCAATTGTATTTTAACAAAAGGCTTGGATGAAAAGTTAGATGTGAACTACACAAGGATGTTTTGAACACATCCTGGTGGCAGCATCTTACAAAAACAGCAGTTGTACGGCCAGTTATCTCTCATCTCGAAAATCACCCAAGAAAGGTGATCAAGGTATGTGGGGACTACTAGACACTGCTGGTGAAATAAAGACGAACGAATAAGCAACGTTCTCTTATGGACTCCAACACGTGAACACACTAGTTTTAGCTGACCAGCAAAATACTCGTATCTATCAGTTCCATGCAAAAACTGGATACCATCTAGGAGAGTTACTAAAAGTGATGTTATTTTTCTTATTTTTGCGAGCGATAACCGTTTACTTTCTTCCTTTCTTTTTTTTGTAAAGATACCTTTAAAACAAGATATGCAAATTTCTTAACTCGATTGGTAAAAAAATCGTTATATTGTGAATTTATATTGTAGGTTTTTTGGATATCAGTATTTTATTATTTCTAGTGAAATATTATCCTTTCAAAACGGATATGATTATGTATTATTTATTCCCAAACTCGACATTATTAAAACTCTATAGCCCCCCCCCACCAAAAAAAGTATGCATTACGATAGAATTATATAATATCAATTATTTGAATTTTAATCAATTTTGTAAATAAATAGAAAAATCCGAATTATATCATCCGTATGAAGGTCGACTGAAAAATTTAGACTGACGAATACACTCTCATGGAATGTGACTGAATGACAATTATTTTTCAATATAATCTCTCTTTCTTCTTCCATCGGTGTTACAGTGCTTGGATCCTATCGGTAAAAAGTCAACAGATATGACGTCATCATACGAATTTTTTAGCCAATGTGCTTTTCAGCCGTTGAACTTTTCAGTCTCCTCTCGTACAGTACAAAGGATAAAAACTGACTGCGTACGTTGTCAAGTTATATTGCTGTCTCCTTAGATATCAGGATTTTGTTATTTCTTGCGGAAATAATCAATACAAATAATACAATCAAAACGGATATCATTAGGTATTATTTCTAATCAAATTCGACATCAAAACTTTGTAACCGAAAATATGAATACGTATTACAATGAAAATATGGTCCATACGAATCTTAATCAACTTTGTCAATAAATATGAAAATCTGAATAACTTTATACTTACAGTACAGTTGATAAAAAATGACGACGTACTTCAAAATGAATGGTACTCTCTGGGGTTCTACCGTTTAAATATGCGTGATCATTCTCTACCTAACCTTTTTGAATACAAGGATCCTTCTTGGCCAACAGATGGTTCTCGGAAATCCTTCAACTGAAACAGTAGCTGAGAGGATGAAGCCGACATAAATATCGATAACCGTTTCATCTTGACAGGAATTGCATTTTACATTTTTGTCAAGCCTCGGCACACATCGATTGATTGAACGTATCTAATTTTTTGTAAATGTCCGTCAATTGTATCTGATGAGACGTGTCCTGCTATGTGGACTTTGTTACACTGACGCGAATATCAACACAAGAGAACGGAGATACTGTAAAAGTGCTTAATTTCGTTAACATACTCATCCAGAGTTGGCACAAGGCCATGATTATTGGGCTTTCAGTTTAGCAGAGAACGCTCTATAATTGAATTATGCGATAGTGAATTTTCAGCAATCACTTCATTGCGGACATTCAAGGGTCGGCTGAAAAGTTCATAGGCTGACCAAGATACTCTCATGCATGGGATCCAAATGAGATTTATTTTCAAAATAGTCCCCCTTGCGGTTTACATATTGGTGTTGCAGTGCTTGGATCTCATTCATAAAAAAGGTTACCAGCCGCAGATATGACGTTATCATATGGAATTATCAGTTTATGAGTTATTCAGCTTACCCTCGTATTGAGATAGCGCTTGGTAGTAGTTTTATAACATATCAACCCTCGTTGGGTTATTTCACGTCAAATTGAGTTTAACAATGGTCTCTAATCATAGGCATATTTATCCAACTCCTCTGAACGAGCTAGATGTGACACAAGGTCAGTATTTCAGCAGAGTTTAACAGGTTTGAATTCAGAGTTTTCCTTTTCCTACACCAGTTGCCATGCCAATATTTAAGATCCCAGTCTGCTTGACTATTTACCCATAACTAGAAGGAGAATAGTTTAATTCATACCTTTCTGAAGGGTTTTAGCGCTAAAAAGGTAAACAGCAGGGTCAAGGATTTGAACTCTGGTCGTCTGATCCATTTCCTTCGATAGTAACCATTACATCACGGGCGTCTCCATAATACGTCTCTAATTATGTACAGCATAAAAATCATTTTAACAGTTAAACACTTTTTATTGAGACGCAATATCAATGGTTTAAGGTCTAATGTAGCACACAATCATTTTAAACCGATAAATACTTCATACTTAGTTGCAATATTAAAAATTTGATACTATGACTAAGTAATAGGTGTTTATCTGTTTATTATGATTTTGGTCAACATTGCCGCTTAAAACAGTGAGAACCGATATATTAATAAATGAAATTCTCATTCTTTTTAAATAGATAAACACTTCATACTGAGTTTTAATTTCGATGTCTTCAGAATCAATTTAGTTCAAAATATATTTTAAACACAGAATATACCCTGAGATGTTGCATAGGGATCAGTACTGAGACCTTTATTGTTATTGACATTTAGAAATAATTTACCTTACGATAGAAATTCAGAAATAAAACTATTTGCTGATGATGTTAAACGACTTCTTAGACCATGGTCAAAAGAAACAACCCAGACGGATCTAAATAGATTGTTATGTTTGGAAGATATTTGGAAATTAAGATTTGATATAGAGAAAGGTAAAGTACTATATGTTGGATCCAAAACCATTGAAATTGAATCGATATTCAACCACAATAAACTTTGTTACCGCCTATACAGAATCAGCAGCAGTCGAGTGCATACCAATGAAAGCAAGAGCCAGATGTAGAATTCCATGGGAGTCCATAGCAGTTGGAATTAAAATGAGATAATATGAAAAAAGCGTCCATCCTACATACCCCCCCAACAAACGCCAATACAAAGAACTTTAAAAATTCCAGCAGAAAGAAGAACTGGAATACATTTAAGGCCAAATCAATAAAATCGAAAATTCGGTGGGAGATAGACAATCACGATAAGAATGACAGACAGTAAATAAAGTGAGCTAAAGAAAAAGTACCTCAAGAGCCAAAATAAACGCTGTCAGCCTAGAAGAAAGACGCCAGTAGTAGAAATAACATTTCAAGAATTTGTTTAGAAACCCAGCTGAAATCACTGATAAACCTGTCGCGATCTGTTCACAAACGTAAACAGTTCGGATTACTCACACCCCTAGAAACACGACATCAGGCAACGGCAGGAAATGATGAAATCCGACATGATCCTGACCTGCCGTTACAGAAAGAAAAGGGAATTAAATTTCATTTAACAACATTTACAGAACCCGTCTGTCAAAAGTAACTCTATTGAAATGAGTGAATTATCTTCTGTAGCCTATCTCAGGCTAAAGAAGGACTTTACCTTCACGCCTATTTTTAATAGACAAACTTTATTTCTACGCAGCCCAGCAGAGTGACATACTTTTCCCTTTTTATAAACAAAGCTCCAGGGTCGAAAAAACCAAGTCTCTTTCTGCAGGTTAGAATATCTCTGACGGTTCTTACAGACTCGTCGAAACAGACGGCCAGGAAGCAAACACGGAGAGGACTCTAAGACCACCGGTCTTAACCGACTCGGTCGATTCCGTTGTCCGTTTGTTCGCTTGACTGCGCAGCGCTAAGGCATGGGTTAGCCTTTAGCTACCACTTCCCTATCTGCGCAGTGCTAAGATACCGCCAATCTTACCCGCAGCCTCCCAGTCTGTTTGCTCGTTAGCGCACAGCTTTGGCACGGCAAAGCCTAAGCCTCACCTTCCGATTCGTTAACACAGCTTTGGCACGGCAAAGCCTTAGCCTCACCTTCCGATACGTCCGTGCAGCTTTGACACGGCAAAGCCTTAGCCTCACTTTCCGATACGTCCGCACAGCTAGGGCACGGCAAAGCCTTAGCCTCTCTTTCTGATATGTCTGCAAAAAAAAAAAAAAAAAAAAATCACGATAGCTTTTTTTTAAGAAATTGATTGTCAACATCACAGATTTTGAGAATCTGTTGAAACATTGAAGAAGAACGTGCAAAAAACTCGAGGCAATACTATGTTTATAGATTTCTCTAAGACATTTGATTCTATACATAGAGAAAAGATGGAGCAAATGCGTGTGGTCTCCATAAAAAAAACTGTTACCGCTATAATGATACTTTACAAAAACACAAAAGCAATAGTTTCCTTACCTGATGGTGACACTAACTTCTTCAACATTGCCGCAGGAGGCTTACAATGAGATACCTTAGTACCATATATGTTTATAGTCTGCTTAGACTACGTTCTTCGAACGTCAGTTGATTTAAAAAAAGAAAATGGTTTCACACTAAAAAAGACAAAAAATAGACAATATCCCACAGAAATTATGACAGACGTATATTATGCATATAATCTAGCGTTTCTCACAAATACACCTACCCAAGCCGAATTACTTCTGCTTAACGACGATCGAGCATCAAGAGGCATTGGTCTCTCCGTGAATAGAATAGAATTTATGTGTTTTAAACAAATAGCAAGTCTTTGAAATTAATCAACCAGTTTACATACATCGGCAGCAATATCTCATCGACTGAAAGTGATGTCAACATATGCCTAGCAAAAGCGTTGACTGCTTTTAATAAACTATCCAATGAAGATGAACAAGACATGCTAAGCAATGCTGGCGAAGTACGAACGAACTCAAAAGTGACATTCTCTTATGGACCCCTATACATGAAGGTGACACGTAGGGAACAGAGAGAGAGAGAGAGAGAGAGAGAGAGAGAGAGAGAGAAAGAAAGAACCCCGTACAATCAATGCAAATTGACGAGGATGACAAAACAAGAAAACCCAAAAAATAAATCAGTAATGGAATCTGAGGGTTCGGCTTTGATGATACTTTTAAAGGTTGGTTTTCATATTTTGTCTATTGTATCAAGGGCAAATGGAATGGTTAGAAATTTTATTTCGAGAAAGGCAAATGTTGCTTTAAAATATATTAAACCCTAATAAGACCTCATACGGAATATTGTACTCAGGTCTGGGCTCCACTTTCGCCTTGGAAATTGGAGTATAATATTGTGATTGGATTGATTGGTTGGTTGGGTTTTATGGCATATCAACCTTTGTAGGTTATTTGATACCAAATCCATTTTTATACAAATAATCAGTTCTATTTCAAACAGTTCAGTTTAGCATGAGTACACAGTTTAATTGTCAAAAACATTTCTATTTCAAGCTGTTCAGTTTTGTCAAACAGTTCTAATTCAACCAGATCAGTTTAGTATAAGTATAGATTTTGTTAAATATCAAAACAGAGTTAAACATCAAAACAGTTCTATATTAAACAATTCAGTTAAGCGTAAGTACAGTTTTAATGTCAAAAACAGGTCCATTTCAAACGTTTAGCATAAATACGCAGTTTAGTTATATTTGAGCCATATGTACATACATATATCTAACTCTATATACTACTACAGTTCACTTAGGGTCAATCGGGTCACAATAATTAAATTGTTAACAGTGGTTCGCTACCCTAACATTGACGGGACTAAAGTTTTGTGAATGACTATCTAAACTAAACGTATGTCAATTTTATATAGGAGTTTGTTGTTTTAATCGCAATTCTATATTTATGTACAGATTTTTAAATTTTTTAAATTTTATTTATTTATTTAAAAAAATTTTTTTTCTGTAAGTATAAAAAAAGGGGGAAAAATAAAAATAGAAATAAAAAAAAGGAAGAAATACATACCGAAGTGAACAAATAGCCGAATAACGACGTCATTGTGGCAAAGAGACAAAGTAAAGTGGCCTCCCGATTTTTAAAGGAAAGATTTAGAAGTAGAGCTTAGCTCTGATTGGCTGTTGTAAAATTATATATAGAGCCTTTTCTGTGGCCATTTTTTTCTCCTTGTGTGGGGTCGCAGGTTAGCTGCTGGGATGGGAGTTGGAGTAAGATCAATGCCAACTGGGTCATTTGGGTGAGGGGGTCTGATGTTGCAAGACCTGAAACCCCCCATGAACCCAAAGGAAATATCATTGACGACCCATCCCGACGCATCAACTAAGATGTATGGTATAAATAAAAATATATGGTCAGTATATTTCCATCTCTTTAAGTTCAAGATTGTAGTATTAGTGATTGTTGAGAATACAGGAGCATCAGTCGACAAAAATCTATTCAAGTTGCTCGAATCCAGTGATATCCTGTCCATCTGTTGGTCAAGAGCTACAACGAACAACGCATCCTGGTATCCAATCGATCTGTTTCTGTAGAGATACAACGAACCACCCAGCTTGATACCCAGTTTATTCCTTTTTACTCTTGAAATGTCTCAAAGTATTCCGTGATACACTATCGGTCTGTTGCTCTTGGTCTACAACGATCAACGCATTCCGGTACACAATCGATCGGCTATTTCACTATTATGGAAGTACCCCGTGGTACCCTGTCAATTTCCTATTTCTCAAGAGATGGAAGGAACCACCCAGCTTGATACCCAGTTTATTCCTTTTTGCTCTTGAAATGTCTCAAAGTATTCCGTGATACACTATCGGTCTGTTGCTCTAGGTCTACAACGATCAACGCATTCCAGTACACAATCGATCGGCTATTTCTCTATTATGGAAGTACCCCGTGGTACCCTGTCAATTTCCTATTTCTCAAGAGATGGAAGGAACCACCCTGCTTGAGAGACTTTATTTCTTTTCGCTCGAGAGATACCATGAACAACTCAAACTGATATTCCATTGATCTTTTATTGGTATAAAGATGCTACAAACTCAGTGGTTCGACACCCGATTTATTTTTTATTGTCCATAAAATGCCAAAAACCCCACCCAAAATGGGACCCTTCTTTTTTTCCCTTTTGTTTTGCTTTTGAGTACCCAATATAACATCACACCGATTTCTGAGATCTTTGTGCACAAGTATGCCCGAAAAAATTTTTTAACGAAGAAAACAATAACAGTAATGGGAAAAAATTAAGAAAAAATAAGATTTTTTCATTGGATGATCAGTTTCTATTATTGCATAGGAGAGAAAAACAACAACGCTGATGTATGAAAATATAATCAGCTTCTTTTCTTTTCCTTTTATTATTCAAAATGTACAGATAAGAGGGTCAAGTAAGAGAGGGTCGCAGAAAGTTGAGCTGCGCACACACTGGGACCGAGATACGAATTTTCAGGAAGCCTTTCTTTTCTTCTGCTTTAGATTAAAACCTTCCTGGTTTTATAATATCCCGGAGCCTCTCGCTATTTCTCGTGGTCACATCTCTTTCATCTTGCCGCCTACGCAACGCTCATGATCATGCTTACTTCTAGTATGTAACCCACCCAATTTCCGCGGCATTTCCACCGGGAACACTTGCGTCCAATTTACTTTAGGTACCAGGTGCATTTCCAGTTTTTATTGTTCCAAGTTTATGACTTCCTTCTAGGCTGCAACCCACCCACGGTATTTCCGCCGGGAACACCTGCGTTCTGTTAACTTAAGGTACCATATGACTTTCCAGTTATTTTCGTTCCCCGTGTCCGACTTCCGTTGCTGTATCAACATGTCAATGGAGTCTTCAAGTCAATGTCCAACTCTATCTCAAAGTTCCAGAAAAGTTTTAACTTTGTATTAGTCCACATTTATGCTACTTTTGAAATTCAGAGGTATTGTAGGTGCTGAGCGATTGATTAGTGGGGAATAGTTATTGTAGGATTAAGCTTTGTAAGGATTATTTCGATCTGGTTATTCTTAGGCTGACAAATAACAATAGTAATTACATTAAAACCAGCGACAGATACTAACATTTGAGCGATTATTTAGTTACCTTCTTGGGTCGTCATTTTCGGATTAGGGCATGATAGTTGATAGCTTTCCATTTCTTTGACTTTTCACTTGGCTTCTAAGAACATTTCGGCGAGCATTTATGTTTCTTCCCCCTTGATTTTTTTTTCCTTTTTCCTTTTCTTTTCACCCCACCTCTACTCTTAATTACTTTACAAGAAACGAAAGATTTTAATTTAACAGGTATTACAATTACACAGACAATGATAATAATGATAGCAATGATAATAATTATAACAATTATAATAATTACAACTGCTATAATAGTAATTGTTGGTTAGAAAGACAGAAAACATGCTTATCAATACCAATATTTGAGCGATGATTTAATTACCTTCTCTGGTCGTCAGTTTTGGATTAAGACATGATGGTAGGCAGCTTTCCATTTCTTTGATTTTCATTTGGCTTCTAAGATTATTATTATTATTATTATTATTATTATTCCTCTTGAGATTTTCACACCAGCATTAGCTCATGGTCTTTTACTGGAGTCTGAGTGACAGCAAGTCTCCTGAAGTCTCCAAGACTTTTCTCAGTATTCTGATCGATTTTAGAAATGCTATAGTTTGGATGGTCTCGTCAAGTCTTCCGAATTCCAGCTTTTCCAATCCCCTTACTATTTAGGGACCATCTCCAGTGCGCCTGTTATAATTGGTATAAACGTCACTTTCATGTCCATAATTTTTTTAGTTCTCTGGCAAGATCTATCTATCTATTATTATTATTATTATTTACTCATTAGTTTTTCACATCAGCGTTAGCTGATGGTTTTTCACTGGCGTTTGAGTGACAGCAAGTCTCCCCAAGTCTCCAGAACTCTTCTCAGTATTCTGGCCGTTCTCAATAGTGCTGTAGTTTGGATGGTCTCCACTCGTCCGCCAACTTCCAAGCCCTCCAGTCTTTTTAGTAATCCTTTACTTACTGTTCCAAACGCACCAATTACAATTGGTATAATTGTCACCTGCATGTCTCATAGTTGTTTCAATTCTATTATTTACTTCTTTAGAGTTTTTCCCATCAGTTTTAGCTGATGGTTTTTCACTGAAGTTTGAGTGAGAGCAAGTCTCCTCAAGTCTCCAGGACTCGTCTCAGGATTCTGGCCGTTCTCAGCAATGCTGTAATTTTGATAGTCTCTACCCGTTTGCCAATTTCCAAGTCCCCCAGGCCTTTTAATAACCCTTTAGTTATTGTGTCAAAAGCCCTAATCACAATTGGCACAATCGTCACAGCTTTTTCAATTCTCTTGCAAGGTCGAGGTACTTATCCTTTTTTTCACATTCCTTCAGATTTATTCTGTGGTCCGCCGGGACAGCAAAGTCAACAATTTTGCAAATTCTCTTTTTTTTTAAATTATTATTATCAGGTCAGGTCTTCTGGCCGGGATTAGGTGATCCGTTTGTATGTTAAAGTCCCTATTATTATTATTATTATTATTATTATTATTATTATTATTATTATTATTATTATAAATCGTAGTGCATCCATACACCAGTAGCGATACGACCGCACCCCGGAGGAAACTGCGTTTCATTTTATCGGTCAGGTCTGATTTCCGTATGATCGATAGCCTATCGATAGCTGTCCATGCCTTCGTTAGCCGCATGTCGATGTCCTTATGGATGCACTACTTGGACGCTAACTAAACGGCTGGAGAAGAAGCTAGACAGCAATTACACCAGAATGCTGTGAGCAATATTGAACAAGTCCTGGCAGCAACACCCCACAAAACACCAACTATACAGCCACCTGCCTCCCATCACGAAAACTATCCAAGCTAGACGAACCAGACATGCAGGACACTACTGGAGAAGCAAGGACGAGCTCATAAGTGATGTACTCCTATGGACCCCCACATATGGTCGGGCAAAAGCAGGACGACCTGCTCGAACATATATACAGCAGCTATGTGAGGATACGGGATGTAGCCCTGAGTACCTGCCAGAAGCGATGAGCGATAGGGAGAAGTGGCGAGAGAGGGTCAGGGATATCCGTGCTAGCGGCATGACATTATTATTATTATTATTATTCTATTTTGAGTTTTTCACACCTATGTTAGCCGATGGTTTCTCACTGAAGTTTGAGTGACAGCAAGTCTCCTTAAGTCTCCAGGACTCTTTTCAGTATTCTAGCCGATCTCAATAACGCATTAGTTTGGATGGTCTCTACTCGCTCTCTTATATCTAAGTCCTCCAGTCCCTGTATCAATCCTTTGCTGACTTTATCAAGAACACTATTTATAATTAGTATCACTGTCACTTTCATGTTACACTGGTTTTCATTCCACTAGCAAAGTTCAGGTACTTATCTTTCTTTTTGTTTTCTTTCAATTTTACTCTGTGGTCTGCCCTGTCGGGAGAGCAAAGTCCACAATTCTGCAAGTTCTCTTTTTTTGTTGACTATCACTTGGTCTGGTCGTCTGGCCAAGATTAGGAGATCTGTTTGTATCTCAAAATCGCAGAGGAAATTGTGCGTCTCATTCTCCAGGACAAATTCTGGGTTGTGCATATATTCGTATTGTGAAATTTAAATTTCTTGCTCAATTCCCAGTGAATCACATGCCCCATTCAATCGTATCTAGTCTTATACTCTTTTAATGCCAATTTGCTGCATGCGCTTATAATGTGACTGATCATCTCGTTTCTATCACCACATAACCTACATTTGCTATTTTGTTGCATCTCATCTATTTTTGCTTTGATATAATTGTTCCTTATGGCGTTGTTTTGTGCTGCTATCAGAATAGATTCAGTTTCTCTTTTAAGGTTTCCCATTTTTAGTCTCGTCCAAATTTTCTTGTGAGAGATTTTGTTTGTTTGTCGCTTGAAAAGTTTTCCCACCAGCGTTAGTTGGTGGTATTTTACAGGAGTATGAGTGACAAAAAGTTCCCTCATGTCTCCAGGAATCTTCTTGGTATTCTAGCCAATCTTATCAATGCCGTGGTCTGTATGGTTTCAATCCTTCCTCGGATTTCCAATTCCCCCAACTTCTTTTCTAAGCCTCTTGGGACCATCCCAAGTACACCAACTACAATCGGTATCACCGTCACTTTCATAATTCACATCTTTTTCAGCTCTCTTAAAAGATTCAAGTATTTGTTTATCTTTTCTTTGAATTTCATTTTCATTCTGTGGTCAACTGGATCGGCAAAATCCACTAAATGACAAATTCCTCTTTGGCCTAGTCGGCTGGGGCTGTAGTATACAGTGAGGTAAAACTCTGCAGTGTGGTAAAACTCCCCAAACAAGTGTCCCGATATGAAACTAAACAATGGTGAGGCTTTAGTAATGCTGGAGATTTAGGGAATGCGGAGTACCCCTTAATTGTCATCGCTCTCAGGCTCACTCTGACCCGGAGTGGTAACACCAGATAGGGTTCTATCTATGGGTTAAATATAAGTAAACTGTGCAATTACGCTTAACTTATTTGTTTGAAATTAACTGTTTTTATATTTAACTGTGTTTAAACTGTGTACTTATGCTAAAATGAATTGTTTGAAATAGAATTGTTTTGACATTTAACTTTGTTAAACAAAAATTTATACTTATACTAAAATGAATTGTTAGAAATAGAACTGTTTTTGACATCTAAACTCTGCACTTATGCTAAACTGAATTGTTTGAAATAGAAGTGTTTGACATTTAACTGTGTGTAAACAATAAACTATTCTCATATTAAACTGAATTGTTTGAAACTTTTATCAAAATGACTTAATTCGGCGTTGAATGACCTGAAAAGGGTTGATGCACCGTAAAACAAAACAATCAACGAACCAAGTTCTTCTTTCTTGATAATTATCACTAGATCTGGTCTTCAGGCCAGGATTAGAGGATCTGTTTATATCTCAAAATCCCAGGGAATTGTATGAGTCTCATTCTCTCGGGCGAATTTTGGTTCGTTCACATACCATCTGGTAGCTTGGTCATTTGTGTAGAAGTGACAATTGTGACTAGAATTCTTCAACGCCCAAAGCCACTGTATCCATCTTACTTCCCCATTATCCTTTTTCTTTTTGTTTTTTCTCTCATTCTTTCTTTCATCTCATCTTTCCTTCTCTTTGCAACCTTTCTTTCATTTGTCATTCTTCATTCGCTCATTGTTTTTTTTAAAAGAACCCCCCCAAAAAACCATAAAAGCACACACACACACACACACACAACCCCTCAAAAAACATACAAATATAGCATGAACCCCACCCCCAGAAAACACGGAAAAAAAGTTTAAAAAAACATGCAAAAACATGCAAAACCCATACAAAAAACAAAATAAACGAGGTCTTTTAATTTTTCTTAATGCTGAGTTTATTCAGTGAAAATAAAACAAAATATTTTGTCAAATTTCCTTCAAGATTCTCATTTCTTTCTATTCAACGAGTTTATCGCATTTAACAATGCAATCGTTGAATTCTATTAGGGATTCTCTTTCTTCTTCATTTCCATTAAACTTCCCAACTTCAATTTTGTTCTCGAAGTCTTCCTGGCAGTTATACACACACTTGTTATATGTGTCCACTTTTACCTGAAAATCTGCAGAAAACAAAACGTTTGAAAATAATATGAATGGAGGGTTCTGAAAAAATGTTTGGGTGAAAAAAAAAAGGTATTTATTTAATTGTGAGACTTATGGATACCCTAACCATAACCCTGATGTTATTTATTAAGTTTAGCTTTGTTGTGGTATAAGGCTAGAAATTTGGAGCACCCGGTCAGAACTATATGCATAGGAGCAAAAAAGATATAAAAGTTAAGATTGAGGGCCACGGTAGAGAGCGTTTGGCCAAAGCAGGTATCGGCAGGGGAGAACTGGTAGGCTATGAATTATTTTCCTAATCCGGTTATCCTACAGGTCACTTTTGGAAAAGCATATGTTCAGGGTAAGTGGGGTAGGTTTCCTTTCTCTTAATCGCAAGGTCGTTAGAATAATAATAATAATAATAATAATAATAATAATAATAATAATTTGACCATACAAACAAATGGTATATGCACAACCCAGAATCTGTTCTGGACAATGAGACGCACAAACTCGTCTGGGATTTTGAGATACAAACGGATCACTTAATCTCGGCCAGACAACCGGACTTTAAATTTATGGGGCCAGGACGAGGTCAGGGTTATGCTGTCTTGCTGTTTGATATCTGACTCCATTCTGAGGTTATTCTATTTTACCCCACGTTGGCTTGTTGATGAACAAGAAAGGCCCAAAAGAATTATACGAAAGAAGACAGCAACAGAGAGGAGACAAAGACGTTTTATTTTTCCTTTATTTCCTGAGTTCAACAATCATTTAATGAGTGAAGGAATTTTCCCTGAATACAATTGAAATGGTTGAATCCCCCAGTCAAGGTGTCTAAAATATGTTAATCGTTTCTTGGTATATGTGTGTCCTCATTTGGTATTTTAAAGCTTTTAACATGGTGTTAGTCGCTTTTGGGAGTTTGTCCAAGTCCAGTGTTTTAGTTTGTAGTTTGATAGGTCCATTTCGTAGCTTTTGTATTTTAGCATATTGTTAACCGAGACAAGTGCTACTAGTGAGAGGACTAGCCAACGCGTTGTCCAAAGACGAACGCGTGGCGTCCCACTAGTTACCAAGGTGTTGTCACCCCGCTGGTCACTGCTTGAAAGAGAATGAGGTCCATTTTCTTTACGCATGCGTCGTCCCTTTTTCCTGTCAGAGACCTCTGGGAGTTTCTGCATATTTTAATAATGTTTTTTTTTTATTCAATTTAAATTTTTAAAAATATTTATCTATTCCCTACAAATTAATCCATAAAAAAAGGAAAACTTACCGAATTGTGGACTTTACTGTCTTGGCTGACCACAGAGTAAAATTGAAAGAAAGCGAAAAGAAGGATAAGTACCTAGACCTAGCTAGGTAATGGAAAAAACTGGAACATGAAAGTGACAGTGATACCATTTGTAGTTAATGCACTCTGTACAGTCAGCAAAGAATTGGTAAAAGGACTAGAGGTCTTAGAAATAAGAGGACGAGTGGAAACAATCCAAACAACAGCATTGCTGAGATCGGCCAGAACACTGAGAAGAGTCCTGGATACTTGAGGAAGCTTATTGTAACTCAAACTCCAATGAAAGAACATCAACTAACGCTGATATGAAAAACTCTCAAAGAGTAAAATAATAATTTCCCATCCTGGAGAATGAGGCGCATAAAATTTTCTGGCATTTTGAGATACAAACGTATCTTTTAATCCTGGCCAGAAGATCAGATCAAGTGATTATTTTCAAAAAAACGAAACCCTTCAGTTTCGTGGATTTTACCGTTCCGGTAGATCACAGAATGAAAGTCAAAGAAAACGAAGAGAAGTACTTGGACCTTGCCAGAGAACTAAAAAGCTGTGCAACATGTGAGTTGTACTGAATAGAAAAATAAAAACTAAATTATTATAGATTAAAAAAAAATTAGAAACTTCCAGAAGTCCCTGTAAGAAAGTAGGGTCGACGCATGCGCAAAAGAAAAGGAACAGTTCTGGCAAAAAGAAAGAAACGCGTTCTCTTTCAGAAGTGATCGTTGGATTGAAAATACCAATATATCTTTCTTGTTGCTGGTGGAGGGCCGCATGTCCGTTTTTATGCGACACACTGTTTAACCTTTCCATTAGTAGCAACCGTCTCTGTTACCAGCGACCCGCGACTAAAAACACCGAATAATGGACACATCTGCCTAATAGTAGCCGTATCTGTTAATAGAAGCCAATATTAAAAGTACCAAATGGACTTATCAAAACACGATAAAAAAAAACCCACCGAATTTGGACATATAATACCCGAAAACGACAAACACATCTTAACGTCTTGTCTGGGAGAAGCAACCATTTCATTTGGATTCAGGAATGATTTCCTTACCCATAGAATTGTTTTTGAACTCAGTAATAAAATACCAATTTAAAAGATATCTTGGCCTCCTTTCTTGTATTCTTCGGTGATTCTTTCGCAGTTTCCATAGACCAGAAGAAACCTGCAAATTAAGATGGGGTAAGAAGAAACCAAAACAGAATGAGAATGACGCATTTGGAACAGTCCCTAAACGCTTGGAAAAGAGACTGGAAGAGTTGAAAATCGGAGGACGAATTGAGACCATCCAAACTATTGCATTGTTAAGATCGACCAGATTACTAAAACGAGTCCTGGAGAGACTTGCTGTCTCTTAGACTCTACTGGAAAACCATCAGCTAGTACTGGTGTGAAAAAAAAAACTACTACTACTACTAATAATAATAATAATTTGCCCCAAATTGATTGGGATCTACATAAAGAAATGCTGTCTTTTCAGTTATTTGATAGCGCTAAATCATAAAATTCACAAAAAAAAGAAATGATTCAGCGTTTTGTGTTTTTCTCCTTACAGACTAATTTACGAGACTATGATTTCCAGTGGGTCGTTTGACTGAAAGACTCCGCGTTTGGGTGGGCGTTTCTTGGTAATGAGACTAAAAATGTCTGACTTGCAATTTTCTTTCGTCTTTCAATGGTTTTTGTGGGTGTTACTAGTTAATGTGACTAAAAATTCCAACTTGTAATTTTATTTGTTCGCTTGTTTACTTGCTTCTTTCTTAATTTGCTTATGTATCAGTTGCTACATATCGACTAAAAATTCCCAATTTGATAGTTTGTTTGTTTGTTTCTTTCTTTCTTTGTTTCTTTCTGTTATAAAAAATTGACAAAAAATTCCCGACTCAAAATTTTATTTGTTTCTCTTTCTATCCTTTGTTTCTATCCTTATTTCCTCTTTCTTTCTTTCTTTCAGTGTTCATGAAACCAGAAGTTTCCGATTCGCGAATTTCCTTATTTGTTTGTTTCTTTCTTTCTTTCGGTTGCTATAAATTGACAAAAAATTCCTGACTCGCAATTTTATTTGTTTCTCTTTCTATCCTTATTTCTTTCTTTCTTTCTTTCTGTGTTCATGAAACTGAAAGTTTCCGATTCGCGAATTTCCTTGTTTGTTTGTTCGTTTTTTCATAACAAATAAAACTACTTCCCCATCTGTTGAAGTTAAATCCACAAAAATTAATGCAATTTCTCGAGTCGTGTAATAAAAAATAAAACCAAATAAAAATAATTGAGCGGAGAGAAACCGCAACATTTTCTTCAATATTTTTTCTTTTTGATATTTTCACTAATTTCGACTAATTAATTTATTTGTTTAAAATTAATCTTTTTCTTTTATTCTGTTCGAAATATTTATTTTCACAAAACTATTCGTTATGTGCTTAAATCAAACAGGCGACATCTCCACATTAAACGGTAGCACTCTGGAACTAGTTGACAAGTTCACCTACCGAGGAAGCAGTGTCTCATCAACCGAGACAGACATCAATATGCTACAAGCAAAAGGTATGGGCAGCAATCGATAGACTATCGGTCATATGGAAGTCAGACCTGACCGATAAAATGAAACGTAGTTTCTTCCAACTAAACGGATGGAGAAAAAGCTTGACGGCAACTACACAAGAATGCTGCGAGCAACATTGAACAAGTCCTGGAGGCAACACCGATCAAAGCAGCAGCTGTACGGCCACCTACCACCCATCACGAAAACTACCAAAATTAGACGAACCAGACATGCGGAACACTGCTGGAGAAGTAGGGACGAGCTCATAAGTGATGTACTCTTTTGGACCTCTTCACATGGCCGAGCAAAGGCAGGTCGACGAACTCGAACCTACATACACCAGCTCGGTGTAGATACGTGATGTAGCCCTGAGGACCGACCGGAAGCAGTGGACGATGGGGAGGGGTGGCGAGAGAGGGTCAGGGAGATCCGTGCTGGTAGCGCGACAGGATGATGGTGATGAATTCTAAACGACTAACTACAAATAATTTAGTAATCTTATTTGTAAACGTGTTCGTTTTTTTTAAATTCTATTCTTTTATTCTTCCATCCCCATTGATAAAATGAGTGTCGTAGTTCATCTGGTAATGATTGCGTTTTTTTTAAATCAATTTATTTAATTATTAATTTTAAACGATTAAAAGATCTGCTTGATTACGATAGTTGCCTTTCTTTAAGTTGTCATCAACCCTAGAACTGAACAAGCCTATCACTGCTTAATTTCAGTTATTTAGACGGCACCCCGTGTCCGCATAGAACTGTTGAATGTAAGTTGTTGCTGGTAGGTCAACACTAGTGTGTCTATGTATATGAGTAACATTATTTCATCAGATCAGGTCAGATTTCCATTTGGTTGTTGACCTGAGTGTTGGCCGATTAGCTAAAATTTACATTCATTAGCTCTGTGCAGATAATGGGGGCCATCAAGAAGACTTACCATAGGGACAGATGATGATGATGATGAGAGAGAGAGAGAGAGAGAGAGTCAAAGGAATTCGTGCTGTCGGTACACTTTGATGATGATGATGATGATGTTTTCGGAACGGAAGTAGTATTTTTGATTATTTAAAATTAAAAAAGGACATAATATACTCACTTTCCGTCGATTTTGAGACAACCAAAGTCGAGACCGCAGCTATGACCAACGCTGTGGCGATAACAACGAAAATTAAGCGCTGATTTTTCATTCTTGTTCACTCGTCGACTTTCTTAAGAATTTTGTCACTGCCGTAAAGAAACAAAAGTTAAGGACAAATAATAAATTTGTTTCGAATCGAGGTCTCAAACCCTTGGGCACAAAAGGATAAAAGTACAATTATTTACTTTTAAGAATCCATGGTCCCTACAAATTAAATCTACCGATCAAATATTGGGTTGTTTGGAGGTAGCGGGGATATTTAATCGAGTCCCCACTCACCAAGGACCAATATCAGAATTACGTTTCGTTTTGTTTCTTTGTTTAATGGCATATCAACCTTTTAGTAGGTTATTTAATGCCAAAGCCATTCTCCTAAAAGAACAGTACTGGTACTATTTAACCCATAGTTGGGAGGATAAGGGGGTTAATACCTTTCCCCAGGGTATTTTCCCGAAAGTGAACGTAATAGCACGACTGGAGTACGAACTCGCGTACTACGATTCCGCAGTCCAGTAATTAACCATTACACCGCGAGGATACCCCTAATATCAGAATTAGTATATCCGTGATACACTAACACTGGATAAGTTTGGTTTCTTTATTTAATGGCATATCAACCTTCGTGGGTTATCTAATGCCAAAGCCATCTTCGTAGAAGAACAATAGTGGTACTATTTAACCCATAGCTGGGACTTGAGAGGCTAGAAAAAGCTTAAATAACAATATCATAAATACTAGGAACCTATGAAAATAGATGGTTTAGTTTGGTTTCTTTATTTAATGGCATATCAACCTTTAAGGGTTATTTAATGCTAAAGCCATCTTTATAGAAGAACAATAGTGCTATATAACTCATATATGTGGAGATTAGAGGGCTCCATGCTTTTCTCAAAGTGTTTGTCAGAAAGTGGCCGTAACAGCGCGACTAGAGTTCGAACTCGTTAACTACGATATTACAATCCAGTACGTAAACCATTGAGCTACGGTAACTCCCCACATCACTGTATAAACAGAAAGAAAGATAAGGTAAGCTTCTTTACGTATATACCATAGCCAGATACGGATATGCGAAATGGACATATAATGTTCATATATGTATAACATAGAACATAGGAATCAAAAAACACTTACGACTTCTTTATTCAGGTACGAAACTTTTTTTTACCTTTGAGTTTAAAGGTTTTTCGACATAAGGAGAGAGAGGCACAATCTTTATATTCTGGCTTTTTCATCCGCTGCTCATCTCGTGCGACACCTGCACAAGGCCTCCGCGAGCAAGCGAAAGTCAACCCTTCTCGTCCGGTGTCTAGTCTCAACTCTACTTTCTTCAAATTCCCAAAATCCTCTGCGTGCTTCCGGTGCGGGACGTCATTCGCACTCGCTAGCCTCATTTCTAATCTCGGGCTATTGTGACATCTCTGAGTGATACGTCCGCTCCGCCCGCGCACGCGCGTGAACACCTGCGTTAATGTTGCACCTAAGTAACCCATGCACTGAGCCGAAAGGTTCTCAGCCTAACTAAACCCAAAAGCATAAACCGAAATCCCTCGGCCATTATATTACACGTATAGAGAAATATTCAATATACATGGTTATTAAAAATGTTCACACTCTTATGGAAATACCTTTCATGATAAAAACTGATAAGTTTCCACGTATTCATCATCCATGTCAACACATTCTTGCAATCTTCCACAGAGGATTAAAAAAATGTTATTATTTCTATAAGAGTATCTTTATTAGAAAAGCAGAACTGATATTATAGAGACCACCTGGGGAAGAATCCAATAATGAGTTGACAGCGATAGTGAACAGATGGTAACTTTAAAATCATAAAAAAATACTCCAGTAGAAACGTTGACATTTTTTAAACACCTTGTATTCATAATACAAGATAGGTTGAAAAGAATACACAAACCAGTCTGAAGAGATAAAATATGCACATATCATAATATGAACAAGCAGTTTGTAAAAGGGGTACAAAAACGAAAAAAATTCACTTGAGATTTATAGTTTCAGCCATCATGGCTTTATGTTTCGATTGCAAGGCAAGAGAATGTCTGTACTAGTTAAAGAACAGGCAAAATAAAGTGAGGGAGGATTTTTGAGAGTGTCTTTTAATATCCGTGAATCCCTAATCGGCATGCTCATTCTCTCATGAAGATACCAATTTATTGTCTCCCAACACAAGTTTGTGTAACATTTTTTTTTCAATTGTATTAGCTCATTATATATCTATTTCAGTCTATTCATATCTATCTATCTATCTATCTATGTTTGGGGAACCTCGGATGGTGTAATCGTTAGCAAGCTGGACTGGTTAACCTTCACGAGTGAGTTTGAGTCTTATTGGGTGCCCCATTCATTCGGCAAAAAGCTTAGTAATTTACAATCTATGTATCTGTGTGCATTGCTTTGAATTTAATTTGCTAAGACATACTTCATCATTTCTCTAATTTATTACTATTTTCTGTGGAAAATTTATTGAAAAACTGGGTGAATCCTGGTCGACAGTCCAAAAAACTGCTGAGAGTTGTTCAAAAAGTTCTAAATCTTACTCCAAGTGAGTCGGCGAAACAAGACAGTTTTTCACTATTTTTTAAATTTAGTCCTTTTTGGGATCAATACACTTGGTCCAATGATGCTCAAGCATTGCAATCCCATCACGGAAGAAGGTGTCTTCATTATCTTCTCAAAACTCCTCCATAGCGAATATGACCTCATCATTGTTTCCAAAATGGTGACCAAGCAGGTAGGATTTGAATTTAAGAAACAGTAAGAAGTCAGGTTGCGCTATGGGGTAGCAATTCAAAGATACAGTTGGATATTTCAGCAACTGCAACCTTGGCAGTGTGAATTGGCGCGTTATCCTCGTGCAAGAGCATACCCGCCCTCAGCTTCCCCTTGCATTTGAACTTAATTTCTTCCTTCAGTTGTTACGCGATATGGCTACGCGAAATGGACATATAATGTTCATATATATATAACATAGAACATAGGATCTCGAAACACGAAAAACACTTACGATTCTTAGTTCAGGTACGAAACTTTTTATTACCTTTGAGTTTAAAGGTTCTTCGACATAAGGAGAGAGATATACATTCTTTCTATTCTGGCTTTTTCATTTGCCCTCCCCCCAACACGTGTGGCACCTGCCACAAAGGCCACTGGCCTGGCCTCGGCGAGCAAGCGAATGCCAACCGTTTTCTCCCGAGGCAGGACTCAACTCAACTCTACTGACTTTTTCAAAATCCCCCAAATCCTCCGTGTGCTTCCGGTGCGTGACGTCACCCGCTCTCTGTAGCCCCATTTCCCATCTGGGCTATTGTGACATCTCTGAGTGACACGTCCGCTCCACCCGCGCGTGCGCGTGAACACCTGCGTTAATGTTGCACCTAAGTAACCCATGCACCGAGCCGAAAGGTTCTCAGCCTAACTAAACCCAAAGGCATAAACCTAAATCCCTCGGCCATTATATTACACAGTTATCTTAATTATTATGCATATTACTGTCCATTAATAGTTTTTTTCCCTTTCTCCAGGTAGTCTCTCATGATTATCCCTTCAGAATAAAAAGAAAACGGAAGACATCTCCTTGCCAACAGACGCTGCCAACTTAAACTTCTTCGTGGTGGAGAATCAGAGTGTTTCCACTGTTTGCTTTGAATCTATGATTCAGGTTCGAAGTGGAGAACTTGGGTTTCATCTTGAGTTACTAATCGGCAGGGGAAATTCTTATGGATAACCTGTATCAGTAGTGTCCTGGAATGTCAACCCTTTTCAGTTTTAACGTCAGCATTCTTGGGACTCATCTTGAAGACAACTTACTCATCCCCCAAAGTCTCAGTTAAAACACCGTGGACTCAACCAGAACTAATGCCGACGGACTTAAATGACATCTTTCATCTAGAACCATACGGTGAATGGCATCAACTTGTAGATCAGGGGTTGAAGTTTTCTGAAGACCCGAACAAGGATTATCTGTGCTGTCCTTGCTCTGCTTCTTACAGTTATATAGGAAGAGGAGTCCTCAACAAGTATCCGTACCATGTTCTTCATTTTCTTGGGTGTCATACCTTTCTTTTGCAGATACTTTATGACTACTTGGCTCTTTGTTTTGCCCATTTTAAGATTTATCATACACCTCTCTCCTTTGTATGGGCCTCACCCGCTCAGAAATTAAGACAGAAATCTAAATTAGTTTTTCGAGAAATTATAGTGTGTTGCCACAACAAAATTGTTCTGCTACGGTGCTCCTTTCTGAGTTAGGGTTAGGACTTTTTGAACGACTTTCGTACACACACACACACACACACACACACACACACACATATATATATATATATATATATATATATAAAATGGACATGATGATCTGATTTGAAATTCTCGACGAGGCTGTTTGCATTTCATATAGCGCTAATACCCTTGGGGAACGAATGAATCCAACTATTCTCCCTCCAGCTATGAGTAAATAGTAGGGCAGACTGTTCTATTTAACCTTGGTATGGCAACTGGTCTAGGAGAAGGAAAACTCTGAATTCAAACCTGTTAAAAGTTCACATAGCGCTAATACCCTTGGGGAACGAATGAATCCAACTATTCTCCCTCCAGCTATGAGTAAATAGTAGGACAGACTGTTCTATTTAACCTTGGTATGGCAACTGGTCTAGGAGAAGGAAAACTCTGAATTCAAACCTGTTAAAAGTTCACATAGCGCTAATACCCTTGGGGAACGAATGAATCCAACTATTCTCCCTCCAGCTATGAGTAAATAGTAGGGCAGACTGTTCTATTTAACCTTGGTATGGCAACTGGTCTAGGAGAAGGAAAACTCTGAATTCAAACCTGTTAAAAGTTCACATAGCGCTAATACCCTTGGGGAACGAATGAATCCAACTATTCTCCCTCCAGCTATGAGTAAATAGTAGGACAGACTGTTCTATTTAACCTTGGTATGGCAACTGGTCTAGGAGAAGGAAAACTCTGAATTCAAACCTGTTAAAAGTTCACATAGCGCTAATACCCTTGGGGAACGAATGAATCCAACTATTCTCCCTCCAGCTATGAGTAAATAGTAGGGCAGACTGTTCTATTTAACCTTGGTATGGCAACTGGTCTAGGAGAAGGAAAACTCTGAATTCAAACCTGTTAAAAGTTCACATAGCGCTAATACCCTTGGGGAACGAATGAATCCAACTATTCTCCCTCCAGCTATGAGTAAATAGTAGGACAGACTGTTCTATTTAACCTTGGTATGGCAACTGGTCTAGGAGAAGGAAAACTCTGAATTCAAACCTGTTAAAAGTTCACATAGCGCTAATACCCTTGGGGAACGAATGAATCCAACTATTCTCCCTCCAGCTATGAGTAAATAGTAGGACAGACTGTTCTATTTAACCTTGGTATGGCAACTGGTCTAGGAGAAGGAAAACTCTGAATTCAAACCTGTTAAAAGTTCACATAGCGCTAATACCCTTGGGGAACGAATGAATCCAACTATTCTCCCTCCAGCTATGAGTAAATAGTAGGACAGACTGTTCTATTTAACCTTGGTATGGCAACTGGTCTAGGAGAAGGAAAACTCTGAATTCAAACCTGTTAAAAGTTCACATAGCGCTAATACCCTTGGGGAACGAATGAATCCAACTATTCTCCCTCCAGCTATGAGTAAATAGTAGGACAGACTGTTCTATTTAACCTTGGTATGGCAACTGGTCTAGGAGAAGGAAAACTCTGAATTCAAACCTGTTAAAAGTTCACATAGCGCTAATACCCTTGGGGAACGAATGAATCCAACTATTCTCCCTCCAGCTATGAGTAAATAGTAGGACAGACTGTTCTATTTAACCTTGGTATGGCAACTGGTCTAGGAGAAGGAAAACTCTGAATTCAAACCTGTTAAAAGTTCACATAGCGCTAATACCCTTGGGGAACGAATGAATCCAACTATTCTCCCTCCAGCTATGAGTAAATAGTAGGACAGACTGTTCTATTTAACCTTGGTATGGCAACTGGTCTAGGAGAAGGAAAACTCTGAATTCAAACCTGTTAAAAGTTCACATAGCGCTAATACCCTTGGGGAACGAATGAATCCAACTATTCTCCCTCCAGCTATGAGTAAATAGTAGGACAGACTGTTCTATTTAACCTTGGTATGGCAACTGGTCTAGGAGAAGGAAAACTCTGAATTCAAACCTGTTAAAAGTTCACATAGCGCTAATACCCTTGGGGAACGAATGAATCCAACTATTCTCCCTCCAGCTATGAGTAAATAGTAGGACAGACTGTTCTATTTAACCTTGGTATGGCAACTGGTCTAGGAGAAGGAAAACTCTGAATTCAAACCTGTTAAAAGTTCACATAGCGCTAATACCCTTGGGGAACGAATGAATCCAACTACTCTCCCTCCAGCTATGAGTAAATAGTAGGGCAGACTGTTCTATTTAACCTTGGTATGGCAACTGGTCTAGGAGAAGGAAAACTCTGAATTCCAACCTGTTAAAAGTTCACATAGCGCTAATACCCTTGGGAAAGGTATGAATCCAATATCCTCATCGTATGAAAAAGTTAGTATATATCATTATCATCATATCGTGCTGGTAGCACGGATATCACTGACCCTCTCTTGCCACTTTTCCCTATCGTTCACCGCCTCTGTCAGGTCTTCTGGGTTACATCCCGTACTCTCACATAGTTGCTGAATGTATGTTCGTGCTGGTCGTCCTGCTTTTGCACGGCCATATGTGGGGGTCCATAAGAGTACATCACATTAATATATATATATATATATATATATATATATATATATATATATATATATATATATATATTAAAGCTTGAATATAATTCAGAAGATACATCACATATTAACATTGCCCTGATTATGATTTGATATAAAAATTGTGGTTTTATTTATCTCTCTTCTTTCCCTTTCGTCTCTGGCGTTTACTTTTCCTTCTTTCTCTTTCTTTTTCCCCTCTCCCTCTTTCTGTTTCCCTGCTTTCGTCTATGCAACGGAGTGGTAGTAACTGATAGGGTCCCATCTACGGGACCCTATCAGTTACTAGTAAATATGAATATACAATGAACGCCGTTTGCTCACCTCTAGGCATAAAATAACCCAAGACGGAATGATATGCCGTTAAGATCTATCTATCTATCTATCTATCTATCTCGTCTATGCAACGGAGTGGTAGTAACTGATAGGGTCCCATCTACGGGACCCTATCAGTTACTAGTAAATATGAATATACAATGAACGGCGTTTGCTCACCTCTAGGCATAAAATAACCCAAGACGGAATGATATGCCGTTAAGATCTATCTATCTATCTATCTATCTATCTATCTATCTATCTATCTGCTAAATAGTACTACTACTTTTTTTCTACAAGGAAACTTTGGCATTTTATTCCATTAAATAAAAAACACCCAAATCTATCTATCTATCTATCTATCTAATAACCGATTTTTGGTGAACTATAAGATTGTGGAAGTGCAGGATCCTTTTTACTCAGCAGACTTAGGTACGTGAAAGATATTTTTGTGTTCTAAACTGAAAGTCCTTCTAAAACATTAGCAAAAGTACAATGGTACAGTTTCATATCATATCAAATGAGTCGTTTAAGACTTAGTTTGATCAATAGAAAATTCGCTGGAATAAATGTACTGAATTTCAAGTGGGATTATTTTGGAAAAAAAAAGAATAGGAAAAATGGCTGTCACATTCAATAAGACTTGACTTTTAAAAACTCATTTGCTTCTATCTATCTATCTATCTATCTATCTATCTATCTATCTCAGCAGGGCTTAGGATACGCTAATCGTATCCGCTGTAGAGGGATAAGACCCCTCCCACCAAAAAAGGGGTATCCTGGGTATTATAGTAAACTTCATCGGATGACGAGGGTCCACTTCTGGAGATCTGAAGAGTAAGGAGTGCATTTTCATTGACAGTGCTCCCAGGCTAACTCTGACCCGGAGTGGTAGTCCCTGTTAGGGTTTCATCAATGACTCATTTGATCGGTTTAAAACTATTCGTATTCGATGTGTGCAAAAAACAAAAACAAGAAACTCTTCAGAAACAACA
Source organism: Sepioteuthis lessoniana (assembly GCA_963585895.1). Classification (NCBI taxonomy): domain Eukaryota; kingdom Metazoa; phylum Mollusca; class Cephalopoda; order Myopsida; family Loliginidae; genus Sepioteuthis; species Sepioteuthis lessoniana. Next base: position 21,567,738 of record OY757939.1, read on the forward strand.
CAAAAAAAGGTAAATATGTTCATACACTGAACGCGATTCGTTAACCTCTTGGTATAAAATAACCGCAGAGGAGGTGACTTGCCGTTAAAATCTATCTATTTATTGGTTAAATAGTACTACTATTGTCTTTATACTAGGATGGCTTTGGCATTAAAAGTATTTCATTGAATAAAGAAACAAACCAAACCAAACCTATCTATCTATCTATCTATCTATCTATCTATCTATCTATGTTTGTCTCGTCCTATGTATCTGATCGTTTGTTTGCCTCCCCATATCTATCTATCTATCTATCTATCTATCTATCTATCTATCTATCTATCTATCTAAATGGTTGAAAGATCATTCATATTATAGTATAAAATGTATTAAACAATAAAAGGTGACTTACCGTATAGATTTGAAATATACGTCCTCTTCGAGACACAATCAAAATTTTGTGACTAACAGAACCTTAAATACAGATTATTTTCTTTCTTAGTCAAATCAACCGAATCGTCGATTTCATCGATTCTTCATTGGATATAAAATTACGTTTGATAATCAAATTAAAACAAAGTAAATCAAGCGAAATAAAAAAAAAAAGAAAAAGAAAAAACCCAAACGCTCGACAGCTGCATTATATAATTGATTGACATGTTGCAAATGAATAAAAAAATGAACTTTTAATTCCTTTAATGACTACTCATTAACTCTTTAGTTGCGCATCAACCTTCGGGGGTTATTTAATGCACGAATGTGATCCATTTTTGAGTCAGTTTTGTTAAGGTGGAATAAAACTAGTAATAAAACAATTGAGAGGGTTTGGTTTCTTTATTTAATAGCATGTCAACCTTCGTGGGTTATTTAATGCCAAAGACATTGTTGTGGAACATCAGTTGACGTTCTAACGAATATGATCCATTTTTGAGTCAGTTTTGTTAAGATGGAATAAAACTAGTAATAAAACAATTGAGAGGGTTTGGTTTCTTTATTTAATTGCATATCAACCCTCGTGGGTTATTTAATGCCAAAGGCCTTATTACAAAAGAACTGTCGCAATTCTAGTGGATGTGATCCATGCAACTAGAATAAAACTAGAAATGAAATAATAATGAGAACTTGGTTTGGTTCACCGATGGATTATCTTTCTGGGTTTTGCTTAGAACATTTTAGAACTTTATATATATATATATATATATAGTAAGTTAGCCGACAGTAGTCGAGAACGACCCGAAGGCTCTTTGAATAGCTACAACACCGAGGTGTAAGAGAGGGCGCATCTTGTTTTCTTGGATTGCTTCATTTACTCTTGATCCGTACCTTATAATGCCGAGTGTTACGCAAGGATGATTAGAGTGTTCGCCAATTGCCCCGGAGACCGGGGTTCAATCCCAGGTTGTATCATACCAAAACTCAAAAAATGGTACTTGATGCCTTTTTACTTAACACTCAGCATTATAAGATACGGATCAAGGTTAATTGGAGCAATCCAGGGAAAAGTGTAGCGCCCTCTCCTACACCTTGGTGTACTAGCTATTGAAAAGAGAACCTTTGGGTCTCCCACGACGACGGTGTGCCAACTTATATATATCTATATATATATAGCAGGACGTGGGAGGTACGACACTCAATTAGGAATATGGATATTGCAAAGTGTTGAATGTACATGACGTGCCGGGACTAGATTTGTCTGACGCGATTCACCTGTGGCGTAGGGCCACCTTGAGCGTGGTATCAAAGTTGGAGCAATTGGACCAGTTAGCTTAAGGCCTGCCCTATATATATATATATATATATAGGACCGGATTATCTTTTGGGTTTTGCTTAAAACATTTTAAACGAACTTATATATATATATATATATATATATATATATATATATTAGAGAATTGGATGATATATATTAATTGGTTATATATTCTAAGGGTTCATCATTGCCTAAAACGGTGGTAAAGGAACTTTTTATCTAGTGCCGTTCAAATGAAATTTATAAATATAGCTGGCAACAGAAAACAAGTAAATTTCCCAAGTTATTTATGATATAAGGTTGCATGTCATTTAAATGAACTCAACACTCAATGTGACTAGATGTGCACAGTGAAATCCTGGATAATTTTCTCATTTCGTCGATAGAAAATTGGTTTGATGTATAATGAAATCATTTTTAGGATGACCATTCTAATTGTCATAGAGCAAAGGTAATCAAAACCTTTCTTCAGGAAGGACATAGAGATTCAAGCGAACTATCTGGATGTAAATCCAATTGAACATTTATGGTGGAAATATTTAAAAAATAGTCTATGAGAAGGCTCAATCTATTAAAAATGTTTTCATTGCGATTCGAGAAGGTTAGATTCTATTGGATAAAGAATATCGCTTTAAATTAGTGAAATTTATATTTAAAAGAATTTAAGCTGTTATAAAAGCAGGAAGAGGGGTAAGTAAATGTATTAATTTTAATTTTTTGTCAATGAATTCCATAAATTCTTGTTTAATATTGGGTTATTCCATAATATTTTCCTCTGTATAGTTTTGACAAAGCAAAAAAAAAAAAAAAAAAAAAAAAAAAAACTATACTATTAATTTAAAATAGTTTTTTAAAGGTATATTTTATGAACACAGAACATTCAGCAATTAAAAAAATGTTTTGAGTCTTATCTGTTATAAGCTCATTTACGGCTAGAAAAGAGATTAGATTTCCTTCATGATTAACTTGTTAGTTGCTGTCCATTCTTTACCTATGCGTATATTGACTTAGTTGGTAGAGTGTTTGCTAATGGCCCGGGAGACCAGGGTTCAATCCCTGGTCGAGTTATACCAAAGATTCAAAAAATGGTACTTGTTGCCTCCTTGCTTAACACTCAGCATTATAAGGTATGGATCAAGGGTAAAGTCGAGCAATCCAGAGAAAGGAGTAGCGCTCTCAGCTACACCTCAGTGTAGTTGCTATTTAAAAGGGAGCCGTCGAGTATCCCCTGACTATAACCATCATATTGACTTCGCTTTCAGTGGATGAGATATTGCTACAACCTTTTGAGAAATAATTTGGGTTAGTTTGGTTGTATTTTTATGGCATATCAACTCTAATGGGTTATTTAACGTCAATTTCTATTCATACATATATATTATATTTGATTTGTTATCGAATAGTTTGTAGGCAACATTACCCCCCCCACCAAAAAAAAAAAAAGTAATAAAAAACAAACTCTTAAGCATTCACCAACTGTGCTAATTCCATAATTTTTACCGGAGGTGCCCGTGGTGTAATGGTTATCGTCGTAGGAAATGAACACGGCGACACGAGTTCAAATCCTGGACGAGACTGATTGCATTTCACATAGCACTAATACCCTTGGGAAAGGTATGAATCCAATTATTCTCCCTCCAGCTATGGGTAAATAGTAGGACAGACTAGGTTCTACAGCCTTGGTTAGGCAACTAGTCTAGGAGAAGGAAAACTCTGAAATCAAACCTGTTAAACTCCGCTTAAAAATTGACCTTGTGTCATATCCTGCCTGAGCGGAGGGGTTGGTAAATAGGATAATTTTTACCGGGCGGAGAAATTGAATAACTTTTCCGTGGTTATCCAATAATTTGATACTTGAATAATGCAAGATGACTTCTGTTTGTTTTCAAGTGCGCAGAATATCTTCGTTTTTCCAACTTTTGCGCAAGTCGGTATTGTCAATATTTACTTTGAATTATTTCTTAATCTTTTATAAAACTAAATTTCATCATCATCATCATCAAGGCGTGATGACAGCTCAGATTCGCTGGACTCTTTCTCACCCTCCGTCACTATCGTCAATCACTCTTAGTAAATCATCTTGACGGTATTCAGTATCCGTACAGATCTGATCAATGAAAGTTTTCGCTGGTCGGCCAACAATGATGTGTCCGTGTGTATTAGCTCACAAGAGAATGTCTATGAGTTTGTCCTTACTTCTTCAGCAGTGCCCAGCATATGTTCCTCGTTTCATTGGAGTAGCTTGCGAGATGGGAGGTAAGTGGCGGTACAACTATTGTTTTGTTGGGTGTTGTTTCTAGGATTTGTTCAAAACAGCATTTAATATCATTTTGTAGTTCCTATATAGCTTTTTTCTTCATGTATTTCGTTAGAATCCAAGTGGTGTAAGTATACAGTAGTACTTACTCGGCTGCAGCTTGGAAGAATTCCCATTTTGTTCTGTCAAAGATATTAGATTTCCATTTCATGGTTAACTTGTCAGTTGCAGTCCAGTCTTCACCTATGTGTATGTTGACATCGCTTTCAGTCGATGAGATATTGCTACCGATGCATATGTTGACATCACTTTCAGTAGATGAGATATTGCTACAGATGCATATGTTGACATCACTTTCAGTAGATGAGATATTGCTACCGATGCATATGTTGACATCACTTTCAGTCGATGAGATACTGCTCTACCCTTTGAGAAATAATTTGGTTTGCTTCGGTTGACTTTTATGGCATATTAACTCTTGTTGGTTATTTAATGCCAATTCCTATATATATATATATATATATATATATATATATATATATATATCTGATTTGTAAACAAAAAGTTTGTTGACAACATTTTTAAACGAGCAAGAGTTCATTTGTTTGTTAACTGTTAAATAATTTCAAGTATAGTAAATATTTAAACAGTTACGTTTGACCCTTTGATGGGATCCTAACAGGCACTACTACGCCGAGACAGAGTTGACCTGGAAGTAATGGCAATGAAGAGGTGCTTCATATTCCACAAAGCCCCAGGATAGGAGCATCATTATCAGATGATGTATTATATCTATGATACTCGTTAAGGGTGCGAGGGTCTTATTCGTCCGCAGAGACGCAGTCGGCGTATTCTATAGCCCTAGTTGACAGAGCAGAATGGCACACACTGTAAGGATAAATTTAAATGAAAAAGAAAAAAGAAAAAACAACGCAATAATTTTCGGAATGATATAGAACAAGGTAAGAACTTTTTACTTTTTAGAAATACATTTCAAAACCGAATCACTAAGCAACGTAATTGAGACTTTAGTTTTTGTGGACGACATTTCTGTTGAAGTCGGGTTAAATGTTTTATCGGCATTTTTTCAGTTTTCTTTCCCTCAGTCATTTAATGGCTCAAATGTTTTGGAAGAATTCTTCGCACTTCTCCATACATTCATTGTAGATATTTCGAGCCCTGATTGCGAAATGGTCAACGCCTATCAGCACGTGATATTGTTCCACAAACTTATTCGTACAGTCATCCGCGCATTTCTCATATTTATAATCTGAAAATTAAAAAGAAAAAGAAAAAGAAATAACGTTAAATAATTACACTATTAAATCATTCTCGGTATTATCCATAAACAACTTTCTGTCTGAAATATATAGCCACTGACATTGCATTCTAGTAAAAGTAAATCTTCTAAGGTTGGTTGGTTGGTTGTTTTGTTTTACGGCGTATCAACCCTTTTCGGGTCTTTTAATGGTGAATTAAGTCATTTTGATAAAAGTTTCAAACAGTGAAGTTTAGTATAAGTACAGTTTTGTTTACACACAGTTAAATGTCAAAACAGTTCTATTTCAAACAATTTAATTTGGCGTAATTACAGTTTCGTTCTATTTAATCCACAGATAGGACCCTATCATGTGCTACCACTTTGGGCCAGAGTGGACCTGGGAGTGATGGCAATGATGCAGTACTCTGCATTTCCAAAAGCTCCAGCATTACTGAAGCGTCCCCATCATTGTTTTTAGTGTCATATACAGGACACTCGTTGGAGGTGAAGTTGTATCCTTTGCAGAGATGCAGATGAATGTATTCTACAGTCCCAATTGACTGGGTAATGAATCTTTTGATTTATATCTAAAAGCCCTGACTCATGTATGCCATTTAATGTGACGTCTCCAACATGGAAAAGTGTAGCGTAGGCCTAGGTATAAGTAGCTAGCAGGGACAAGTAAGCGATGTGGTCACTCAAGCATATGTCAGAGAACACGAAAGTTGCTATGGAAAAACAACACGGACACTTTAGTATTTTAGGGCTTATTGCTGGCTCGCTACCACGAGTTGCCTGATAAGAGAGTAAAAGACTGGCTAATATTTTCTATTAAAAATCTCCTCTTGGTGTAAAACTTAGGCCATACTTCCCTCGACGCTGGCGGCTTCAATTCTCCTTTACAAAAACAAGTCGTCCCCTAACTTACGCCTGTCGTGTCGGGGTAGGGGACATATCCGTTTCCGGTGGTTCTGCACCTGCGCAGAAGATTTGGAACACCTTTTTTCCTTGTCATTTTTAATTACCGCGGCCTTTCACCCGTGACTGGCTAATGTACAACGAGTGCTTTTGCCTGGTCGTTCAGAGACTGCTTTTTCTTTTTTATTTATTTATTTATTTATTTATTTTTCAATTTCAGTTTTCTTTGAGATATTTAACTAGGTTCCAAAAGAATATCTTGTCAATGTTGAATTTACGATTTAGATTTGCCTACTTGGAACATTTTCCACTCTGCATTTAATGCTGAAGTGGATTGTGTAATCTTTATTAGCTTGTGACAATACCAATTATTTGTGTGTCAACTGGAACTAAAACTCTTTACACTATTTTATTCTCTGTATTATTGTTTAATATGTTACATCTTCCATTATACATAAGATAACAATGAAATTACCCCGTGAATGTTTATAAGTGTTTTCAATTAATGTTGTGGCGCTAATTTCGAAAACGTATGCTATTTTAATCCATCTTGTACGATTTCGTGTGATGGAAATACTATACATCTGATAAACTCAGAGCTGTGACAAAATTACGTTCTGGAGATGCTCACAGCATATCATACCGGATTATGTAATGAAATAGGTTGGAATGTTATTGTTTGAATTTCAGAAAGAAAACAAGAGGATTATTTTTGGTATGCAAGATTTTCTGTTTCTGTTTTGATTTGATGAGTGTTTTGAAGAATTGAACATTTTTGGGTGGTTTAATAAAATTTGAACTGTGACAACGAATTTGAGTATTTTTAGAAACTTTTTTCGGTGTACGATAATGTTATAGATTTTATTTCAACCTGTTTATGAGAAAACCACTTAAAAATACAATTGAAGGTTTATTAGAATTCGGGAATGTTAAAAAAATTCTGAAACTCAAATATTAGTACTTTTTTTCTTTCTTCAATACTGCTGCCCCTGATATTTGGTTGGTTGGTTGTGTTTTACGGCATATCAAACATTATAGGCTATCTAATGCCAAATCCAATTTATACACATATATTAAATATATATGATTTGAAAACGAATAGTTTGTTGGTGACAATTTTTAAACGAGCTAATGCTCATTTGTTTGCAAATGGTTAAATGGTTTCAAGTATTGTTATCCAACACTAAGTTTTATTTGCACACAGTTAAATGGTTTCAAATATTGTTATCTAACACTAAGTTTTATTTGCGCACAGTTAAATGGTTTCAAGTATTGTTATCTAACACTAAGTTTTATTTGCACACAGTTAAATGGTTTCAAGTATTGTTATCTAACACTAAGTTTTATTTGCACACAGTTAAATAGTTTCAAGTACTGCTATTTAATTCTTTTCAACTTTATTCATTCGATTGCACAAAGTTAGATGGTTCTAAGTATTGCTATGGAAATTTACTAAGCTTTTTGCTTAGATGTGGCACAAGGCCATATGAAAGGGGCACCCAATGAGACTCGAACTCACTCGTGTAGGTTTGCTAGTCGAGCTTGCTAACCATTACACCACCAGAGGCTGCTATGGACTGTTTATAATTCAGTTTAACATCAGTTATTTGTTTGCACTCAGTTAAATGGTTTCAAGTATAGAAAAGGATTATATATTTCCATTTGCTCCGTAGCAAGCACTACCACTCCGGTTCAGAGTGGACCTGGGAGTAATGGCAATGAAGAGGTAATCCATATTCCTCAAAGCTCCAATACTTGAAACCTCAAAGCTCCAGGAATGTAACTTCACCATCAGAAGCAGTTTAGTATAATATCCGGCACACACATTGGTGGGGTGGTCTTACACCTCTACAGGAACGCAGTCGGCTTATTCTATAGCCCCATCCAATTAGATATATGCTTTTTTTTTTTTTTTTTAATAAAACCGTATACATGAGAAGTATGGCCATCCATGATTCATTCTATAAAATCAATTCAATAACCTCCGAAAAATTCAATTGTCTTAAGAATCTTAAAAATTCAAGTAAATCTCTACATCTCCTACTGTTTATCTCCCTATCAGCCCCTTGCGTTTAAGGGTATACTTTTAGACTCAGGGAGATAACTTCCTGTTTCATCTCTTTATTGAGTAAAATTACCAGGGCTTCACTCTTTGTCGCCGCTCTTTTAATCCTTTCTGATAAGCCTGATATTTCGTGTGTCGTCGGAAACAAATATTGCCTTTCTCTTCTTGAAGTTGCCCAGTCGGCTGGGGCAGTAGAATCCACCGACTGCATCTCTGTAGAGAGGTAAGACCCCCCAACGAGTATTCTGGATATGACACTAAACAATCTGATGGTGAGGTTCCAATAATGTTGGAGATTAGGGGAATGCGGAGCACCCCTTCATTACCATCGCTCCCAGGTCCACTCTGGCCCGGAGTGGTAACATCTGATTGAGCTCTATCTATGGGTCAAGTAGAACTAAACTGCGTACTAATGCTAAACTGAATTGTTTAAAATAGAACAGTTTTGACATTTATCTGTGTGTAAACAAAATCTATATTTATACAAAACTGAATTTTCAATGAGAACTGTTTGAATAAACTGAATAGCTTTAAATAGAAATGTTTTTGATAATTAAACTGTGTACTCATACTAAACTGAATTGTTTGAAATAGAACTGATTATTTGTTCGCTGGAAAATAGATTAACATGCCTCAGTACTAAATTTCAGAAACGAAAGGGAAAACTTATGGACCCACACCTACGCAAATAATACTAAAGCATAGATAGACTAATTTTTTATATATAAGAAATGGAATAATAGCGCATTGAATTGCGAGACATATTCCTCATTTGAGGGTGTGTCCTCCGATCACTGAATTGTCACGGCAAAGATACGATTGGACCTACGAAGGAAAGCGACCCGAACAACAGCCACTGTACACGATGACTGGTCCCTGCTTAATAACAGGGATATTAGAGATAAGTATACGTCAGAAAAAAGTATACTAAGAAAAAATTCTACTTAGAAAAGTATACTTAGAAAAAAAAAGTATACTTCGAAAAAATTCGATGCACTTCAAGAGATATTAGAAACACCTACTCCGAATGACGAATATGAGAATTTCGTCAATGTCAATTTAGAAGCGGCAGCAGAATGTATACCAACTAAACAAAGAGCTAAAACTAGAGTTCCATGGGAGACCTTAGCGGCTAGAAAAAAGCGTACAGACGTAAAAACCGCTTCTAAATGCAGTAGGAGGAACCCAACCAATATCAATGCCCTGAAAGAAGGCACAAAATGAATTAACCTGCATATACATAAAAGAACAAACAGAATACATACAAAATCAGATCAATAAGATCAGAGAGTCGGTTGAAGATAGACAATCTAGGATAGTATGGCAGGCGGTAAACGAAGTGAGCAGAAGGAAGAGCACTGCGAAAGCTAAACTGAAAGCTACTAGCCAAGAAGAACAAATACACCTGAGGAAACAACATTTCGAGAATTTACTCGGAAAACCTCCGAAAGTTACGCATGAACCAATTACAAAAATTATTAGTAATCAATTAGACATCAAACCAAGACAGTTTACGCAAGAAGAACTCGACTCTGTTCAAAGAAAAAATAAAAATAGGAAAGCAGCAGGGCTTGATGAAATAGCCCCAGAAGTATGGAAGACCAGACAATTCGACAACATACTGCTCGGACACTGTAATGCTGTATATAACAAAACACAATAGACAGTTGGACAGAAGGATGCATCCTCTCCATTCCCTAAGAAGGGTGACCTCGGAGTAGCCAAGAACTACCGAGGTATAACTCTTACATCCATTGTAGCCAAGATCTAGAATGCTCGACAACGCAACTGCATAGAATCCAAAATTGAGAAAATACTTAGGAAGAACCAAAATGGCTTTCGGAGAAATCAATCCACGACATCACAAATTTTGACTATGCGTCGAATTCTAGAAAGTGTACATGCAAAAAAACACTTGACGCAACAATATCATTTGTTGACTTCTCCAAAGCCTTTGACTCCATACACATAGGGAAGATGGAGCAAATATTATTCGTCAACGGCCTCTCTAAAGAAACCATCACAGCTATAATGATGCTATATAAAAACACGAAAGTAAAAGTCCGCTCTCCAGATGGAGACACAGACTACTTCGACATTATAGCAGGTGTGCTGCAAGGAGACACATTATCCCCATGCCTCTTTATTGTCTGTCTAGACAACGTACTTAGAACGTCTATTGATATAATGAAAGATAACGGTTTCAAGCTGGCAAAGGAAAGAAGCAGAAGATACCCCGCACAAACAATTACGGATGCGGACGACGCCGATGACATAGCACTTCGGCCAAATACACTCTCCCGAGCCGAAACCCTGCTAAATAGTCTGAAACGAGCAGCAACTGACATAGGCCTCCATGTTAACGCAGACAAGACAGAATACATGTGTTTTAATCAAAGAGGCGACATCTCCACACTAAATGGTAGTTATCTGACAAGTTCACCTACCTAGGAAGCAGTGTCTCATCAACCGAGAAAGACATCAACTCGCGACTAGCAAAGGTATGGACAGCTCTCGGTAAGCTATCGATCATATGGAAGTCAGACTTGACAGATAAAATAAAACACAGTTTCTTTCCAAGCAGCGGTCTAGTCGATACTGTTATATGGATACACTACTTGGACGTTAACAAAACGTATGGAGAAAAAGCTTGACGGTAACTACACAAGAATGCTGCGAGCAATATTGAACAAGTTCTGGAGGAAACACCCCACAAAACAACAGCTGTACGGCCACCTACCACCCATCACGAAAACTATCCAAGTTAGACGAACCAGACATGCAGGACACTGCTGGAGAAGTAAGGACGAACTCATAAGCGACATACTCCTGTGAACTCCTTCACACGGACGAGCAAAAGCAGGACGACTAGCTAGAACCCATATACAACAGCTCTGTGCCGATACAGGATATAGCCTTGAAGACCTCCCGGGAGCAATGGACGTTAGAGACGGGTGGCGAGAGAGGGTCAGGGAGATCCGTGCTGGCAGCGCGACATGATGATGATGATGATGATTTGTATAAAAATTGATTTGGCATTAAATAACCTACAAAGGTTGATATGCCATAAAATCCAACCAACCAACCAACCAACCCTTATTGAAGAACAGAAGTACCGTAATTATTTGTATTTCCTTTTAATCAACTTTATTTACAAGGGTTCTTTTTTAGCACGTGTTAGCTTAGTTTCGCTTTGCTCGTTTTCTCGGCTCTTGCTAGAATATATAGGAATTTATAGATGTGTGGTAGTCATTGAGACTACCACCAGCTTTTTCTTATAATGCATTAGACTTTCTAAATGATACTGAACAGAGAATATTTCGGTAAGGATGTCCTTTTTAGACTTGTAGCAGAAAGGAACTTGAATTTTTGTTTGGCGTATAATTTAATTTGACCGTTAGAGTCGCCGAACATTTTCACCCAATCAGGATGACTTGTCCAATTCAGCCCGAATCATATTTCCTAGCAGCACCAAAAATTGAAGAAAGCCCGCAAATCTCTCTCTCTCTCGCACAGAAATCCTCAAAGGGAACGGACGTCTATTCGTCTGTTCCTGAATAGAGTAGCAGCATCAACCATTATGAGGAGAGCCATCTAGTCAATGGACCCCTTGGGTTTATTCTTCTAGACCAAGGGATCCTAGTTAAAAAACAAATTAGATGATACACTCTAACAACTTCCTACCTTCTTTCCTTACTACGAGACCTCGCAGCATACCAGTGTAAACCCCTTTACCTCATGCTACCATTAAAACCTTCCTTCAAAACCTAACGACATCTTCGTTCTTCTTCAACACCTTTATTTTCCACCAACATTTAGCGAGGGGATAACTACCAACGAAATATCAACGCAACCAACTTAAACCAAAAAAACCCAATAATGATAATAATAATGATAATAATGTTATCCCCATCGATATAAATGGCGACCTTCCGACAGTGAGAACACACAACCACATACAAAAGCAAATTAAATATACCACTACAAAATGAAAATCAAATATCAAAACACAATATCTCCTCCTACAGACTACAACGATATACATTTTATACACATATATAGAGCACATATTTAAGAAACCTGACATACTGTCCCAAACAATAAAAAAATGTACAAAAGCTCTTCCACAGAACAAGCTGTGTTGATAACAGCAGTTAAAAACTTACATTTTTTCTAGTGTAGGGAAAATGTCCACATAAGAGAATTTACACGCATGCGCTGTACGAAAAGCGGAAGCGAAAGAGAGGGGTCGTCTCCGGCTGGTGTCTGCTACCAAAAGTTGATGAACTCGCTTCTTGAAATGTCACATGACCATCGGTCAGGTAATTCTTGGAAGCTCTGCCCCAAAAAGGGAGACCACTATGTTTAGTTCCCCAACAAATGTAATTTCTATTCTTTATTTTCTCATATTGTTTTTACTTTAAATTATCCCGTTTTATCGAAGAGCCATTTGCTACTTAGTGTTTATTAAGCTCACGACTCTCTAAGTTATATTAAGCTTTCGGTTCCTGCCTGCGTTTCTTTACATTATTCAACACAAGTGTTTGTCCAATTGTGTTTAATTCCTTTTCAGCTTTACCCTTTCCTGGTGGTTAATAAACCTCTTGACGAACTCTAACTTTGTTCCAGATCCTTAATTACCAAAAGGCGTTTAGCTCACCATCAGAAACAATGCATGCGTTCGCCCGAAAATGACGCATATCACCGAAGACGATCCATTAATTCACAATATTTGCAGAAAACTCTCAGCTTGCGTTTGCCTTTGCCCAGTCGGCAACGAGTATCCTGGATACATACGTATTCCTGCCTCTCACCAGACAGGACTTGACACAAGGTCAAATGACTCGAAGATCGAATTATAGTAGGGGTTAAAAGAAGGGGAAGGTCAGACCCTAGCCGAGGCTCAAGTCCTGCTGGTCTATGCTGGTCAATCGGCTCACATTGCACACAAAGTGAGCTGATGAGCCTATCTGGACCCAAACATGAGTCCAGGCACGGATGCCATATTATAGCTTTAACTGGACCACTGGGTCTAGTGGTATACAAAGGTGGCAATAATGCAGCTCGCCCATCCGAAAGTTGCCCAGCCGAAGCTGCCTTAGATGGACAATGCCCCGTCCAACACGAATGCCAGACGGCCCAGCTAAAAATCCTAGTGGGGGCAAAGCCAACAGCAAATTGATGCAGTCGGCCTTATCCCCGAAGCACGAATATGACACTAAACAATCTGAGGTTGAGGTTCCAGAAATGCTGGGACTTTGGGGAATGCAGAATACCTCTTCATTGCCATTGCTCCCAGGTCCACTCTGGCCCGGAGGGGTAGCACTTGATAGGATCCTATTTATGGGTCAAGTAGAACTAAACTGTGTACTTATGCTAAACTGAATTGTTTAAAATAGAACTGTTTTGACATTTAACTGTCTGTAAACAAAAACTATACAAATACTAAACTGAATTGTTTGGATTTTGATTCGGCGTTAAATGACCGAAAAGGGTTAATACACCATAAAACCAACAAATCAACAAACCAAACAACAAACAAACCAACAAACCAACCGAAAAACCAACCAACCAACCAACCAACTTGCACATATAAATTTATATTTTGATTTTTCTTTATGATTTCAGGAATAACGAAGTAACATCTCTGATCTGATGAAAAAATTATATTTTCTCCGGCATAGATTGCATTTTTGTTGCTTTCTGTAGCAAAATGTCCTGACGCGGTGGGCAAAAATAAATGTTTAATTTTTGAAGTCAGCACCTCAGAATTGTTTGAAAAAAGTTAAGATGTCTCAAAGCAAAATTTTTTTTTCAGTAAAAGTAAAATTGGCGACCATAGTCGAGGGTGGCCAGAAGGCTCCCTTTTCAATAGCTACTTCTACTGTAGAGGAGGGCGCTACTCCTTCCCCTGGATTGCTCCACTTTACCCTTGATACCTACCTTACATTGCCGAGTGTTAAGCAAGGAGGTATCAAGATACCATTTTTAAAGTCTTTGGTATGACGCGACCTAGGATCGAACGCAGGTCTCCCGGACCATTGGTAAAAACTCTACTCACTAGACCAATGAGCCAAGTCTTTTTTTAGTAGGCTAGTAGGCCAGTGTTATTGAATAGAAATCAAATTATTTCAAAATCAATAAAGTTGTTATGAGAGTAGTGCGAATTTAGCCAATTATGCGTGGCGGTTTCGTAACAAAATGATGCTTAATATTGTCACTGAGGATTCTCATTGTAATAAAAAAAACATTAATGCTGAAATGAATTATAAATAAAATAAACAAATATTAGGAAGTTTAATTGAAACAGACGTTGCTTTTTTTATGTATTTATATATTTTTGATGAGAAATAATTTGCAAAATATGTTTTTGTGTACGTATTGATTTCTAGTACATGTTATGTGTACATAAAAGTTTTAGTATTTTTTAATTGCTTGCGTAAATGTTTCGTAACCAAATGTAGCTTAGTATCGTTACAGAACAGTTTCCCTTTGATAAAAAAAGATTAATTACGAAATGAATTATAAATAAAACATGCAGTCTCATTGGGTGCCCCATTCATTTGGCCTTGTGCTAAATCGAAGTAAAGACCTTCGTAAATTACTATAAATAAAACATGCAAAAAGAAAAATATTTTTGTATGAGTATTGATTTTTAGTATATGTTCAGTGTAAAGTATTATTTCTTAAATTAGTATTCTTTCTTAAATTGCTCACTGGCCTGTCAGTCCACAATTTCTTTGAGGAAAACATTTGGTTATTGTCGTGAAATTCGGGACTGATGTTTTTGGTTCAAAGGCTGGAGTATTTAAGGTCTGTCTTCGACTATTGGACTGCTATTGAATAGGAATATCTAAAAACTAATGTCCTCAAAGATATTAAATTGCAACGTTATGTTGCATTAAAATGCGAAGGGGAAATTTCTAATGATGGAACTTTTTATTTGTCAAGAGTATGGAGATTTGTTTTTAAAGAAATAGATCGTGGTAATTTTAAAACTTCATGGAATAACACAATTCAGTGAATTTTTTTCCTGCTTTATGATGTTTAATGTTCTTTAATTACCTATGCTTTGACTGCTGCAATTGAATAAGAAGGGGATAGCTGGCATTTAGACCTATAAGATTTTGACGGCATAATAAGGAAAAGTTATTTTTGGAAATATATTTTTTTTCTGTTTTTAGATTTGAATTAGAAATCGTTACAATGTTATTCAGTAGACTTTCCAGCTATTGCTTGATTTCTTCTTAATTAGATGAGAAATTATTTAAAAAATCAAGATGCATTTGAAATTATTATTATAATTCCCTAAATAATCATCCGACCTCATGTTTAGCTCGATTTCAAAACTTTCAGGGGTTGTTAGAGTCATGCATGGAAAGATTTTAAACTAGACTTTAAGATCTGGATCAGACTGGGATTATTGTAGGTTGAGGTCTACCTTTTATTGTCTTACTGTTCCCTTCGCAGTGAAAGGGTGTTCGTCTCACAGCTCTGAACGTCAATCTCTAAAAGCAAAAATTGTATTTTTCCAGCCAAATATCATATCTGACAACTAAGGAAACACGTTTTGGCCAGAAACGTCGAAACGTTTGACCGTGCTTGAGTTTCGGCTTCATTGAGTACCAACTTCTTCCATATATTCAAACCATATGAACATTCTATTAAATAGGCCGAATCTGAATATCAAAAAATAAAAGCATGTAGGCATGAAACCGTTCCTAACTTGGTCTCGACCATCTAAAGAACCTGTATACATAAGTGATTCGTATTTACTCATCTATTCAATCTCATAAAGACATCACTAACCAAAACACATCCACACACTCACATACGTACTCACACAGGCACATACACACAAATACACATACGTACACATGCACACACATATACAAATACACACACAAAAACATGCGCATAAAGACGCATACACAAAACACAGATATACACAACATACACACACTGACACAAATATGCATACACACACATGCACATACATAGAATACGCACATACACCCACATAAACACATACACACACAAATGCTTACAACACACACATACAGTACACGTATATACATATAGCACACAGCACACACTCATGAACATATACACACAATACACACACATACATAGCATACACATACACACGAGGCACACATACACATACACTCAAATACACATACACACATGCACACAAAACATATAACACACATAATAATCATCATCATGTCGCGCCATCAGCACGGATATCCCTAATCCTCTCCTGCCACCCCTCTCAATCATCCATCGCATCCGGTAGGTCTGTATCCTAAGTCTAATGCATTATAAAAAAAAGCTGGTGGCAGTCTCAATGACTACCACACATCTATAAATTCCTATATATTCTAGCAAGAGCCGAGAAAACGAGCAAAGCGAAACCAAGGCTAACACGTGCTAAAAAAGAATCCTTGTAAATAAAGTTGATTAAAGGGAAATACTAATAATTACGGTACTTCTGTTCTTCCATAAGGGTTGGTTGGTTGGTTGGTTGAGTTTTATGGCATATCAACCTTTGTAGGTTATTTAATACCAAATCCATTTTTATACAAATCATCATCATGTCGCGCTGCCAGCACGAATCTCCTTGACCCTCTCTCGCCACCCGTCTCTAACGTCCATTGCTCCCGGAAGGTCTTCAAGGCTATATCCTGTATCGGCACAGAGCTATTGTATGTAGGTTCTAGTTGGTCGTCCCTGTGAAGGAGTCCACAAGAGTATGTCACTTAATAGTTCGTCCCTACTTCTCCAGCCGTGTCCCACATGTCTGGTTCGTCTAACTTGGATAGTTTTCGTGATGGTTGGTAAGTGGCGGTATAGCTGCTGCTTTGTGGGGTGTTTCCTCCTAGACTTGTTCAATATTGCTCGCAACATTCTTGTGTAGTTACCGTCAAACTTTTTCTCCATACGTTTACTTAGCGTCCATATAGTTCATCACACAACACACATACACACTTACCACACGCACATATTAATATCACGAGGTTGTTCTTGGAAGTAAGGAGAGTGATTTTTTAGGTTGGCAAATTTAACAAAAAGATCAGTTGATCGGTGTTGAACACGAATAAAAACATTCAGTTCATGCCTGTCGCTCACAATTCAACTGAGCATTCCTGGATTAAGCATGGACTGCCATGGACAGGTTATCGACCATATGGAAATCTGATCTCTCAGAGATAAAATAAAACGAGAATTCTTCCTAGATGTAGCCGTGTCTGTACTACTGTATGGTTGTACTATTTGGACTCTAATGAAACGCTCGGAGAAAAGGCTAGATGGGAACTACACAAAAATATTGCGAGCTGTTTTGAAAAAATCCTGAAAGCAGCATCCTATAAAACAGTAGTTGTATCGGCACTTACTTCCCATTTCACAAACCATCCAAGTAGGTATTTAACAACACCACCACACGGGCAGGATGTGACAAAAGGTCAATCTTTAAGCGGACTTTAACAGATTTCAATTCAGAGTTTTCGTTCTCGTAGACTGGTTGCCTAACCAAGGCTAAATAACCCAGTCTGCTCTACTATTTAATAATTGTATTCATACCTTTCATCTTCCCCATCTGTGGGTTAAATATTACCAATGCTGTATGAATCCTCCCATCTTCCCCATCTGTGGGTGAAGTGTTGTCACTATAGTTCTTCTACAAAGGTAGTTTTGGCATTAAATAACCCAAGAAGATTGATATGCCATTAATCACAGAAACCAAGAAAATAAACTTGACCCATACAAGTACTACCACTCCGGGTCAGAGTGGACTTGGACGTAATGGCGAGGAAAGGGTACTCTACACAACCCAGATTTCCCAAACGGGAGTCTCACTATCAGACGCAGTTAAGTGCCTTACGTAAGACGCCCCTTTTTCAGGGCAGGTCAAACCTTCTGGAGGAGTAAGACCCTCCTAACTCAGACAGCACATTCTAAGCCTTACGGACTATGCGAAATGATAGATAGAGCTTAGTTTCAAAATTTAAAAATACCTACAAAGGTAATTTTCAAATACTTTTGCGGTTACATCTCTTGCATGCCAGATTGTACTTCTAATGGTCGCTTGATGGCGGGACCAATGTAGCAAATAAAAGAAGAACCTGTCAAAGTCTAATATTTTCGGTACTGCCTTAACAACCCGAAGCGCATACGAATGTGTGCATTCCTGTTCACACCGATTAGGGGCTTGAGCTCTTAACGAACCTTGTGCTGTATATGTCTTGATGTAAGTCTTCCTACACCACCACTAATCCACTTTATACGTACATAATTATAGACTCTCAACTTATACCAAAAGTCCTTTAAGACATTCCTTAAAACCGTTTTATAAGCTCTTTCTTGTATCTCATGTCATTCTTATTCTATTTGCTCAGGCAATAAAAATAAGTTGTTGTCATTTCGTCATGAATTGTTCCTTGTATATTATTCACAGGGAAATGTTAGACCATAATATATTTCCTCTGTTATAAATGTCCGTGTTGTTTTCCTCTCACACTTAAATAAGTTAAGGTTCTCAGATATAACAATTGCTCAGTCATCTGGGGCTGTAGAATACTCTGACTGCACCTCTGCACCTCTGCAGAGTGTCCTGGATATGACACTAAACAATCTGATGGTGAGGTTCCAGCAGTGCTGGAGCTTTGGGGAATGCGGAGTACCCCTTCATTGCCATCGCTCCCAGGTCCACTCTGGCCCGGCGTGGTAGCACCTGATAGGGCCCTATCTATGGGTTAAATAGAACTAACAGCATACTTATGCTAAAATGAATTGAGTAAACTGAATAGCTTGAAATAGAAACGTTTTTGACAATCAAACCGTACTTACACTTAAACTGCGTGCTTATGCTTAACTGAATTATTTCAAATAGAACTGTTTTTCGACATTAAAACTGTATTTACACTTAACTGAATTATTACATATAACTGCTTGAATAGTTTGAAATGGAAATGTTTTTGACAATTAAACTGTGTACTTATGCTAAACTGAACTGTTTTCAATAGAACAGATTATTTACATAAAAATGGATTTGGCGTTAAATAACCCACAAAGGTTGATATGTCATAAAACCAAACAAACCAGAATCAGATATGACAAATATACGAAGTTAACCTTCAAGCGTTCAATATCATAGCTCTCCCCTACAATGTGAATCTACATCGTCAACCTCCTAAACCCGAATACACAAGTTCAATAAAGATTTCAAGAACCATCATCATCATCATCATCAAAGCATAGCATGGAGTTCCCTGACTCTCTTTTGTCCTCTGTCCTTGACGTCCACCGCTCCGGGAAGATCCTCTAGACTGCATCCAGTGTTCGCACAGTGTTGATGGTTAGTCAATACTAGCGCGTCCATATGTACGAGAACGTTGCAGACAAATTTGTCCTCACTTCACCAGCAGTGCCCTGCATATTTTGTTCGTCTAATTTAGATGGTTTGTGAGATGGGAGGTAAATGGTCGTACAGTTGCTGCTTTGTGGGGTGTTGCTTCCAGGATTTGTTCAATATAGGAAGTAGCATTCTTGTGTAGTACGTATCTAGCCTTTTCGCTGTGAGTTTCGTTAGCGTCCAGATGGTGCATCCATACAGTAATACTGACATAGCCATAGATTGGAAGAAATCACCTTTTATTTACAAAACCAAACCAGCCACAAGGTATATGCATACTAAGTAAAAGCTCTTTAAGCAAATGTTGTAACATTAAAACAAATAATTCTGTTTAGCAAATACTTCAGTAAAAACTTCTTTTAAAACTTTATTTAAAAATTTCATTGTAGAATTTTATTGTAAAACTTCATAGCACCTATATGATTGCCCTGACCGTATTCTTCAAATTGCTCGAGTGGCAAATAAGCTCTCAACCCTATTTTTTTCTAAAAAGTGCTAGAAGGTCGTGGCTGAGAGTCAATTGCACTAAGATAGCAGTATTATTGTGTGCATTCCTGTTCACACCGATTGGGGGCTTGAGCTGTTAACGAACCTTGTGTTGTATAGTGCACGGTACCACAATACATTTAAACTGTGCGTAAACAAATGATTAATATTGAATAGGAATACTTAAAACAATTTAGTTGTGTGCAAACAAATAAGCTCCGGTTACCGACTATTTACTTACAAATTATAAATAGATAAAAAAAATTGGCATTAAATAACCAACCAACCAACCAACCAACCTACTCACAATTATATGGTTTCAAATAACTATTCTTATTCAATAATCATTTGTTTGCACAAATGTTCGTCAATGGTCCTGGATACCTGAATTCAATCCCAGGTCGCGTCATACCAAAGACTTTAAAAATGGTACTTGATACCTCCTTGCTTAATACTCAGCCATATAAGGTCTGTATCAAGGGTAAAGTGGAGCAATCCAGGGAAAGGAGTAGCGTCCTCCCCTACACCTCGTTGTAGTAGCTATTGAAAAGGAAGCCTTCTGGTCGCCCTCGACTAAGGTTGCCAACTTTACTTACGGTACAAAATATTCCTTCCAAATCGACCGGCGTCAAGGGTGACCGAGGTGTAGGGGAAGGCACCACTCCCTTCCCTGGATACTAATGATTTTCAAACAGATCTATTTGATCCATTGATGGGACCTTAACTGATACTATCATTCCTAGTGGACCTGGGAGTAATGCTAATAAAGAGGTGCTCAGTATTCTCCTAGATCTCTAGAACTGGGCTTCATCATCAGATGCAGTTTAGTGTCATTTGGTTGGGTCTTACCTTTGTGCTGAGGATTCAGGGTTATAGGACGTTGTTTTAAATACATTATATCAATTTAGTTGAGACCGAATCCGATCAATCGGCTCGTCGTCTCAAGCCCTAATACCTATATAATTGTCTCGACCGTATTCTTCCAATTGGCAAGCAAAAACCCAATCCTATTTTACCTTAAAAGATAGAGGCGGTGACTGAGATAAGAATAGTTGAAATCATTTAAACTTTGTGCAAACAAATGATTAATATTAAATGGAATTATAAGTATTAAATAGCAATACTTAAAATCATTTAACTGTGTGCAAACAAATGATTAATATTCAGTGGAATTATAAGTACTAGATCGTAATACTTGAGACCATTTAACTCTATGAAAAAAAAGCTCTAACTTGTTTAACGATAAAGTTATCTGCAAACTATTCCCTTACAACCCCCCCATATATATATATATATATATATATATATATATAAACAGGATTTGACATTAAATTACCTGCAAGGGTTGATATGGCATTAAACCAATATATATATTTCATGAAGGCGGGAATAGCAAAATGGTTATCATCGTGACTGTTTGCGTTTCCCTTTCCACTCGTACCTTTGGGAAAGGCATGAACTCTTATCTTTTTTCTCCAGCTATGGTTAAATAGTAAGATAGACTGAGCTCTCTTGCCTTAGTTGGGCAATGGATATAATAGAAGAAAATATCTGAATTCAAACACTCAATGAACCCAACATGAACACTTTACCTGGCAGATCCAGGGCTGGGATGATAATGTTGAATTGATCTCCTGGTTCTAGTGGCAATGTCTACCTAGCAGAGCAATGTTTATGGCTTGGTGCCTGAAACGTCACAAAAAAGGGAAAAAAAACTGAGGGGAGAGCATTCCTTAATTTGTGCGCCTCCACCACATTAAAATGACTTCCTGCCAAATCTAACTTCCTGCCAAATCTGACTTCCTGCCAAATCCTTTATGGATCAACGTAGCAAGGTATGTCCCATTATTTTCTATGATTTATGAAACTTGAGGAAGACCTTGGATTGGATGTGATATATAAGGACGACATAAAATCTTTTTAATGAAAATCTTCTAATTCAACTACTTTTCTTTTTCAGACCCTTGAAAAAATACAGAGCAAGAAAGAAGTTCAATGAAATTAGAAATAAGTTTGATTTGATCTGATTTTAACGGCATGTTAACCACTCGAGGATTATTGTATGCCAAAAGGTTAGGAAATCACGTTCTTTGTGCGTTCATATATACATTTCTTTTATTGTTGTTTCTGAAGCCTTTTTTTTCAAATACGAATAATTTTTAAATAGATCTATTTGACCCATAAACTGCATCTGATAGTCAGGATCCAGTTCTGAAAATTTGAAGATTGCCATTACTTCCAGTTTCACTTTGACCCGGAATGGTATTTCCTGTTATGTGTCACACAGATTTGTTAAAAAATTATTCGTATTCGATAATACCGTGTGGAAAAAAAATCTCCGAAGAAACAACTACACAAAAAATGTAAATATTAACGTATAATGAACGTGATTCCCTAACCTCTTGATATGAATAAAACGGGACAGTTTGACATGGTATCAAAATCAATCAATCAAAGTTGTTGCTAAGTTAGTAATACGAGGCCACTCATACATCTACAAAACTACTATAGCATAGCCATTAAGTATTTAGCCCAATTGGCTGGGGCCGCAGAATATGCCACTACATCGCTGCAGAGAGATAAGACCCCAACAACGAGTGTCCTGGATATGACACTAAACAATTTGATACTGAGACTCCTGTAATGCTGGAGCTTTGGGGAATGTGGAGTATCCCCTCATTACCATTTCTCCCAGGTCCACTCTGACCTAGATTAGTTGCACCTGATAAAGGTCCTATCTATAGCTCAAATAGAACTGTTTAACGTTTAAACTGAGTGCAAACAAATGACTTATGCTAGATTCAAGTGTTAGAAACAGAACTCTTTGATTATTTAACTGTGTGTATCTACAAAATGTGTTTACAAATCATGTATTTAATGTATATGTAAAAATTGTAAAAAAACAGGATTTGATATTAAATAACCAACAATGGTTGATAGTGTCACAAATTAATTCTACCAATAGTTCCCCAAAATACCCTCTTAAATTTTTTTCCAAGCCATTATTTCTGAAATCATTTAATTTAATCTTAACATTTTTACCATAATTACCCAACCTCTCTGCTCGGGCAGGATATGACGCAAGGTCGATTTTTAAGCGGAGTTTAACAGGTTTGAATTCCGAGTTTTCCTTCTCCTAGACTAGTTTCCCCACCAAGGCTGAAGAACCTAGTCTGCCCTATTATTTACCCATAGCTGGAGGGATAATAATTGGATTCATACCTTTCCCAAGGGTATTAGTGCTACGTGAAATGCAGTCAGTCTCGTCCAGGATTTGAACTGGTGTCGCCGTGTCCATTTCCTACGACGATAACCATTACACCACGGGCACCTCCACTCTTAACATTTTTACACTATTTGGAGAGATTGAATTTACCCAACCCCTCTGACTCGAGCAGCATGTGACACAATTTCAAATTTAATGTGGGGGAACGACTTTTTCAAAATTAGCTTTATTTCTCCTAGACTAGTTGCCTTATTATGGTTAAAGGACCCAGTCAATCAACTTACCCATAGCTTGGGGGTGAAAATAAATAGATTCACGCTTTTACTAAAGGCATTGGTGCGAAGTGAAACATAGATTACCAGGTCCAGGTTTGAACTCGGGTCACCGGTTCCATTTGGTCTGCTTGGCATTTGGAGAGTAATGTAATCTCGAATATATCGTACAGATTCACGTAAGTCATCCAGGGTGGATATCCTTGTTCTGTGTTATATACTGTACCTATGAACATTATTGGGTATGTCACATTCCTCATAAATATGTTGGACACTATTGTGAGGGGGGTTAATATCCTGATTAAGTAGTACACCTCTCGTAATGGATACCTTCTTCACGCTGCTGACGACTATTGTATTTTGTTAATGTTATAAAGATTTCTATTTCATTTCCAACCTCCGTTTTGATTATTTCTCATTCAGTAAACTTTTGTTAAGTTACAACAGTATGTATGTACCAACCCCTCCGCACGAGCTGGATGTAACAAAAGGTCAATTTTTAAATTTGTTTCAATTCAGAGTTTTCTTTCTCCTAGATTGGTTACCTCACCAAGGCAAAAGAACCCAGTCTACGTTACTATTTACCCATACTCCGCTTAAAAATTAACCTTGTTAGTGTAGTGGGGTTGGGTAAATATAAATTAAACTACATTTCGTTACAAACTCGGTACGTATAATTCTATATAAATTTTACACTGTCCTCCTGACAATCTCGCTGAAAAATCCTTTGTTAATTTGCGTATTCAATTTAAACGGAAAATCAAAGGTAAAAAGAAAAAATCCATTAAAAATCAGGCGATAAAATTCAATTATAGAAACATGCCAACTTACAGATATTTTCTGTTGTCTGAGCCGCAGCCGACGCCAGGATCAGTAGAATAAAGAAAGTGTACTTTGCAAGCATGACGTCAACAGACAGGGGAGCTAACTCTTCAGTTATTTCGTGGCTTGAACGAGAGAAAAAGAAGTATAGATAAATAAATGAGTATATATATATATATATATATATATATATATAAGTAAATAATGGAAAGGAACCCGGCAGTATGGAGAAAAATGGAAAAACAAAGTAATCCAAAAGTGATGGATGTTTAATAAAATACAATAACAGGGGAAAAGAAAAATATTAAAACATCCATCGTTATTCTATTAACACTTGTTTCACCATTTTAAAGTCCTGATGAAGGTTCATTAAAACCGAAACGTTTTAACGTTAACTTTACTTCTTAATAAATTTACCACTTTTCGATTACTTTTTCTATTGTCTCCATATATGTATATATATATATTGTATTGAAAAAAAACCCCCATTAAAGTAAGGAAACTATTTACTGTTACTGCCACAAATTTTCATTGAAAACCTTTTGTCAGTATTTGAAAAGAACAATTAAAATCGGAAGCCTTCTAATGAAACTGAGTTATTTAACATAATAAATGATTATTGAAATAATTATCACATGATTTTTATCAAACACTTGTTGAAAGCAGGATCAAGTGCTGTCAAGCAATAATTGATATTAATGGATACCAAACATCAATGGGTCATAGATTTACCTAAATTACATCAATTGTCACCAATTGTCTTTAGAATTTTATTGTCAGTTTTTTTTTCTGTAGTACATATGTATATATATCGACTACTATATATATATATATATATATATATATGGAAAAAATTGAAAAATAAACTAATCAAAAAATGATGAATTTATTGCGAAGGAAAGTCGTCGTCAAAACGTTTCGGTTTTAATGAACCCTCATCAGGACTTTAGAACATCCAATTCTGTTCTATCAATACTCGTTTCACCATTTTAATGTCTGAATGAAGGTTCATTAAAACCGGAATGTTTTAACGTCAACTTTACTTCGCAATTAATTCATCACTTTTGGATTACTTTGTTTTTCACTTTTCTTCACACTGTCGGATTCTTTTCCATTATATATATATATATATATATATATATATATATATATATATATATATATATATATATATATTTGTTTATTTTAGTTATATATATAACTAAAAAACAGATAATAAAAATAATAATGATAATCGACTAGGGAAGACAATAAGATTGCACTTTACTGTTAGGAGCAATTTTACACAAAAATAGTATAAAAAGAGAATGATTCAAATCTGGGAATAATGTACTAAATTTAAGACAAGTCAAAGATTCGCTGATCAAGCTCGGGTGATAATAAAGAAAGGTTGGTTTTCTGACCTTGAAGTACTAGAAATACACCAACAAATGAATAGAGAATCATATCAAGAAGATCCTAATACAAGAATCGAGATACTAAATACCGGAAAACAAGAACCCTCCAATCGAATTGAAAGGTAAAGTGATTGTAATCGAAACACCACACATCCAAATACCCCCAAACAAACTTTAACACAAGAGGAAAAAATGAATCTTGAGATTATAAAGCTAATAATGTCTGAAATGAAGACCACATTACCATCTCTCAGGGACCAAGCAACAAACAAGCGAAATCTCACTCGAGAAGACCAGGAAATGGCTAAGAAAGAGAAACCTCAAAAGAGAAACTGAATCTCTTCTAATAGCAGCACAAAACGCCGTAAGGACAAACGTATGGAGAAAAGGCCAGACGACAATTACACACGAATGCTACGAGCTATAGAGAACAAGTCCTGGAGGCAACATCCCACAAACAGTAGCTGTACAGCCACCTACCACCCATCACGAAAACCACCCAAATTAGACGAACCAGACAAGTGGGACACTATAGGAGAAGTAAGGGCGAACTCATAAGGGATGTACTCCTGTGGACCCCTTCACACAGTCGAGCAGAGGTTGGACGATCAGCTAAAACCTACCAACAACAACTCTGTTCTGATACAGGATGTAACCTGAAAGACCTGCCGGGTGAAATGGACGATAGGGACGAGTGGCGAGAGAGGGTCTGGGAAATCCGTACTAGCGGCATGATGTTAAAGCAAAAATATATAAGACACAACAAAATAGCAAATGTAAGTGATGTGGTGATAGAATCGAAACAATCAATTACTACAGAAAGAGTACAAGAGTACAAGACTAAACACAACTGGGTTGGGAAGGTGATCTATTGGGAACTGTGCAAGAAATTGAAATTTAACCATACTAACAAGTGGTATTTGCACAACCTGGGATCTGTACCGGAGAATGAGACACACAGTTCTCTGGGATTTTGAGATACAAACAAATCGCTAAACCTCAGCCAGACGGCCAGACCTAGTGATCGTAAAAAAAAAAAACTGAAAAAGAAAAAAAAGAGAATCTGACGAATTGGGAATTTTGCCGTCCCGAAAGACCACATAGTAAAATTAAAAGAAAGCGAAAAGAGAGATAGATAGGACTACGCCCGAGAACTAAAAAACTATGGAAACTGAAGGTGGAGGTGATACCAATTGTAATTAGTGCACTTGGAATAATCCCCAAAGGATAGCTAAAGGGACTAGAAGACTTAGAAATCAGAGGAGAAGTGGAGACCAAGAAGACTAATGCATTTTAAAATCGGCCAGAATATTGGGAACAGTCCTAGAGACTTGAAGAGATATGTTGTCACTCAAACTCCATTGACAAACTATCAGCTAAGCCTTGTGTGAAAAACTCTCAAAAGAGTAAAAAAAAACAACATATATATATATATATAGTTCGGCAGTAGTCGTCCATTTAAGCATGTTTCATTAAAAATAAAGACAAATTTTGTCTGTATAATTCATTTAAGATCCTTTCAAGTTACCTGATAAGCGTCTTAGTTTCAGGTTGGAATTGGTACAATTTTGGGAAATTCATCTACCAATTCCATCCTGAAACTAAGACATTTATCAGGAAACTTAAAAGGATCTTAAATAAATTATACAGACAAAATTTGTCTTTATTATTTAATGAAACATGCTTATATATATATATATATATATATATATATATATATATATATATATATATATTACAACTAAAATAAATGGATATATGTATATATATATATATATATATATATATATATATATATACAACTATTAAATATAACAAAAATACTAATAGGACAAGTGGACATCATCCAAACTACGGCATTATTAAAATCAACCAGAGTACTAAGAAGAGTCCTGGAGATTTGCTGTCACTCAGACTCCAGGAGAAAACCATCACAAACTCTGGTGTGAAAAACTCTCGAAGGAGTAACAATAGCGAACAAAAAACATTGTATGGATACTGCAAGCGACAAACAAGCGAAATCTCGTACGAAAAGACCAGGACATGGCTAAGAAAGGAGGGCATTAAAAGAAAGACTGAATCTCTTCTGATCACAGCACAAAACAACGTCATAAGGACCGACTATGTTAAAGCGAAAATAGATAAGACTGAGCAAATGTAGATTATGTGGAGAAGGAGACTAAACTATTCATCAGATATTAAGCAAACGCAGCAAACTCTCGCAAAAAAGAGTTCAAGATTAGATATGACCGGGAGGGGTTTAGTGATCTACTGGGAATTGTGCAAGAAATTGAAATTTGACCATACTACTAAATGATACATGCACAAACTAGAAACAGTCTTGGAGAATGAGACACATAAAATTCTTTGGGATTTTGAGATACAAACAGATTACCAAATCCTGGCCAATGATAGTTAACACACACACACACACACACACACAAACCAAAAAAAAAAAAAAACACAAAAAAAAAAAAAACAATTGCCGATTTGTAAATTTTGCCGACCCGGTGGATCTCAGAGTGAAAATCAGAGTAAACGAAACGAAAGATAAGTACCCAGACTTTGCTAGAGAACTAAAAAAGCTATGAAGGTGTAATTTGGTTCAAGAATCACCAAAGGCTTCGTAAAAGGACTGCCCGTGGTGTAATGGTTATCGTCGTAGGAAATGAACACGGCGACACGAGTTCAAATCCTGGACGAGACTGATTGCATTTCACATAGCACTAACACCCTTGGGAAAGGTATGAATCCAATTATTCTCCCTCCAGCTATGGGTAAATAGTAGGGCAGACTGGGTTCTTCAGCCCTGGTTAGGCAACTAGTCTAGGAGAGAGAAAACTCTGAAATCAAACCTGTTAAACTCCGCTTAAAAATTGACCTTGTGTCATATCCTGCCAGAGCGAAGGGTTGGGTAAATAGGGTAAAGGGACAGGAAGATTTAGAAATCAGAGGAGGAGCGGAGACCATTCAAACTACCGAAATGTTGGGATCGGTCAGAATACTGAGAAGAGTCTGAGTGTGAAAAACTCCCAAGGAGTATTGTATATATATATATATTTATATATATAACTAAAATAAACAAATAGGTATATATATATATATATATATATATATATATATATATAATAGTAATAATAAAGATAATAATAATAATGATAGAAATGATGACATGATAATTATAAACGACTAAAATAAATAAATGAATAACTATACATACATATATGTATGTATATACTTCTAAAATAAACAAATGTATATATATATATATATATATATATATATATATATATATATATATATATATAATTACAATAATATCAATAATAATAAAATGAATATATATATATATATATACACATACAACTAAGATAAACAAATGTATGTATATATATCTATATATATCTGTGGAATAATAATAATAATGGGTGGAGACCATCTAAACGACAGCATTATTGAGAACGGCCAGAATACTGAGATGTGTCCTGGAGACTTGAGGAGACTTGCTGTCACTTAAACTCCAGTGAAAAACCACTAGCTAACGCTGATGTGAAACACTCTAATGAGATAATAATAATAATAATAATAATAATAATAATAATAATAATAATAATAATAATACAAACAACAGCATTGCTGAGGACGGCCAGAATACTGAGACGAGTCCTGGAGACTTGAGGAGACTTGCTGTCACTCAAACTCCAGTGAAAAACTCTAGAGGAGTAAATAATAATGCAAAAGTCTTTGGTTAGTTTAAACCAATTAAAATTTCCACTAATTGCCAACTTACAAGTGAATGCTTTTCATTGGATTTTTACTCCTTTTCTGGAGATAAAGTCATTCTTACCCTGTCGACAGAACAGTTTTTTTTCGTCTTCGTTAGAAAGTTTTATATCGTTTCCTTGAAAGAAATGGGATATTGGACGGTTTTCTTTGCAAAATCGTTAAATATTCGAGACTACATATCTTAAGAGATCTGAAATAGAAATCTATTTTTAAACTTCAAAAAAAAAAAAATTTTTTTTGTTGTGATTTGAATAGAAATGTGGATTTGTCATTTTCGTGGATTGAGTTTCACTAGAGTTTTAATTCTAATTTATCGTCAGGTTTAAGTAGAAAACTATCTGGAAAAGGTAAAGAATTTTCATACTATTTCATAGGTGAAATCTATGGTTGATCGTGATAAAATCCTCATAATATGGACATTTTTTACATCACACACACACACACACACACACACACACACACACACACACACACACACACACACACACACAGGCACATAGATATTTCTTAAAATGGACAATTTTTTTACACAGATACACTCAGATATACACGCACGCAAAATTTGTAAATAATTGCAATTTCAAAAGGTCATTTTTCAGAAATATTTTGATATTAAGCAAAAAAAAATTTCACACACACACACACACACACACACACACACACACACACACACACACACACACACACATATATATATGTATGAATGTGCAAATCGTTATAAAAATGTAATTCCTAAATCAAGAAAGTGCTCAAATACTCGCCAGTAGAGGAAGATAAGACCGGAAAGAAATCATTATCTCACCTCTTAATGCCAGCTTCTTTCCAAAAAGTTTAATATAGAAGGTGTCTCCATGGTGTAGTGTCTAATGTTCTGAACTATGACATCATAGTAAGCGAGTTCGAACTCTAGTCGCCCTATTACGTTCACTTTCGGACTAATAATCTGGAGAAAGTTATGAACCCTCTTTTACCCAAGCATGGGTTAAATATTACCACTATTGTTCTTTTACAAGGATAGCTTTGATATTAAATTGCCTTCGAAGGTTAATATCCAGCTGGAACAAAGAAATCAAATTTCATGCCTTTTCCCTACTTATGTCAGCAATCATTTTTTTTGCATTGAAGGAGGAATATTCAATATTTATCAGTTTTTCTTCGTCTATTTTACTTTCATGTTTCATTTGGAAATTGTATATTTTACAAATACATGGAACTTTTTAAAATGAAGCTGATATAAAGAAGGGAAATAACAATTTATATATATATGTATATATATTAGGTCGGCTGAAAAGTTCATAGGCTGACCAAGATCGTTTCATGGAATATGACCATATAGAGTCAATTGTTCAACAGAGGCCCCTTGCGAGCTACGCACTTCTTCATTGGGTCTTGCAGCATTTGGATCCCAACGATAGATATGACGTCATCATATGAACTTTTCAGCCTATGAAATTTTCAGCCCACTCTCGTATATATATATATATATATAGATAGATAGATTGTATAATTTGGCTGCAAATTATTACAAAGGCATGTTTTGTTGAACATAATAGAGCACTTTTTATTCATAGTTTTTGATTGTTGTTTCTCAAGTTGTCGAGTTTTTTTTCCGTATTTTAGGGTCAAATTGCCGTAAAAATTTCCCATGTTAATTTTTACGGAAACTTGACCCTGAAATACGGAAAAAAATACGACAACTTGAGAAACAACAATCAAAAACTATAAATAGTATTTTATCATGTCCAAAAAAACACACCTTTGTAATATATATATATATTTACATATAATCATCGGCTTCATGATAAACTGAATTAGAATAAAGTTTAAGTGTTCTGAAGATGTACCACAGAGTTTTGAATTGGTAGAAAGGGATAAAATTGTCGACTTCGGACGGTTCGCAGCTCTGTTTTGCCTGCAATTTTATATGCAAGTGAAACGTGAACTACCGTAAAGAAGGAAGAATAGTGACTGGTTACGGCAACAAGGAATATGTAAAGATCCATGCTCAGAATATCTTTGCTTGAGCACGTATGAAGTGAGGTAATTCTTGGATGTTGCAAGGTTCACAGATAACAAGTGGATCCTTGCTGTTATGGAGGGCTATCCAAGAGAACGTAAACGACCACTCAGAAGACTTCCACAATGATGGGAAGACGAAATCGGTAAGCGATTAGGGCCAATATCGAGGAAAAGGTGGAATCAAGAAGAGAATAGAAGCGTATTGTTACCAGCGATGTGAAGTGTTCAATAATGGCGGCAAAGCAGAATAAAACTGAAATAAATAATATATATATATATATATATATATATATATATATATATATATATATATATAAAACTTGGTTTAATAATTGACCTTGTGTTACATCATGCACAGGCAGTATGTAATACATGATCAATTTTTAAGCGGAGTTTAACTGGTTTGAATTCAGAGTTTTCCTTCTCCTAGATTGGGTGCCATATTAGAATTAAAGAGCTCAGTCTGCCCTACTATTTACCCATAGATGATGGGAGAATAGTTGTATTCATACCTTTGCCAAGATTATTACCGCAATGTGAAATGCAAACGGCTGCGTTCAGGGCTTGAACTGTGCCCATTTCCTACGACGGTAACCATCACACACACACACACACACACACACACACACACACACACACACATATATATATATATATATATATATATTATGGCCACATAAAAAGATATATGGGTTTTACAAAAAAATTACATCTGATTGATCGTTTTTTTTCTGTGTATAACAAAGAAAAACATAGAAAAAATAGACAATATAAAATTGCTTTGTTTTAAAAATGTCAAAATACCAGCATACCTCAAGAGAACTGAAATCCTAGAAGGATGGCTGTAGTTTGGCAATGACGCCAGTCAGTCTTTAAATACGAAGCTTTAAAATCTTTTGCTTGTTGGCATTCATATATATATATATATATATATATATATAAAAGTTCACCATGGTCGAACTGTTAAAGAATCGAATTGTTCTCCTCTTTCGATCGAAGCCTTTGATTTATTACTTTGAAACCGACACCGGTATCTAAGTTAAGCATGTGCGTGGATCAATACGGCGACCCCCACCCACGGTTTACCGAATACACACGGGTTCTTTACTATTGCTAAAGTGACCTTCACAGTCCTTTCTATGCATTTTTGAGAGGGTGGCCATTGCCACGAATGTTCTTTTGAGGAAAATGGCGAAAATCGAAATCCTAATTTAGACCAGAGTTCTTATGTGCGTGCGTGCGTGCGTGCGGATGTAGATTGATAAATGTGGATAGAAATAGCTTGTCAGTTGTCAGTGGACTTGGATGGATAGATATGAATAGATCGATATGCAGGGATCAAGATAGATGGATAGATAGATAATGAGCAGAGATAATCCGAGATAGATAGATAGATAGATGCATACATACATATATAATAAAGACAATCGAATATGAAGAGACGTAGATAGATAGATAGGATAGATAGATAGATAGATAGATAGATAGATAGGATAGATAGATAGATAGATCGATAGAATCTGATATGAAAGGCCAGAAATAAAAAGATAGATATGAATAGAGATGTGATATGAAAGGACGTAGATAGATAGATAGATAGATAGATATGAACAGACATATATAGATTGATCGATAGATTGATATGAATAGAGATAACCTGATATGAAATGACAGATAGAAAGACATGAACAGAAATAGATATACAGATATACAGATGAACAGACATAGATAGATAGATAGATAGATAGATAGATAGATAGATAGATGTTGTTTCTTCTAGGAACAATTAAGTTTTACGTATCTTAAAATTTCTTTGGAAAAAAAATTAATAAACATAAATAATAAAATTCTGGCAAGTTTTGATGTAAAATTATTACACTTTAATATACCGACGAAAATATCTTTCCTTCTATCAGCCAGGCTTTGAATATGCCGACTGTATCTATTACCCAGGAGTTAGTCATCCTCTCTTCCCAAAATTAGTACCTTGAGTATAACACTAAATTGTATCTGATGATGAGGTTCCAGTTCTGAAGATCATATGAGTGTGTAGTAGTACCTTTGGGAAAGGTATGAATCCAGTTATTCTCTCTCCAGCTATGGGTAAATATTTGGGCAGACTGGATTCTTTAGACTTGGTTAAGCAACCGGTCTCAGAGAAGGAAAACTCAGAATTAAAACCTGTTAAACTCTGCTTAAAATTTGACCTAGTGTCACATCCTGCTCGTGTGGAGGCGTTGGTAAATACATGCAATGAAAACGATTCCCTAACCCCTTTGCATAAAATAACACTAGACAAGTTAATGTGCCATTAAAATCAATCAGTCGGAAACTTGAAACTTTTTTAAAAATTGAGATAAATCCAAAGTAAGCTTACCCCTACAAAATAAGAAGGTTACAAATATATATTTACCTAACCCAAAGTCAATTTTCTTAGCGGAGTTTAATTGAGTTTTCCTTCTCTTTGACTGGTTGCCGTGCCAAGGTTAAAGAGCTCAGTCTGCCCGACTATTTGTCCCTAGCTGGAGTAGTAGTAAATGAAATTCAAAGAATCCTGTCCACGATTATGAACTCGGGTCGCTGTCTCCGTTCCATACAACGGTAGCCATTATCCCACTGAAACCTCCCAAAGCAGTAAAAATATATAAACCTTTTCCAAGTACTATTGTTGTGTTTTTCGAATTTGACTATAATTTTTTAAAGCAAAAATTTGGCTGTTTTATGAAGTTTTCGTATTTGCATTTTTCTCCTTTCTTCTTTGAGAATTTTTCACACCAGCATTAGCTGATAGTTTTTCACTGGAGTTTGCGTGACAACAAGTCTCCAGGACTCTTCTCAGTAATCAGGCCGATCTTAACAGTGTTGTCGTCTGGATCGTCTCTATTTATCCTCTGATTTCTAAATCTTCAAATGCATCACAATAATAATAATAATAATAATAACAATAATAATAATGTATTCTTTGCAATCTTTTCACACCAACGTCAATAGGTATTTTTCAAAGGAGTCTGAGGGACAGTAAGAGACCAGAATTCTTCTCAGTACTCTGGCCGATCTCGACAATGCTGTATTATTACCACTTGTGAGTTTTTTACACCAGCGTTAGGTGAAGGTTTTTCATTGAAGTTTGGGTGACAGCAAGTCTCCTCAAGTCTCCAGGACTCTTCTCAGTATTCTGGTCGATCTGAGTATTGCTGTAGTTTGGATGGTCTTAGTGCGTCCTCCGGTTTCCAACTCTCCCAGCACCCTTTTCCAAACCTTTGGGGATCGTTCCGAGTGTACCAATTACAACTGGTATCACCGTCACTTTCGTGCCAAAAGTTCGGCAATATTTTGATACGTGCTAGTTTGCAGCGCATGATCGAAGCAGTTCAAGCCGTGAAAGGTAATACTATGGTAGATGGTGTGCTGACACGTTGTGTGTTGCTTCACTACGTGTGTGATTTGAAAGTCGCACAAATGAACGCGCAACTTAGTTTAATTCGGGAACTTAGGCTTTGGGTCGTAACGTAATATTTGTTGTGTAAAGGCGCATTTAATCAGAATATTGTAACCAGAACACTGAAGAAATTTCGCTTGGGTTGCAACGAGGTCGACGATCAGGATGGTCAGGTTAACCTAAAATCGTGGATTCCGAGGCTGTGTGGAGGCAAATCTGGTAAGTATCGCCCGGGGAGTATCAAGCGAGTTCGGCAGCTCACAATCCAGTGTGTTTTGTGACCGTCGCGAACTCAATAAAAGAATCAGAAACTGCCGAACTGTACCTCACATTACCAAAATATTACAAACTTTTGACTTACCCTAGTATTATATATATATATATATATATATATATATATATAATTAAGAAAGAGATGTATTTGTTGATTATCTATCTATATATGTATTTTATTCATATATATATTTTGGATATGATTATTCGTACAAGCTGACGTTCAGACAGAAAATCGAACCTAGACACAATTGCTTTTATGATTAACTCTGTAACCTCTGTACTGATTTTAAAAAATATCTTCTTACTGTTAGCTATTATATTTCGACAGGGTTTTGTATTTAGTAGTCACGTGTAGTTTTCTGCTGTGATTTATACTTATAAAATCCGGATCAATATATGAATAAATAAACGCCAACGTACACATAAATATATCTATTGACAGAAATCTATTTGTCTGTCTGTCTGTCTGTCTGTCTATTTAGGCCCTTTTCTGACTATCTCTATTCATATCGAAAACTTAAATGTTCTTCAGCCGTCGATCTGTTTGCTAGACATTTACTTCCTTTTCAGTTGACCTGTTTTGAAGAAAGAGAATGAAAAAAAATGTCTCAAATTGTGTAGAAATGAAAAATCCACACCATGAAAAACATCTGACCGTTGGCATGAATGCAAGAATCAAAGTACTTATTTATTTATTTCATCAAGTGACCCCCAACCTTAAAAATTACCCCACCACTAAATGTATAAGTAAAACTTATTCAACTCCAACTGAAATCGGCGCGTAGAAAAATCCCATGTTTCATATCTTAGAGTAATATTATAAAAGTTAAAATGAGCCCAGTCGGCTGGGACTGTAGAATACACGACCCCCGCCCCAACGAGTGTCCTGGATATGACACTAAACAATCAGATAGTGAGGCTCCAGTAATGCTGGAGCTTTGGGAATGAGGAGTACCCTTTAGTTGCCATCGCTCTGGCCCAGAGTGATAGCACCTGATAGGGTCCTATCCATGGGTTATATAGAACTGAGTGCAAATAAATGACTAATGACTTATGATAAATTGAATTGTAAGAAATAGAACTGTTTGATTATTTACTTGTGGGCAAGCAAATGATTACTGCTTATTTGAATCGTTAGTGATATATTGCAATACTTGGAATCATTTAACTTTGTTGACTTATACTAAATAGAATTGCTTAAAATAGAATTGTTTGATCATTTAACTGTGTGTAAACAAATGACTGATGTTTAATTGAATTGTTTGTGATACATAACAATACTTGGAACTATTCAACTTAGTTGACTTTTGTTTACAAATCATATATATCTAATATACATGTATAAACCGGATTTGGCATTAAATAACCTACAATGGTTGATATACCATAACACCAAACCAAACCAAAAGTTAAAATATTCCTCGGCCGTTAACCTATTAGCTACACTTTTATTCCTTTTTCAATTGGCCCATTTTGAAGAAAGAGTATAAAAATATTTTAAACTTGGTGATAAATTAAAAATCCTCTGCCACTCTCGCAACCCCCCCCAAATCTGACCGGTGGTAAGATTGTAAGAATGGAACGTAGAAGTACTCACATATTTATTTATTTCATTATAGTCTATTAACTACTTTGATAACTATCGTAGATCATGTGTAGCAGTCAGTTGTCTAAATTTCTGATACGAAGCTTGTTGATTTTTATCATTAAGGGTTTTCGGACTATTGTCTTCATCTTTATTGTTAGAAAAATTCACTCTGAATTGTCCAGACACATGGTGTAACGGTTATAGGCGTTGGTTCCCTAAGCTTCTAAGGAGACAATCATCTGGAGGTTACAGGTTCAATCCTCACTACAGGCGAATAACACTTGTACTCAGTTATGGCTAATGGAATCAGAACAGGCGACCCCCGTGGATTCAATAA
The DNA here is from genome assembly GCA_963585895.1 of Sepioteuthis lessoniana. Taxonomy (NCBI): domain Eukaryota; kingdom Metazoa; phylum Mollusca; class Cephalopoda; order Myopsida; family Loliginidae; genus Sepioteuthis; species Sepioteuthis lessoniana. The sequence goes on from OY757939.1 coordinate 21,605,032, forward strand.
AGGATGTAGTTCGAAGTTCCGTGCAGGTTCATGAGTTCGACAAACACTTGAAGAAGGCCGGAGGACATATCGGCCGAAACGTTGTGGAAATAAAGATGAAGACAATAGTCCGAAAACCCTTAATGATAAAAATATGTTGTAGTCATGTCGCCGCCCTAAAAGAAAAATACAGCGCATTAAAAAATTTCGAATCTAATGCAACAAAATAACTTTATCTTAGCATAATGTAAGTATGAGCTTATCCCATATGTACCCAATCAAGATAAAATAGAATAACAAGACTTTAACTAAGTTAAAATTTGAGAAAAAAAAACAGAGAGGGGCTGGGTTTTTCCCCCCGCATAATCAAAACCCTCAAAACGTAACACTAGAAATGTGACAATAAAATCTCTATCTAACCCGAGAGGTCAAACCCAAATGTGGATCAACTTTACCAGATGCTGGGCGGAAGAAACTTCATAGCTTAACATTCAGAATCAAATAGTTTAGTCAGGAAACTACTGCTACTTATCTATAAGGGGTAGCGGATAATGATGAGAAAAAATAGCCACTGAAAGATTCTCATAGTTGTAATTTACTAAGCATTTTACTTAGATGTGGCACAAGGCCATATGAAAGGGGCACCCAATGAGACTCGAACTCACTCGTGTAGGTTTGCTAGTCGAGCTTGCTAACCATTACACCACCAGAGGCGCCTTTTTAGTAATTTACGAAGCTCTTTGCTTCGATATGGCACAGGGTCGAAAGAATGGGGCACCCAATGAAACTCGAACTCATTCGTATAGGTTTGTTAGCCAAGCTTGCTAACCGTTACACCACCAAAGATGCCCATGAAAGATTCTCATAGTTCTAATTCCAACCAATTCGTCAAACAGAAATGGGGAATATCAAACAGATTTCTCGCTCGAGAACAGACTTGCAAAACAAAACATTAAATTTCAAAACAGGGAGGGAAAGCTACGGACCTACACCTACCCAAATAACTCAAAAGCACAGCTACGTTATATGTTAATAAACAAGAGGAGAATAAACAAGAAGTGAATAAACAAGAGGAGAATAAACAAAAGGTGAATAAACAAGAAGTGAATAAACAAGAGGTGAATAAACAAAAGGTATATAAACAAGAGGTGTATGAACAAGAGGTGAATAATCAAGAAGTGAATAAACAAGAGGGGAATAAACAAGAGGTGAATATACAAAAGGTGAATAAACAAGAGGTGAATAAACAAAAGGTGAATAAACAAGAGGAGAATAAACAAAAGGTATATCAACAAGAGGTGTATGAACAAGAGGTGAATAAACAAGAAATGAATAAAAAGAGGTGAATAAACAAGAGGAGAATAAACAAAAGGTGAATAAATAGCGCTTTGAACTGTGAGGCAAATTCCTATTCTGCCGATCAGAAGTGCGAACTGCAGAGATTGGAGCTCAGGTCCATGTTTTTTAAAGATCAGATACAGATCCTAAATCCAAACACAAACTAAACTTACTTAGACGCAAAAGCATTATCAACATAGTGACATTTAACGTTAGAACTTTAAACACAATCGTAATAAGCAATCGAGAGTAACATCCTTTATTTTATAATTATCTCCCTTTCTAAAGAACTCTTTAGTTAAATACCGAACTGTAAAATCTCACTAAACGTGTATAAGTTATTCTATGTAGAATCAAGCTTTCTCAAGCCTTACTGTTGTTCAAGTTTGTCCTTACAACAATAAACGAACTAAATGAGTTGACAGCGTCTGTAGCCGAACATAATATAGATATCGTATACGTGCAGGAACATAGATATTACCAACCATAATGAACTCGAACTAAAATGCCATGATACCAGTAATGGCTGGGCATTTATGTTGGCATCTGTATAGAAAAACCTCCTCAATGCCGCCATTGGAGGTGTGGGAATACTTTTCAGTCCTTGTGCCTTAAAATCATTCAATAGCATCGAGAAAATTCAACCGGGAATGTGTGCTACATTTAACGGAGATCCACGTATAACAATTGTCGCTTGCTACAGTCTCATCAATGCCAGTAATAAAACGGACATCGACACCTTCTACAACATGCTATCTTCTCTTGCTTGACACATTCCCAAACACAACATTTTAATTATCAATGAAGATATTAATGTTCATATAAGCAAATTCGGAAATAATAAATTCTACTTACACAACTTGCTAAACAGAAATGGCGAGTATCTAGTAGGTTTTTAATTCGAGGACTGGCTTGAATAACTAAACACTAAATTTCGAAAAAGGGAGGGAAAGCTATGGACCTATACCTACCCCCCCTAAAAAAAACTCTAATGCTCAGCTAGATTATATACTTATCAACAAGAAGTGGTTAAATACGTAGGTGCATTCAATAAGTTTCCAGACTTTTTTTTGTACGGGCATTTAAAATTGTCGTAGACTCTTCAGTGTGTTATTGCTATACATCTTATGAGACGACTGCCCAATTTTTATGATTTCAGCTTCAAATGAACTGCTACAGCAGTAATTGGAATACACCCTACTAAAGCCTGATTATCACAGCTGGTGAATTTCAAAAATGTAATCTGACACTTTAGAAGAACGATATCCAATACAATTGTGTTTTAAACTTGGAAAAAATGCCGCAGAAACGTATGGAATGCTTCAGACTGCTTTTGGAGCATCTTGCATGAATCGAGCATCAGTTTTTGAGTGGCATAAGAGATTCAAGAAAGGCAGGTAGTCTGTTAGGGATGATGAGAGGTGTGGGACGAGTAAGAAAGTCAATACACCAGAGTTGATTGGCCAAACGGTTAGGGTTAGGGTTACTATGTTGAGGATTTAGGGGAGTTCAGGAAGAGATTCCGTTGAAAGAGGCCATCACTCTTCAAATCGGGTCAGTGGCATTTCCACCAGGACAATGCACCAGTCCAGAACGCCATCCTTCTCACAGACAAGATGGGCATCAAGACTGTTCCTCACCACCCTATAGTCCTGACCTTGGTCCCTGTGACTTTTGGTTATTCCCTAAGCTCAGAGGCTGTCGTCGTTATGAGGCAATTGAGGAGAGGAAAGAGGCTGTTACGAAGGTCATTGACACGCTCACACAAGAGGACTTCCATGGGGCCTTCAAGAAGTTGTTGGAACGGTAGAACAAGTGCATTGCAGCCGGAGGAGATTACTTCAAAGGGGACTAGAGTTTCATGTGTGTACTATCAATAAAAGTGGCCATACGAAAAAAGTCTGGAAATGTATTTAATGATCCTCGTATCGTTTTGAATTGTTAGGCATAGTCTTATTTTTTGAAGCAGTATCTTCCAATCGTCTCGGTAAATATTCGCCTGAATCTCCGCTGGAATAAGAAACAAACACTTAAAGCTTCATTATATGATTGGTCTTCACTTGTTGATAATGAAAGAGGCAATCAATATACGGTAACTGTAAGAAACAAGTTTGATAATCATTTGGAGTCATTTAAAAGGCATACTCCGAATTGTTATATAGGGGCATAATGAAGACAGAATGAAGAGGCATTTCCAAAGATATATATATATATCTCAACTGGGTTTCGCCAGAGGTCATTTGACCTCTGCCCACCCTGAGCACTCACTGGCCGCTCTCCGAACCTCTTGACTGTCCGACCAACTGACTGATACGTTTCACCGTAGTTACCTGTGTATATATAATTTCATAACGTCTACATGTTCTTCCGGTTCGGGATTCACGTGATCTGCTTACACACACGCATCATTTGTTTTCTGGTAATCACTTTGTTTACACAGTTGGAACATCCTGTCCTAAAATGCTTGATTGACGGCTCTGTCAAAGGTCAATATGCAACAGAATGACGAAAATGAAAACTTTGTTATCGCCCACATAGAAGTAGCAGCTGGATAGTGCATACCAACCAAACCAAAGAGTCAAATGTAGAGTTCCTAGGGAGTCAATAGCAGTTAGGGAAAAACGAGATGATATGAAAAAACACAGTTACTTGATAAATGAAACCTAATCAATGTCAATGCACAGAAACTTTAAAGTCCAGAGAGAATTGACTCATATAAACAAGAACAACTAGCAGATCAATAAGTAAAGTTGGCGACCAAAGTCGAGGATGACCCGAAGGCTCCCTTTTCGATAGGTACTACACCGAGGTGTAGGGGAGGGCACTACTCCTTTCCCAGAATTGCTCCACTTTACCCTTGATCCGTACCTTATAATGCTGAGTGTTAAGCAAGGAGGCATCAAGTACCATTTTTTAAGTCTTTGGTATGACTCGATCTTAGGATTGAACCCCGATCTCCCGGGCCATTGGCGAACACTCTCACCAGTATGCCAATGTCCGGTACAAACTCGATAGAAGATAAACAAACAATCACGATTTTCATGGCTGGCAGTAAATAAAGTGAATGGAAAGAAAAACACCTCGAGGGTAAAACTAAAAGTTGCTAGCCAATAAAAAAGACTTCAGAAGTGGAAAGAACATTTAAAGAATCTGTGGGGAAACCCTCCTAAAATCACTGAAAAACCTACTGAAAAAAATGATTTATAGCCAACTAGACATCAAATTAGGACAGTTTATAGAGAGAGAAATTGTTATAGAACTGGAAAATGATTTGTTGTATCGAAGTAAGGAACCGATACACAGTTAAACAGAGTTAATTATTTATTAACTCAAGTGGTACAGTCCGAATAGTATTATAAGTCTCTCGCTGTTGGTGTTACGTCCGACGTAACACCTACAATGACCGACGTCCATCTGAGCTCTTCTGTCTCTGCTTCTGTCTCTATCTTGCTTCTGTCTCCCTGGCTGTAGGTATTATGTCCGAAGTTGGTCTTCTTCTGACCAACGACTTTCAGAGCTCTTCCGTCTCTGCTTCTGTCTCTGTCTTGCTTCTGTCTCGCTTCTGTCTCCCTGGCTGTGGGTATTATGTCCGAAGTTGGTCTTCTACTGACCGACGTCCTTCAGAGCTCTTCTATCTCGGCTTCTGTCTCTGTCTCGCTTCTGTCTTGCTTCTGTCTCCTTGATTGTGGGTATTATGTCCGAAGTTGGTCTTCTACTGACCGACGTCCTTCAGAGCTCTTCTGTCTCGGCTTCTGTCTCTGTCTCGCTTCTCTCTAGCTTCTTGAGACACGACGTCTTTTATACTTCCGCGATACCAGAAATAACGTAGTACGAGTCACTATATAACATGATTAAAAGCAGAAAAGCTGTAGACCTCAACGAAATGCCCCAGAAGTATGTAAAACGAGGAAATTTGACGGCATACATCTTTGATTATGCAACGTTGGCCAAACGGTTAGGGTTAGGGTTACTATGTTGAGGTTTTAAGGGGGTTCAGGAAGAGATTCCTAGGGAAGAGACCAGCACTCTTCAAATCGGCTCAGTGGCATTTCCAGCAGGACAATGCACCAGTCCACAATCCCATTCTTGTCACAGAATATTTGACCAAGATGGGCATCAAGACAGTTCCTCACCTCCCTATAGTCTAGACTTTGCTCCCTGTGACTTTTGGTTATTCCCTAAACTCAGAGGCTGTCGTCGTTATGAGACAATTGAGGAGATGAAAGAGGCTGTGACGAAGGTCATTGACACGCTCACACGAGGGGCCTTCAAGAAGTTGTTGGAACGGTACAAGTACATTGCAGCCGGAGGAGATTACTTCGAAGGAGACTAGAGTTTCATGTGTGTACTATCAATAAAAGTGGCCATACGAAAAAAGTCTGGAAATTTATGTAATGATCCTCGTATTTCACCATTTAATTGTGGGCAAGCAAATGTTTAATTGTATTGTTAGTGATGCATAGAACGATTTAACTGTGTGCAAACAAATGAGTAATGTTGAATAGAATTATTAGTAGCAATACTTGAAACTCTTTCACAGTGTACCTAAATAGAAATATTAGTAAAAAAAGCGAAACTTGCAACCATATGACTGCGTGCAAAAGTTCGTTTAAAAATGTTATTTACAAAATGTGTTTACAAATCATGCATTTAATATATGTATAAAGAGGATTTGGTATTACATAACCTACAAGGGTTGATATGTCATAAAACCAAACCCACTCAACCAACCATCTATGAAGCGTCCATTTACTTCATACGCGAATATTGGCCGTGAAAAAAAGTGAAATCACGGCAGGAAATTTTCAAGGGAGACAATTAATAAAAATTTAAGAGTTCTTTCCCTTAGACCACAATTTATTTGCCTATGTTTTGGTTCAGATTCTAAATGGAAAACAAAGGGTGTTCCAATAATCGGTTGGTTGGTTAGTTGGTTGGTTGTTTTTTTTTGTGGCATGTCAACCCTTCATGCGTTTTTGAATACCGAAGTCAGTTTTTTTTTATCAACAATCGTATTTGAAATTACTTATGATTTGAATCTTCCGTAAACAATTATTGCTTCAACCAAATATACTTAATACTAATATTGTATTCAGAATTATATGGTTTAAAGTATTTCAATCAAATAAGAATAATTTCTACACAATGATATGGCTCCATATATATATATATATATATATATATATATATATATATATATATATATATATATATATATGAATATTTTATTGGTGGGGGTACAAAATTTTATCAGACCAAATTTATTCATATTAAAAAAAAACACAAAAAAAAAAACACATGAATAAATTTGGTCTGTTTGTAAGTCTGATATATATATATATATATATATATATATATATATATAGATGTGTGTGTGTGTGTGTGTGTGTGTGTGTGTGTGTGTGTGTGTGTGTGTATGTTTTAAAATGAAAAGGACCCATAAGGCTTTCAAATTTGCTATTTGTTTTTTTTCAATTTATCATTTTCTTCTTCTTCTTCTTCTTCTTCTTCTTCTTCTTCTTCTTCTTCTTCTTCTTCTTATTATTATTATTATTATTATTATTATTATTATTATTATTATTATTATATGCCAGTTTTAAAAGTGAAAGCAGCAATAATAATAATAACAACAACAACAACAACAACAACTGTAAGGGGGCTGAAAAAGTTGGAAATCTGAGGAGACCATCCAAACAATAGAATTGTTTTGATCGTTGAGAATACTGCGAAGAATCCTGGAGACTTGAAGAGACTATCACTCAGACTCCTGTGGAAAACTATCAGCTAATGCTGGTGTGAAAAACTCGCAAGTAGTCGTAATAAATTGTACCTTTAAGGTTTTCGACACACTCTTCCGTGGTAGAATTGAGGCCTTTTCATGCATTTTTCTTGATTGTATTTTATCTTATATATATATATATATATATATATATATATATATAGCCATCCACAGACAGACTGCTTCGTTGTATCACACTCTTCAGTGTGGCCAGACACGTAGGACGCTTGTAGCTGGGATCGAAACCCACCCAATATTACATTAGCATTTTACCGCTCAGCCAGCACACGACATACGTCAGCTCGGAAATTATAAGGCATCATGTAGTAGCTTTCGTTTGTTTACATTTTGACTTACCGGATACCAATACTCTATTCATTAGAGGTGTCCTCGTGGTGTAATGGTTAAAGCGATGAACTGCGGAATCGTAGTACGCGAGTTCGTACTCCAGTCGCGCTATTATGTTCACTTTCGGGCAAATACCCTTGGGAAAGGTATGAACCCCCTTATTCTCCCTCCAGCTATGGATAAATAGTAGGTTCTTTAGCCTTGTTGAGGCAACTAGTCTAGGAGAATCATGACATCATATTTTAAAAAATGGTGACAGCCTTATGGGATTACTTTCCCGTAATTTCCCGCAGGTGATTAGAAAATGTTGATCTTTTTATGGAAGTATCTTTATTAGAAAAGCAGAACTAACATTACGAGGAAGGTTTAGATATGTTTGTTTTAATGGCATATCAACCTTTATTTAATGCCAAATCTATGCTTCTAGATAAACAGTAGTGGTACTATTTAACCCAGGGCTGGGAGGATAAGAGGTTTCATACCTATCTCAAGGGGATTTGTCCGAAAGTGAACGTAATAGGGCGACTGGAGTCCGAACTCGCTTCCTATAATTCCACAGTCCATTGCTTTAACCATTACACTACCAGGACACCACCATTTTAAGATAATGTGTTGACAGGGACCGTAATACAGGTGAAGTCTTTAATATCATAAAAGCGTAAAGAAACTCCCATAGAAACGTTAATATTTTTATTGATAAATTTTTTATATAAAAAAACACACATAACATGATGAACAATTGTTATATTTTGGTAATGTCGCCTGTTTAAAATAACTCGTCAGCGATGATCTAAGATAGATAACTACTGTAATATCTGAATTTAAAGTTGTCTCCCGTGAACAAATTAATTGCTGAACAATTTCTTTTTTTCCTTTTTAAATAATACTCTTTCTGTTAAAATAAATAAATAAAAGAGCTTTGAGAATTATCGGAATTCCAAGCTCGTTCCATACTCTTTAACCACTACATAGAAACGAATACTTGTTTCAAGTGACAGTTTCCTTACTTAGGAAAAAACAGAAAGAATAGAAAAAAAAAAAAGGGGGAAAAACAGAAGGAATAGAACTGCCAAACCAGGAAAGAATTGGATAATTAAAAGAAGTGGGGAAACCATAAAAGTGGACACTTTCAAACAGAAATAAAAGAAAAACTCAGAAAAGGTTGGTTGGTTGGCTGGTTGGTTGGTTGGCTGGTTGGTTGGTTGGCTGGTTGGTTGTTTTGTTTTACGTCGTATCAACCCTTTAACGCCGAATTAAGTAATTTTGATAAAAGTTTTAAACAATTCAGTTTAATATAATTAGAATTTTTTTGTTTACACACAGTTAAATGTGAAAACGGTTCTATTTAGGACAATCTAGCTTAGCATAAGTACACAGCTTAAGTGCCAAAAACAGTTCTATTTTAAGCAATTCAGTTTAGCGTAATTATCAGGTGTTACCACTCCGGGACAGAATGGATCTGGGAGCGACGGCAATGAAGAGGTACTTTGCATTCCCCAAAGCTCCAGCATTACTGAAGCCTCACTATCTGATTGTTTTATATTATATCCAGGACACTCGTTAGGAAGGGTCTTACCCCTCTGTAGAGATATAGTCGGTGTATTCTACAGCCCCAGGCAACTGGACCATACACAGTTAATTGTAAAAACAGTTTTATTCAAACAATTCTGTTTAGCATAAGTATACAGTTTAATTCTATTTGAGCCATAAATAGGACCCTATCAGGTGCTACCATTCCAGGCCAGCGTGGACCTGGGAGCGACGGCACCAAAGGGGCATTTCGCATTATCCGAAGCGCCAGCATTACTGGAACCTCATTATCAAATTGTTTCGTGTCATACCAGGACACTTGTTGGGGGGGGGTCTTACCCCTCTGCAGAGGTGCAGTCAGTGTATTCTACAAACTGAGGAGATTATTATATGCCACTTTTAAAAAGTGAAAGCAATAATAATAATAATAATAATAATAATAATGATAATAACAACTGTAAGGGGGCTGAAAAAGTTGGAAATCTGAGGAGACCATCCAAACAATAGTATTGTTTTGATCGGACAGAATACTGCGAAGAATCCTGGAGACTTGAAGAGACTATCACTCAGACTCCGGTGAAAAACTTGACTTGGACAATCTCAGGAAAGAAACTGAGTCTCCTTTAATAGCACTACAAAACAATGTCATTACTAATCATATCAAAGGGAAAATTGATTATACGTAACAGAATAGCAAGTGTAGAGACAGAGATGAAACAGTTAAGCATAAAAGCGAATACAGCACACTTGCACAAAAAGAAGGAACAACTGAGTGGGGAAGGTAATCATCTGAGAACTGTGCAAGAGATTAAAATTTAATCGTACTAACAAATGGTATATATACAAACCAAATGCGTAAAAATTTCCAGGATTTTGAGATACAAACGAAATACACAATCCCAACCAGAAGTTGGTTTGGTTTCCTTGTTTAATGGCATATCAACGTTCGTAGTTTATTTAATGCCAAAAAAAAGAAAAGAAAAGAAAAGCTGTGATACTATTTAGCCCATATGTTGGGGAATAAGGGGGTTTAAACTGAAAGCGAACGTGATAGTGTTACTGGAGTTCGAACTCACTTACTCCGAAGCCACAGTCAAGCACTTTAGCCACAGCACTACGGGGACTCCCTCTTAGATCTAAAGTTAATTAGGAAGAAAAAAAAAACTTGTCTTCTAATGGATTTTTCCGTTCACATAGAACGCAGAGTGAAAATAACAGAAATCAAATACTTAGATCTTGCCGGAAAGCCGAAAAAGGCGTGAAACATTGTAATGCGGTGTAGTTGGAACAGTTTTCAAGGGTTTTGAAGAAAGACAGAAGGAATTGGAAGTCAGCGGAAGAATCGAGATTATCTACACCATAGCATTATTTAGATTGGCTAGAATACTTAGAAGAGCCCAGGAGACCTGAAGAGACTTGCTGTCACTCAAACTCTAGTTGTAACATAATGGCCGAGGGATTTCGGTTTATGCCTTTGGGTCAGCACATAGGTTACTTAGGTGCAACATGAACACAGGGGTTCACGCGCGTGGGAGGAGCGGACGTGTCACTCAGAGATGTCACAATAGCCCACATTGGAAGCAGGGTTACGGAGTGCGGGTGACGTCACGCACCGGAAGAGCGTGGAGGATTTGGGGATATTTTGAAAAAGTCAGTGAGAGAGTTGAGGCTAGACACTGGGAGAGTTGAGATGAGACCTACCTTGGAGGAAGACGGTTGGTTTTCGCTTGCTCGCGGAGACCTTTGTGGCGGGTGCCACACGTGTTAGGGGGTGGGGCAGATGAAAAAGCCAGAATAGAAAGAATGTGTATCTCTCTTCCTTATGTCGAAGCCTTTAACTCAAAGGTTATAAAAGGTTTCGTACCTGAACAAAGAAGTCGTTACGTGTCTTTCGAATTTCGAGATCCTATGTTCTATGTATATATGTTATGAACGTCCCAGGTACATTTCGCATATTCATGTATATGGCCATGGTACATAGTAAAAGACAAGAATTAAACCGGTGGTAAAAATTCGCAAAGAGCGAAATAATAATAATAATATTAATAATAATAATAATAATAATAATAATAAAAAAAGAAAACTTGCCGAATTGTGAACTTTGTTGTCCCGGCTGACCACAAAATAGAATTGAAAGAAAACGAAAAGAAGGATAAGTACCTAGATCTTGTTAGGGAATTGAAAAAAAAAAAAAACAAACTGTGGAACATGAGAGTGTAATTGGTACCTTTGGTATAGTCACCAAATGATTTCTACAGGGACTGGAGGACTTTGAAATAAGAGGACGAGTGGAGACCATCCAAATTACGGCATTGTTGAAATCGGCTAGAATAGTGAGAAGATTCCTGGAGATTTGAGGAGACTTGCTGTCACTCAAACTCCAGTGAGAAACTATATGCTAACGTCGGTGTAAAAATCTCGAAAAGGTGTAATAATAATAATGATAATAATAATACATGGTTTGTATTCTAGTCTCTCCTGGTATAGACAGCGAGTCGACTTCCCGATAAGTGCTCCATGAGAACAGTCTTATGCAAAAGTTTATCGGGTTGATTAATAACTACCAGATAAGCAAATGGCATCCATCTTGGAAATTTTCAAACGCTTCACTCATTATGTGGGTGTCATTAGACGAGATTTTTTACTATGTCAAATCGTCAAAGGGGCAACTGCTTAACGTTTAAGTAAGCGTAGAAAGAATAACAATTAAGATGGGAGTGATATTTCTTGAGAAGTATTTGCCCTATTTAAGTAATGATTAAAAGGTGTTTGATTCTAAAAGAAGGATAAAAAGCAAAGAGACACGAGATTTTTAAGAGATACTTGGCCCAAATCTGATGACAAGGGTTCGCTATTCTCAGTGGTTGGGTATATGAGTATGCACACATAGACAAGTAGATACGAGGAAGATGAGAACGATGGGAAAAAATTGAGATAGATAGACAAATTCTAAGACAGAAAAGAGAGGGAAAGACAAAGACAAGAATACAAGTAGACACGAACAGACGTATACATATATATATATATATATATATATATATATAGAGAGAGAGAGAGAGAGAGAAATATGAAAGAACTGAGAGAGACATGAACTGAATAAGAAAGATAGATTCTGAGAGAGAGAGAGAGAGAGAGAGAGAGAGAAGGAGAGAGAGAGATAAATATATGAAAGAACTGAGACATGAACAGACGAGGACAGATAGATTCTAAAATAGAAGAGAGAGACAAAGATAAGAATTACAGATAGGCATGAACAGACGTATGTATATATATATATATATATATATATATATATATATATATAGAAAGAGAGAGAGAGAGAGAGAGAGAGGGAGAGAAAGAGTGTGAGAGAGAGAGGAAGAAAGAGAGAGAAACAGATGAAAAAATAAAAATATATATGAAAGATCTGAGAGAGATATGAACAGACTAAGATAGATAGATAGATATACCATGTGCGTTTGTGTGTGTGTGTGTGTGTGTGTGTAAGACAGAGACAGTGAAAGAGACCGAGAGATAGACATTAATAGATGTTGATAGATATGAAAAATTAAAAATATAAGATCTGAGTTAAATCAAAACAAATTGATATATATATATATATATATATCAGTTTGTTCCGATTTAAGTCAGATCTTAAAGATATATATATATATATATCTTGTCATAAAATGATCCTAAACTCGTTAAACAAATGGGCCAAGCCATAAAAGGGTCACGTTTTCTGAATGATGATTAATTTTTTGAGAGTTTACCTAGAAAGACGTTTACAGCGTAAATGTAAGGATTGGGTGCGGTCCCCAATTTAAACTCATTTTTTAAATTCCTTTCTTCCCCCACACTCTCCCCTTTCTCTGTGTATTTTTTCTAGATATTCTTTTTTCTTTTTTTCTTTTTTTTATTTGACATTTGGTCCCCGTTGTAAAAGGATCGATTAATTGTTAACTTGCGTCACTGAAATTCTTTTTCTTATTTTTGCAACTGATAAGAGCAAGAATGCAATAAACAAACATCTTGGTGTTGGATTTCCTTGAAATTTGTTCCGACTAATTTTTCAAGAGGTCAGTTTCCTGTTTTTTTTTGTTTTTTTTTAGATATAAATTTCCCGGGTTATAAAAGATAGATTACCTTGTCTTTTTAGAGATAAATTGCCTGGGTTATAAAACATGGATTGCCTTCTCTTTTAGAGATTTATTGATTGGATTACAAAATTAAAATTAGTGGACTTTGCTGGAACAGGATAAAAGTGAAAGAAAGCTAAAAGAGAGATAAGTACCAAGATCTTGCAAGAGAACTGCAAAACTATGGAACATGAAAGTGACAGTGATACCAATTGTAATTTGTACACTCGGTAAAGTCACCAAAGGATTGGTAAAGCAAAGGAGAGCTACAGCAAAGTAAAAAAGGATCCTACTATGAAAACGGAACGCAAACTGTCACAGATACTAATCAAGAATAAGGATCACGAAAGACGTATAGGCAGTTACACCAAGCTACCTCACATATACAGTCTCCCTAAGATTCACGAAGATGGTATTACGCTCAGGCCGATTGTTAGTTGCCAGGAAGGAAGAAGAGGACTTGCCAGCATTGAAGACAGTGTTGACGCGTCAATACACTGACTTGAAGACTACATACAAAATTGTGGAGGAAGACTGATTACAGCCATCAGAAAACGATAATGACGACACGAGGACCAACAGAACGACAATATCCAGAAAACAAAAATGGGGAGAAAAATGACTATGGACGTTTTAAGCGACAAATAAGCAACATCTCACACGAGTAAACATGGACGTGGCTAAGAAAGGGAAACCCTAAGAGAGTAACAAAATCTCTCCCAATGGCAGCATAAAACAATGCTATAAGAACCATTCAACATCGATTGACAAAATCAAAGAGAATGGCTTCGAACTGACGAAGAAAAGAAGCAGAAGATACCCCGCAACAACAATTACCGACGCCGACTACGCCGATGACATAGCGATACTGGCAAATACACCTGACCAAGCCGAAACACTTCTGCATAGTTTGGAACGAGCAGCAGCAAGCATAGGCCTCCATGTTAATGCACACAAAACGGAATATATGTGCTATAACCAAACGGGGGACATCTCCACTCTAGAAGGAACCCCTCTTAAACTAGTAGACAAATTCACGTACCTAGGAAGCAGCGTCGAATCAACCGAAAAGGACATCGAAACGAGGTTAACGAAAGCATGGACAGCTATCAATAGGCTATCGACTATATGGAAATCAGACCTAACCGATAAAATGAAACGCAGTTTCTTCCAGGCAGCGGTCACATCGATACTGCTATATGGATGCACTACATGGACGCTAACAAAACGGCTGGAGAAGAAACTAGATGGCAATTACACAAGAATGCTGCGTGCAATCCTGAACAAGTCCTGGCAGCAACATCCCACAAGACACCAACTGTACGGCCACCTGCCCCCTATCACGAAAACTATTCAAGTTAGACGAACCAGACATGCAGGACATTGCTGGAGAAGCAGAGATGAACTCATAAGAGATGTACTCTTATGGATCCCCACACATGGCCGCGCAAAAGCAGGACGACCAGCACGAACGTACATTCAGCAGCTATGTGAGGATACAGGTTGTTGTCCGGAAGACCTACCTAGGGCGATGAACGATAGGGAGGAGTGGCGAGAGAGGGTCAGGGATATCCGTGCTGCCAGCACGATATGATCATGATGATGATATCAAAGCAAGAATGGATAAGACGCAACAAAACAGCAAATGTAGATTATGTGATGATTGATGAAACCATCAATCACATTATAAGCGAATGCAGCAAATTAGCGCAGAAAGAGTATAAGACTAGATACAACTAAGTGGGCAAAGTGATCCACTGGGAATTGTGCAAGAAATTAGATTTGACCTTACGAACAAATGGTATATGCATAACCCACCATCTGTCCTGGAGAATGACACACACAAACCCCTCTGGGATTTTGACATATAGACCCTTGTCTGAATGATAAGTCTCTCCTGGGTTAAAAAAAATTCTGATTTATTGATAGACCTTCGAATATGTAACAAGTCTCTTCTGGGTTGATAAAATCACCCTTATATATTGAAAGACCCTCGTATGATATTTAAATGGCTTCAAACAGACTGTCATAAAACTAACCAAGTAATATAATATTTTATGCTATTTAAATATTTACAAAACATGAATGGCCTGAAAAAGTCAAGGGGATATAAATCATTACATTATAGGACGCGATATATATAATAAAAGCTCAATTTTATACTGAACAAACTAAAATATACATAAGAAGATAAGCAACGAACAAAAAAAAGAGAATATATATATATATATATATATATATATATATGTGTGTGTGTGTGTGTGTGTGTGTGTGTGATGATCGGGTGACAGTTTACATTAACAAAAAAAGAAAAAAAAAAAAAAGAAAACGCAATATACATCCAAAAAAAAAATAGCTTTAAAATATTATCAACTATATTATGGTTGTAGGATAACAGTTAACTTAAGACGGATCTGAAACTCGGCGCATGCGTTTCTCACTGTATCAATGAGAAGATCTTTATACACCATCTTGATCTTAGTCTCTAGCTCAGCCTTGGTGTTTCAGGCAGAACGGTTTGTATTTTTCTCAATGCGAGCAATTAGAGACCAGAATTTGAGCTGGTGACAACCACTTCTGACTCTTTCTGGTGGTATGTCATAGAGACAAATCTTGCTGTTTCACATATAGCCTTCCTAGTCCTAGATTTGAATACAGTCTCCAGCTGCTCCAGCACAAAGAAACTTTTCTCAAATAGAATATAAATGCTACCAAAAGGAATGACTTCAAATTGCTTATTTATTTAAGGCAAGAAAGTCTAGTAATGAAGAAAAACCTAAGTTCGAACTCGGTGAAGAAAATGTAATCCCCAACATTGAAATATAGAGCGAATAAAAGAAATAGAACAATCTCTGCTCGGTCATTAATATATACGTTTGGTTTCTTTGTTTAATGGCATATCAACCATCGTGTATCATGTAAGGCTAAAGCCATCTTTGCAGTGGTACTATTTAACTCATAGCTGGGAGGATAAGAGGGTTTAGTACCTTTCTCAAGGGCATTAGTCAAAAAGTAAACGTAATAGACTGACTGTTCTTCTAAAAGGATGGCTTTAGCATATCAACTTTCATGGGTTATTTAATGCCAAAGTCATCCTTGTAGAAGAACGGTTGTGGTACTGTTTAAACCATAATTGGGAACTAAGAGAATAGGAAAATCATAAATTACAATATCTTATCAACTAGGAACCTGTGAAGATAGATACTTTGGGTTGTTTTGGTTTCTTTGTTTAATGGAATATCAACCTTTGTGGGTTATTTCATGCCAAAGCCATTCTTGTAGAAGAACAGTAGCGGTACTATTTAACCCATGGCTCAGAATAAAGAGGATAAAAAAAATATAAATAACAATAGCATGAATACTGGGAACCTATGAAGATACACAACCAAACTATCTTACTTAAAAAAAAACAAGAAGAACTGGGAAAAATCTAAACGATTCAATATAGCTCCCCACTTTTTGAAGCCCGCAAGAACTGGGTAAATGTTTTCATTATAGATGATCCAGGCAATAAAAAGGAACGCTGCATCCTTCTGGAATGAGGCTAAAACTATTTAAACTATCATGGCGAAACCTAAGATGTAGAAGGAAGTTACAAAAACAGATCTATCAACGTAACGAGTGGACCTAGACTTCGAACGAATATATATATATATATATATATATATATGTGTGTGTGTGTGTGTGTTATAAACGACTTATCACTATATATATATATATATATATAGTAATTAGTCGTTTATAACACACATTTGTGTATAAAAACTTTCGGCTACGAAATCATGGAAAAAAATCTCTCGTGTATAATACACATTGACTTTTTGGAATTTTTGCGGCTAAATTAAAACTTGATTTAATATTTCCTTTTTTTTTTTATCCAATTTGTATCAAATGAAAATAACGAATTCATATTGTTTATGTTTCGAAATGTAAAATTTTAAAGAAAGTAAACAGAAATGATGTGTAAATCTCACACGAGTAAACTTGGATATGGAAAAGAAAGGGAAACCTTCAGATTGAATTTTTTCTGATAGTAGCACAAAGCAACACTAGGTAGAGTCATACCAAAGATTCAAAAAATTGTACTTGATCCCGCCTTGCTTAACACTTAGCATTATAAGGTAAGGATCAAGGGTAGTGGAGCAATCCAGGGAATGGAGTAGCGCTCTCCCCTACACCTCCGTCTAATAGCTATTGAAAAGGGAGCCTTCGCATCACCCTTCACTAAGGTTACCGACTTTACTTACTTTATATCAAAGCAAAATCCCGACAAAATGATATATGTAGATTATGTGGTGATAGAGACGAAATGATTATATAATAAATTAATGCTGTGAATTAGCACAAAAATAGTATGAGACAAGTCCCGAATGGGTGGGAAAGATGATTCAGTAGTAATTGTGCAAGTATTTTAAATTTCAACATACGAAAAAATAGAATAAGCACAACACATAATCCGTTCTAGTAAATTAGACGGACAAAATTCTAAGAGATTTTGAGATACAAACGTTTCACCGATTCTCAACCAGACGATCCGACCTAGGGATAGTCAACAACAACAAAAAAAAAAGACAACCTGCCGAATTGTAGGCTTTGCCACTCTGGTTGACTACCGGGTAAAACCGAATGAAAGCGAAAACAGATAAATACATGGACCTTGCAAGAGAAATGAAAAACTATGGAACATGAAAGTGCTAGTAGTGACTACTTTGTAAATTGCGTTATTTGTCATGCGCCCCATCGACAGGACGAATTTGGCACAAAGCCTTTTAAGGTGGGTCCAGGCGCAGGGTCATAGCCCAGACACAGCATTTAGGGCAAATGTAATGCGATGTTCACACGAAAATGCAACAAACATTTGGTGAAAATAAGTTCTCTATGAGTATATAGATTTGGCCGACCGTGGACGAGGGCCACGCAAAGGCTCCCTTTGTAATAGCTACTACACCGATGTGTGTCAGAGGGCGCTACTCTTTTCTCTGGATTGTTCCACTTTACTTTTGATACGTACTTTATCCTATTTACCAACCCCTCCGCTCGGGCAGGATATGACACAAGGTCAATTTGTAAGCAGAGTTTAACAGGTTTGAATTCAGAGTTTTCCTTCTCATAGACTAGTCGCCTCACCAAGGCTGAAGAACCTAGTCTGTCCTACTATTTACCCATAGCTGGAGGGAGAATAATTGGATTCATACCTTTCCCAAGGGTATTAGTGCTATGTGAAATGCAATCAGTCTCGTCCAGGATTTGAACTCGTGTCGCCGTGTCCATTTCCTACGACGATAACCATTACACCACGGGCACCTTTGATGCGTACTTTATAATGCTGTGTTAAGCAAGGCGGTATTAAGTACCATTTTTTTGTCTTTGGTATGACTCGACCTGGGATTGAACTCCAGTATCCCGGGCTATTGGCAAACACTCTAAAACACGCATTCGAGTAGTTATTTTTCTGTCGCATTATAAAAGAGAAGTTTTTGTTACACATTAGTTAGTTTAGACCATAGATATCTTTAATGAAAGCACTTACAAGTGCTTCCTTAGCTTTGGGGCAAATAGTACAACTGCTGTTCTTCTACAAGGATAGCTTTGGCATTAAATACCCCGGAAAGGTTGATATACTATAAAACAAAAGAAAGAAAGAAAGAAAGAAAGAAAGAAAGAAATGGATATTATGAGAGAAAAGAAAGAAAGAAAGAACATTATGATACAAGAGAGACAAGAAAGAAAGAAAGAAAGAAAGAAAGAAAGAAAGAAAGAAAGAAAGAACATTATGATACAAGAGAGACAAGAAAGAAAGAAAGAAAGAAAGAAAGAAAGAAAGAAAGAAAATTATGAACAAATAGAAAGAAAGAAAGAAAGAAAGAAATTATGATACAAGAAAGAAAGAAATTATGATACAAGAAAGAAAGAAAGAAAGAAAGAAAGAAATTATGATACAAGAAAGAAAGAAAGAAAGAAAGAAAGAAAGAAAATTATGATACGTGAAAGAAAGAAAGAAAGATAGAAAGAAAGAACTTACTTTTGGTTATACCGTCACTATCAAGCTGAAGCTTCACCCCACCCCGAAAAAACAGGAAAAATTTTTTCCCGTGTTTCATACCCCCCAACTTTTAGGCAGAAAAATTTCGAAAAATAATGTGTATTATACACAAATAATTAGGGTAAAATCTTTTGCGCTTATATTCATGACCAACACAGAAGCACTGAGAAAAAACTTGCTCTGTCAATAAGAATTTCCAAATTAAGCCTCAAGCAAGGATTTAGTGATTGATTTTAACAGCATGTCAACACGCCTAGGGTTATTTTATTCCAAGATGTTAGGGAATCGTATTCATTGTATATTTATATTTACATTTTGGTGTAGTAGTTTTGTATAGTACTCTAAGCAGTGGAATGAGAACAACAATTCCAAGAAGGTTACCAACTACAAAAGACATATGAAAAAGGCCGGAGAGTACAACGGCCATAACATAATGGTTATAATAACAACCACTGCAAAGTACGATAAAATTAAAATGATCTGATATCTTAAATATACAATTGATTAACTGATTTTTACGGCATGTCAACCTGTCTAGAGTTATTCTAAGCATAGAGATTCGGGAATCGCATTTATTATACTTTCATATTTATATTTTTGTTGGGTTGTTTCTTAAAAGTAAAGCAACAACAACAACAAAAACAACAACAACACTGTCTTATCGAATCCGAATAATTTCCTAAAAGATCTATTTGACCCATTGATGGGACCCTAACAGGTACTACAACTCTGGTTCAGAGTGGATCTGGGAGTAATGTCAATGAAGAGATAATTCCATATTCTCCAAATCTCCAGACTTGGAGCCTCACTATTAGATTCAGTTTAGTGTCATACACAAGATACCCAAAAATTTTTTGGCGGGGCGGATGTTTTACTTCTCACTAAGGCATTAGTCAGCGTATTTTAAACCCCTACGACAAGGACTTTGTTTGACCCCATAGATAGGACCTTAACTGATAGGGCCAGAGAGAACCTAGGAGTAATGATAATGAAAGGGTACTTCATAACACTCCCTAGATTTTAATAATCGGATTTTGGTTTGGCTTTGTTTTATGGCATATCAACCATCGTTGGTTATTTAATGCGAAATGTACTTTTATGCATATAAACTGTTCAATTTAAAATAGTTCAGTTTAGCATAAGTAGTTTTTTGTTTACACACAGTTAAATGTCAAAACAGTTCTATTTCTGACAATTCAATTTAGCATAAGTACACAGTTTAGTTCTATTTGACCCATAGATAGGATTCTATCAGGTGCTACCACTCAGGGCTAGAATGGACCAGGGAGCAAATGTAAAAAATGGGTACAACACATTCCCCAAAGCTCCAGCATTACTGGAGCCTCACCATCAGATTGTTTAGTGTTATATCTAGGACACTCGTTGGTGGGGGGGGGGAGTCTTACTCTTCTGCAAAGATACAGTTGGTATATTCTACAGCCCTAGCCGACTAGGCCACCATAATTGGAGTTTCACCATCAGATATATTTTAATGTTTATTCGAGACACCCCTTTTTGGCAGGGGGTCATACGCCTCCACAGGGGATGCAGTCCGGCCGACACCGTGTCGGTAAAATATTTTATAGCCGCACGAGAACAAAGAGTTCTCGCGAGATCTCATTGAAATGATTAATTGTAAAATTTAATGAGATGGTTTTGATAATTAAAAAAAAGTATTTTTGTAAATGTTCTTTTTAATTTGTTACAAAGCGAATGAATGCCAAGAATGCTGGTCTCTGGTTGACACTGAAAGAAAAATTGAAAAGAATGCTCAAACCAGTTAATAAATAAATGAATAAATAAATACTTTTCATTATAATATAATCTTCATGACCAGTTTTAGTTTATTTTTTAAATAACATATCAACCTTTGTGGATTATTTAATGCCAAAGCCATCCTTGTAGAAGAACAGTAGTGGTACTATTTAACCCTTAGCTGGGAATAGAGAGGAAAGAAAAAGCATAAATAACAATATCATAAATTCTAGGAACCTATGAAGATAGATGGTTTGCTTTAGTCTTGTTTGTTTCTTTCTTGTCATATCAAACTTTGTGGGCTATTTAATGCCAAAGCCATCCATATAGAAGAACAGCAGTAGCACTATTTAACTCATTGCTGGGAATAGAGAGGAAAGAAAAAGCACAAATAACAATATAATAAATTCTAGGAACCTATGAAGATAGATGGTTTGCTTTAGTCTTGTTTGTTTCTTTCTTGTCATATCAAACTTTGTGGGCTATTTAATGCCAAAGCCATCCATATAGAAGAACAGCAGTAGCACTATTTAACTCATTGCTGGGAATAGAGAGGAAAGAAAAAGCATAAATAACAATATCATAAATTCTAGGAACCTATAAAGATAGATGGTTTGCTTTAGTCTTGTTTGTTTCTTTCTTGTCATATCAAACTTTGTGGGCTATTTAATGCCAAAGCCATCCATATAGAAGAACAGCAGTAGCACTATTTAACTCATTGCTGGGAATAGAGAGGAAAGAAAAAGCATAAATAACAATATCATAAATACTAGGAACCTATGAAGATAGATGGTTTAGATTTTTTTTTGTTTAGTGACATATCAACCTTTGTGGGTTATTTAATGCCAAAGCCATCCTTGTCGAAGAATAGTAAGTAAAAAGTAAAATCAGTGACCGTCGTTGTGGGGGATCCGAAGGCTCACTTTTCAATAGCTACTACACCGATGTGTAGGGGAGGGCGCTACTCCTTTCCCTGGATTGCTCCACTTTATCCTTGACCTTTTACCTTATCATGCTGAATGTTAAGCAATGCAGCATCAAGTACCATTTTTTAAATCTTTGGTATGACTCGATCTGAGATTGAACCCCAGTCTCTCGGACCATGGGAGAACACTCTACTCATTAGACCCAACCCATAGCTGAATGAGGGATAAGGGATTTCATGCTTTTCCCAAAGAGATTAGTCTGAAAGTGAATGTAAAAGTGCAACTGGTGTTTGTACTCATTCACGACAATGTCAGTCCAGCACGTTAGTTGCTTCACCACGGGGAGTCTCCCCAGATATATAGATAGATAGCAATAGACCGATATAGCGAAATATGTTTGGTTAGGTTTCTTTGTTTAATGATTAAATTTAATGATAAATTGGTTATTTAACGCCGTTAAATCCTTGTGGAAGAATAGTAATGATACTATCTTACCCACAGCTGGTGGGATAAAGGGGTTCATACTATCCTCAATGGTATCAATCCGAAAATAAATGTAATAGTTTAACTGGAGTCCGAACTCGCTTACTACGATTTCACAGTCCAGAACGCTAGCCACTATGCCATGGGGACTTCCTTCTGTGTTAATCGGGATATGATTTGAAATCTACTCCAATATGCTTTTAGTAAGGAAGGATCTTTAGTCGTGTCCCCACACACCAACCAATGGCCGAAGGTGCGGCACGGCCATCGACGGGCAGATGAGGATTTGCTACAAATGACCCACAAAATGGCTCACTACGACGCGAGGAAACTCTTCCCTCCCTATGTTCACGTCACAGCACTGGTTAACACCGGACGGAGAAGGGTGTGAACGCGAGTGTACAACACTATAACCGCTCCAACGCACACATATCTAGAACTACGTCTGTCCGGGGTTTGGTAGCCTCTGGTGGCGGTAGCCTCTCCGTCAGTGGGTATGCTTCGGCAAGTCACTCTTTAGTTATTGGTACGCCTGTCGGCAGGCCATTCAACTAATAAACCAGTCAACTGTGAAAAGTTCTCGTCTCGGGAATCGATGAACAGTTGCAGACAATGAGTCTTGCGAATTTCCCAGGGGACCACCTTCGAACACGAATCCTGATGGTGATCTTAACCTACATCGGGTGAATGCCATCACGCACATACACACACACACAAACGTACATCATAACTCATAATTAGTATTAGTACGTCTGTGATAAAATACCACTCAATAAATGGAAGGAAAGACAAGAGAAGCTCATTTACTCATAGATATATTTCATATATATACAATGGAGGCGGTTGTGGTGTAACGGTTATCGTCGTTGTCACGGCGAATAGAGTTCAAATCCTGGTTGGTTGGTTGGTTGGTTTGTTTTACGGCGTATCAATTCTTTTTGGGTCATTTAACACCAAATTAAGTCATCTTGGTTTGGGTTTGGTTTTATGGCACATCAACCATTGTAGGTTATTTAATGCCAAATCCATTTTTATACATATAAACAGTTCTATTTCAAACAGAATAAGTACAAGGTTTAAATGCCAAAGACAGTTTTATTCTAAAAAATCAGTTTAGCATAGATACACAGTTTAAATGTAAAAAAAAAATTCTTTTTTAAATGATTCAGTTTAGCGTAAGTACAGTTTTTTTGTTTACACACAGTTAAAAGCTAAAACAGTTCATTTCTACAGGGTGGAACGATAAAATTGTCGTCCCTAAAGAAAACAACACAACAGCTTTATTTTAAAACATTTTTTGAAAAAATCAATTCAGGTAACTTGGTTATGCAGTAGAGCTGACATCTATTCAATGTAGCCGCCTTCAGTCTCAATCACCGCCTCGATACGGATCCGGAACTGGGAGCATGTCTTTTCCACAAGCGCCGGCGGGAGCTCGGCGAATACTCGGCGAATGGCGGCGATCAGTATTGTGGAAGGTCATGTTGGTGATGTTCTCGACGTATGACCAAACGAAGTAGTCCAGCGGGTTCTGGTCGGGGAGGAGGGGGGCCAGTAAGTGAAGGGTACAAAGTCGAAGCACTCCTTCTGAAGCCACGCCTGGGTCTATTTGGACTTGTGGGCCGGCGCCGAGTCCTACTGCCACACCCAGGGTCTGCCACAGGCCACCTGATTGAACCAGGGGATCACCACACTCTTCAGCACATCCAGGTACACTTTGGTGTTGACTTTCAAGCCAACTTCGAAGATGTGAGGTAGCATGATGTGGCCCTCACTTGAAACCACAGCAAAGACCATAACCAGAGCCGGAAACTTTGTTTTCATCACCCTGGACACGTCCCTTTTATTCGTGGTAATCCAGATTTGCATTTTGAGGGTGCTGGGAATGGTCCTGTTGTCATAACTTGGATCGGTAGAGGGCATGAGTTGTACAGCGGCACATCTCTGATTTCGTTCGTTGAACATTGTGTCACTTTCAGACATGATAGAAGGCTCCTATCGCTTTTGGGATTTGTACACAACTGGTCAGCTAGTAGATGGTCTGCAAAAAAAAAAAAAAAAAAAAAAAAAGAAAAAAAAAATGAAAACCGGTTTTCATTAAAGAGAAATGGAATCATGTCGTCTTTTCTAGGGCGACAATTTTATCGTTCCACCCTGTAACACTTCAGTACACTGTTTAGTCATTTAGATCCAATCAGGTTCTACCACTCCGGTCCTAAGTGGACCTGGAAGCGATGGCAATAAAGAGCTACTCCGTATTCCCCAAAGCTTCAGTAGTACTGAAACCTCACCATCAGGTTGTTTAGAGTCATATCAGGACACTCTTTGGGGGAGTCTTACCCCTCTGCAGAGATGCAGTCGGTGTATTCTACAACCCCAGCCGACTGGGCCAGTCGATTTCGGGTTGTTGGGATGCCGGATAAATATACACCTTGTAGATATAGTTAATAAATCTCTTTAGGCTCACTCATTAACGCTGGTGTGAGGGACTCGCAAGGAATAATGATTATGCAAACTGATCATCCTTAGTACAAGTTAGCCCCCGCTTCAAAAAAAGAGAGAATTTGTCGTCTAGTGGATTTTGCTGTGTCAGCGGATCATAGAGTAAAAATAAAAGAAAGTGAAAAATAAAAGAAATACTTGGACCTTTTCAGAGGAACAAGGATAAAACAAAACAAACTATAAAACATGTAGGTGACGGTAATACCAGTAGTATTTGGTGCACTTGGAACGGTACTTAAAGGACTGGAAACAGTTGGAAATCAGAGGAAGAATCGATACCAATCCGACGACACCACTGATGAGATTGACCAATATACTAAGAAGAGTCCTGGAGACCTGAGGAAAAATGCTGTCACTCCAGAGAAAACCCAATAGCTATTGCTGGTATGAAAAGCTAGCAAAGAGCAAAATGATAAATAAATAACCCAAGAAAAGAATAAATCACACATATATTTATCAACTGGTTCGAATTTAAAGTTTTCCTTTTCCTAGACCGGTTGCCATACGAAGGTTAAAGAGACTAGTCGGCCTTACAATTTTACCGATAACTGGCAGAAGAATTATTGAATTCATACCTATCAAAGCAATGCGAACAGTGTCACTCAGGATTTGAACTCTGACCACCGCGTCCCTTTCTTGCGACGGTAAGCGCCCATATGATAAAGCGAGTGAACTTACAAATCACAAAATTAATACAATATAGCTAAGTGAATAACGATGCCGTAGAAACGAGAACTTCTTTTCAGAATGACCCACAAACTATATACCAACAACAACAAAAATGATTGAATACAAAAAAGAAAAAGCGAAAAATAAATCAATTAGGGACGAATGAACAAGAAAGAAAAATGAAAAAGATACCAAACGAAAAAGAGAGAAAAATAATGGACGTACGAAGAAGCTACTTTTAAGCACTGGTTCCTACTCAGGGGCACATCTGGTGGTGTAATGGTTAGCAAGGTAGACAAGCAAACCTACACGAGTGAGTTCGATTCTCATTAGGTGCCCAATTCCTGCGGCCTTGTGCTACATCTAAGGAAAAAGCTTAGTAAATTACCACTGGTTCCTACTCAGTACTTCTTCCGAGCAGAAGGTTCTGCAGGCAAATTGAAACCTCTGTACAAAGTGAAGCTTAGTAAATACAATGTATCAGGTATTTCGTAAAAGCAAGTGTTCAACTTTGTATTCAGTGTATAGTTGTCAAATAATAATCATTTCAAAATGCTGGAAACTTTTACACATACATTATAGAGATAAGCTCGTTTTCTTTTCATGCCAATAATTCACATGTTATTCTTGGGAACGCCTGTCTAGGGTCTTAAATGAAAATAGCGAATAATAAGAAATATTGCCGAAAAAAAAAACTTGGTGCCTTTTAGAAATAAGAGAACAGAACTGTATTTGTTTTATCCCCCTCTCTCTCATTATATATATATATATATATATGGAATGTCATTCAATAAATAAGGTGAATTGTGCAATTTAACGACTCACATTTAACTCAGGAAAATAAGGTTTTATTTTTCAATATCATCTCCATTTTTTAAAATACTTTTTCAACATAACCGAACCAAAATAGCAATTCCTTTAAAATTATTTAAATGGGTGCAAACGAATGTGCTCTCACTAGTTTAAAAATACAGTTACCCGCAACATATTCACTTAACAATCATACCTGGGTCGAGTCATACCAAAGACATTAAAAATGATACTTGATACTTCCTTGCTTAACACTCAGCATTATAAGGTACGTATCAAGGGTAAAGTGGAGCAATCCAGGGAAAGAAGTAGCGCGACCCCCTACACCTCGGTGTAGTAGTTATTGAAAAAGGAGGCTTCGAGTTGCCCTCGACTACGGTCGCCAACTTTACTTATATATATATATAAACAAACAAGATTTGGCACTAAATAACCATGAAAGGTTGATACGCCATTAACCCCCCCCCCACAAAAAAACGAACGTAACCTAACATTTTTTCCATCGAAAAAGAAGCTTTCGTATTCCTTCAACATAGAAATCTTTAGATTGAGGTTTTCGTTATTTTCTCATTGTGTTCTTCATTTCATCATTGTTCCACGCAGAAATTCTTTCAGGGGGGCAAAAAAAAAAAAGAGGAAAAATCCAAGGGGGCAAATCTGGACTGTAAAGGGGATGTGGCTACAAAGATGACTGCTGGTTTCCACTGCTTTTGCTGCAGTATGAGGCCTTGTGCTCTGACGTTAACATTTTGGGTACAAACAAAAAGACAACTGATCCTAGAAAAGGTAAGGTCATCATGTAGAATCTTGTGTGCTATACCCATAAAAATTCCCACTTGTTAGAGGTGTTTTTGTTATTGCGGCTCGGCCTGACCTGCCCTCATCTGGAATACTATTTCGTCCTTCTTTAAACAATTTAGCACATTTGTAAAGACATTTTTGACTAAAACATGCTTTGCTTAATGGCTGATCAACCTTTGTGGGTTATTTCATGCCAAAGTCAACCTTGTTGAAGAACAGTAGGGATACTATTTAACCCATAGCTGGGAGAGGATGAGGAAGCTTAGACATCTCGCGTGGAGATTAGTTGAAAAGTGAACGATATACGTATATATATACATATATGTGTGTGTGTGTGTGTGTGTGTGTGTGTGCGCGCGTATATACATATATATATATATATATATGCACACACACACACACACACACACACACACACACACATATATATATATATATATATATATATATATATATATATATATCAGAGAAAATGGAAACGAATCTGACCGTATGTAAATATAAAAACCTGAAAAAACAATGTATTCAGATGATGAGTGTATCTATAATTGAATATTATGCCAATATTTACGTTCCATCTTTTTTTTTCATTAACCCTCATCAGGGCAATGTTATTATGTAATGTTTTATTTTCTGATTTATATCCAAATTTAAGAATGAAACGAAAAAAAAAAGAAGAGAAAATAAGAAAATTCTTAGGATTCTATAATCGTTACTCGTGTTCTGTTTCAACAGTATATGAACTAATTGGAGTTCAAAATTTTATTTTAAAGGGTAATATTTTTGTTATGGATCTTAAATTTTTTTAAAAACACTTCATAGAACTTTTTGACGTCTGTTCCGTGTGGAAAATTGATATTTCTCTAGCTAAATAATTCTATTCGAAACAGAATCAATCCGACCTAACATGAAATGAGCACGAAGCTCTCTGTGTTGTAATTATAGATTTACTGGTCTTAAAAAAATTTCACCAGCAAACGCAGTGTGCACCGGTTCAAACCACGATCATAACTGATCGTATCTGAAAGAAAAATAATAAGGCATTAGAAAAAATGGAGCTACCATTACCACTTGCCTAAATTCTTTGGTACCATACAATTGACAGCTTAAAATGTAAGAGTTATTTTTGTCGCACAGTCTGTATAAAAAGTCATGATCTTTTGATCTCTAGACACGTTAGGGCCGATTTGAAAAATATGAAATGTTGGGTTATTCTCTAGGTATAGGTCCTAAAAAATTACCTGTTTCAAATAAATAGCCATCGACGTTGCATTTTGGCTAAAATGAATCTTCTACTTACTATTAAAAAATCTGACTTATGTGGATCATTTATTTTTTGTATTCTTCAAGGAAGAGGATCCTTTCTGGATTCTGGATTTAATGCTGAAATGGATTGTGTAATTTTTATTAACCCTGGATTTGATACCAATTATTCTTAAATCAATTACTTTTTTTATTGTAATCTTTATTGACTCTGGATTTGATACCAATTATTCTTAAATCAATTACTTTTTTTATTGTAATCTTTATTGACTCTGGATTTGATACCAATTATTTTTTTATACCAATTACTTTTTTATTGTAATCTTTATTGACGCCGGATTTGATACTTGTAATTTGTAAGTTAACTGATACTTAAACTTTTTTTTCACAAGTTTATTTTCTGTATTTCCCTTTGATATGTCATACCTTCCAATATGAAGCAATTCAAAATTCTTTTTGAAGGAAATGTTTTTGTGAAACACAGAATGTGCAAGTAATGTACCCTCCATATTCATTAGATCTCGCTTCCTTATTTTCTCAACTGAAAATTCATCTTAACGATAACATTTAAGGATTTGAAAGATATTAAACTTTGTGCCATACAAAAAAACAAACAAACAATTGAGAAACTGCTTCACCCTGTGGAAACCTGTAACCCTGTCGGTGGGGCTTAGAATACGCTGACTGTATTTCCTGCAGGGGAATAAGACCCACAAAAAGTGTGTGTGTGTGGGGGTTCTGGGTATGACACTAAACTGCAACTGATGGTTCTTGAGATCTGCAGAGTGTAGAGTACCCTTTATTGACATAACTCACATGTCCACTCTGTACCAGAAAGGTATTACCATTTAGGGGTAAAATCTTTTTGTCAAACATATCTAAGATTATTCGTAAGGACTGTGTAAAAGAAAACTAAAAAAAAAAAACAAAAAACAATACAAATTTAAATATAAATATTTAGGTGATTCCATAACCTCGAGGCATAAAATAACCCAAGACTGTTTTGACACACGGTTAAAATCAATCAATCAATCAATCAATGGAAATCTGACTGGAATAAGTGCATTGAATGACGTGGGGATTACTTTGCCGAAATTTAACGTTTTATTTGTTGTTCATTTCTGTCTTGGTCCTTATATATATATATATATATATATATATATATATGTGTGTGTGTGTGTGTGTGTGTGAGCTTTGAGTTTTATTAATACTGTCCTAGCTATGACCCTAAATGCATCTGTTTGTGAGGTTCCAGTTTTGGATATCTTCCCTTTCATTATCATTACTCCAAGGTCAACTCTGACCCGGAGTGGTAGTACCTGTTACAGTCCCATTCATGCGTCAAATAGATCTGTTTAAAAATTATTCCTATTCAACAAGACTAAGAGCAAAAAAAAAAAAAAAATTAAGAAACTTCTACACAAAAATGGGAATATGAACGTATAATGAACGCGATTTCCTAAGCTTGAGGCATGAAATAAACCTTTAATGGTTTGACATGCCGTTAAAATCAATCAATCAATCAATTCATTAATGCTACGAGCGGCTGTCTCGTTTGAACATACACTAAATGATATTTTTTTATTTTCTAAGTTTCATTTAGGGCTCGGCTTGATTAAAATACCAACTCTTCCTAAGAGGTCACCCATCTATGAACTGGGTGATAGCTAACGTGCTGAATTGTAGCTCCGAAGAAAACGAGTTCGAACTCGAGTCGCGTAGTTACATTCACTTTCGGACTAATACCCTCAGAAAAGGTATAAACCCCTTATTCCCTCAGTTATGGGTTAAATTGTACCACTGTTGTTCTTCTACAAGGATGGCTTTGGCATTAAATAACCTATGAAGATTGATATGCCATCAAACAAAGAAACCACACCAAACTATCTACGTATTGAGAAGACGCATCGTTGCTTAACTTGATTGATCTATGGAATCGTTTCTGTGGCTCCCTACTTTCTTGCTAGATCTTCGGTTTCAATACCAGACGTCAGAAAGTGCAATAAACGACATTTCAGACCAATGATCCATAGAGCTGAAATTTTAACCAATCAAAACGACTTCCGGAATGAGTGGGGAATGTTTAGAATTGAGGGAAAGAAGTGGGTAATTAAGTGAAACCAATACGAAAAAAAAAAAAAAAGTAAGAATAAAATTTTTTTTCTTTCTTTCTTTCTTTCTTTCTTTCTCGTACGCTCTCTCTCCCTCTCTCCTTCACTCTCTCCCTCTCTATGTATACTATCTGAACTTATGGGTAATTCAGTTTAAATAATATGGTACAATATTTACTGACTGATCGATTGATTGATTAATTGATTTTAACAGAGTATCAATCCGTCTAGGGTTATTTTATACCTAGTGGTTAGGGAATTTTGTTCATTGAACGTTCATATTCGCATTTATTTTGTTTTTTTAAAGTTTTTTCTTGCACACTTTCCTGATAAATACGAATAATCTTTAAGCCAATATATTTTAAACAGGATTATAACGTTAAACAGTATCTGATGATGAAACTCCTGTTCTGGAGCTTTAGGGAATGTGGAGTACCTTTTCATTGGTCTACTCTGACCCGGAGGGGTAGTACCTGTAAAAGTCACATTAATGGGTAAAATAGAATTATTTAATCCTTTACTATACTTGAAGCCATTTAACTGTGTGCCAAAAAATATTAGTTATATTGAACTATTAGTAAGTAGGTTGGCGACCATAGTCGAAGGTAACCCGAAGGCTCCCTTTTCGATAGCTCCTACAGGGGAGGGCACAACTCCTTTCCCTGGATTGCTCCACTTTACCCTTGATCCTTACCTTATAATACTGAGTGTTAAGCAAGGAGGCATCAAGTACCATTTTTTGAGTCTTTGGTATGACTCGACCTGGGATTGAACCCAGGTTTCCCGGGCCATTGGCAAACACTCTAACCATTATACCAATGTCCGGATTAAACAATTAGTATTACATGAAAATTCTTGAAACCGTTTAACTGTGAGCAAACAAATGAATAATATTGAAATGAATTATTAGAGTTCGATTGCAATATTTGAAATCATTTAGTGTCTTGACTATGACACAAAACTACATCAGATAGTGAGGATCCAGTTTTGGAGTTTGGGGAATGTGGAGTACTCCTTCGTTACCATTACTACCAGGTCCACTCTGGGTCAGAGTGGAAGTACCTGTTAGAGTTCTATCTTTGAGTCAAATAGAACTGTTTACTATCTTAATAAGGATTATCATCAATATCAAACCAAATTATTTGTGAGAAATAGCAATACTCGAACCTATTTAACTGTGTCAAACAAATAAGCTCTCGTTCGTTTAAAGATAATGGCCCAAAAACTATTCCCTTTCAAATCATTCGTAATCATTCGTAATATATATATGTGGAGAAAAATTGAAAAACAAACTAATCCAAATTGAAGAATTTAATATGAAAGAAAATCGTCGTTATAACGTTTCGGTTTTAATAACCCATCATCAGGACTTAGAAAAGATGTTATGAAGTGTCGTTAGATTACCGATGGATGTTTAATGAAATAGAAAACGAAGGAGGTGATTATATATATTGAGAAAGGGGAGGGGCGCTAAC
This sequence comes from Sepioteuthis lessoniana, assembly GCA_963585895.1. Taxonomy (NCBI): domain Eukaryota; kingdom Metazoa; phylum Mollusca; class Cephalopoda; order Myopsida; family Loliginidae; genus Sepioteuthis; species Sepioteuthis lessoniana. The sequence goes on from OY757939.1 coordinate 21,636,962, forward strand.
CGTTTGATCAATAAATCAGCGTTCATATTTCAAAAATATCATGTGACTGTATAAGGCAATCATGGGTAAGTCTTGATGAAGGGTGCTGAAACCGAAACAGACATACCTTTTTTTTCTAAATAGAAGAATTATATATTTTGAATTGAATTACCATGACCAGAAAATCCGGCGAACACTGCTATCCAGTGGTTCCATATGTCGCATCATTAGGTCTCATCAGCGGTGTATACCATGATCTCTCCCACTATGTCGTGTTCTGCGTCTGCTGGATCTTCTGGTCATGGTAATTCAATTTATGAAACCGAAACATTATAATGTCGACTTTCTTTCATATTAAATTTTTCCTTTTAGATTATTTTGCTTTTCACTTTTTCTCCACAATGTCGGATTCTTTTCCATTATTTACTTCCATAATATAGCTGTAAAAACAGGATTTGGCATTGAATAACCATCAAGGGTTGATATGCCGTAAAACAAAACCAACTAATTAACTAAATAAACAAACAGGGACTACCACAGGGTACAAGGTCAAAGTGGACAGTTTAAGAGTATTCCACATTTCCTTGTTTATTGTTTTTAACAAAGTAGAATTACTGGTATTCGACTGCCGCTGAGAAGACACTTGCCAGTAAGCTACATCAAATTTGATAAAACGAAACCAGGGAGATATTTCTTAGCCACGTAAATTAGGATTTTAGACTAGGTACATTTGCAGCTAATCTACTGTCTCTTTGTCCAGTCAGCTGGGGCAGTAGAATACACTGACTGCACCTCTGCAGAGGGGTAAGACCCCCCCCCTAACGAGTGTCCTGGATATGACACTAAACAATCTGATGGTGAGGTTCCAGCAGTGCTGGAGCTTTGGGGAATGCGGAGTACCCCTTCATTGCCATCGCTCCCAGGTCCACTCTGGCCCGGAGTGGTAGCACCTGATAGGGCCCTCTCTATGGGTTAAATAGAACTAACAGCATACTTATGCTAAAATGAATTGAGTAAACTGAATAGCTTGAAATAGAAACGTTTTTGACAATTAAACCGTACATACACTTAAACTGCGTGCTTATGCTTAACTGAATTATTTGAAATAGAAATGTTTTTCGACATTAAAACTGTATTTACACTTAACTGAATTATTACATATAACTGCTTAAATAGTTTGAAATGGAAATGTTTTTGACAATTAAACTGTGTACTTATGCTAAACTGAACTGTTTTCAATAGAACAGATTATTTACATAAAAATGGATTTGGCATTAAATAACCTACAAAGGTTGATATGCCATAAAACCAAACAAACCAAACCAAACCATCTACTGTCTCTGAGAAGACTTTTGCCAACCAGATACTTTCCACTTCACATATAAGACCCGGGCGATAAATTTTTTGCCATATGGATTGTGGTATTAGACTAGGTAGAATTACAGTTAATCTACAGCCTCCGAGAAAATAGGCCAAAAGATACAACACCGTATATAGGACGTGGGAGATAATTAAGGGCAATTAGTACAGAAAAACAAAACATTTCGACTCTCTCTCTCTCTCTCTCTCTCTTTCACATACTTTGTCTGTCTGTCTATATCAGCCACTTAAGACTCGGCAGATATTTCTGACCCACTTGGATTATGGTTTTAGAATAACCAGAATTACTGCTAATCTCCAGCCTCTGAGAAGACAATAGCACACAAGGACCTAGGATGGTTTGGTTTGGTTTGTTTGGTTTTATAGCATATCAACCTTTGTAGGTTATTTAACACCAAATCCATTTTTATGTAAATAATCTGTTCTATTTTAAACAATTCAGTTTAGCATAAGTACACAGTTTAATTGTCAAAAACATTTCCATTTCAAACTATTCAAGCAGTTATATGTAACAATTCAGTTAAGTGTAAATACAGTTTTAATGTCGAAAAACAGTTCTATTTCAAATAATTCACTTAAGAATAAGCACGCAGTTTAAATGTAAAAGTAAGTAAAGTTGGCGACCGTAGTCGGGGGTGACCTGAAGGCTCCCTTTTCGATAGCTTCTACACTAAGGTATAGGGGAGGGCGCTACTCCTTTCCCTGGATTGCCCCACTTTACCGTTGATCCTTACCTCATAGTACTGAGTGTTAAGCAAAGTAGCATCAAGTACCATTTTTTGAGCCTTTGGTATGACTCGACCAGTGATTGAACCGAGGTCACCCTGGCCATTGGCGAACATTCTAACCATTATGCCAATGTCCGGTTTAATTGTCAAAAACATTTCTATTTCAAGCTATTCAGTTTACTCAATTCATTTTAGCATAAGTATGCTGTTAGTTCTATTTAACCCATAGAAGGGGCCCAATGAGATGCTACCACTCCGGGCCAGAGTGGACCTGGGAGCGATGGCAATGAAGGGGTACTCTGCATTCCCCAAAGCTCCAGCACTGCTGGAACCTCACCATCAGATTGTTTAGTATCATATCCAGGACACTCGTTAGGGGGGGGGTCTTACCCCTCTGCAGAGGTGCAGTCAGTGTATTCTACAGCCCCAAAGGACCTAGGAAATATTACCTGAGCCTATATAACACCTGGAATTGATTAATTGATTTTAACGGTATGTTAACCCATCTAAGGTTATTTTATGTTGACAATTTAGGGAATCGCTTTCATTGTAAGTTTAGATTTATACTTTTTGTCTACTTTTGCTTTAGAATTTATTTTTGCCCACGGTTATCTGATATCGAGTATAAGACAAAATAATTTACACGCAGTTGAATGGTTTCAAGTATTCAAACTGTGGATTACGGTTTTCGACTTGGTTGAATTACTGGTAGTGTACAGAATATGAGAGAACGTTAGCTCACCAGATACATTAACCGTATTTACCAACCCCTCCGCTCGGGCAGGATATGACACAAGGTCAATTTTTAAGCGGAGTTTAACAGTTTGATTTCAGAGTTTTCCTTCTCCTAGACTAGTTGCTACACCAAGGCTGAAGAAATCAGTCTGCCCTACCATTTACCCATAGCTGGAGGGAGAATAATTGGATTCATACCTTTCCCAAGGGTATTAGGGCTATGTGAAATGCAATCAATCTCGTCCAGGGCTTGAACACGTGTCGCCGTGTCCATTTCCTACGACTATTACCATTACACCACGGGCACCTCCTAAACCAGATACATTAACTTTGCAAATAAGATCCAGTAGATATTTCTGAACTACGCGGGTTAAGGTTCCTGGGAGGGTAGATATATTGGTAAACTCTGACCTCTGTAAGAACGTTAATACACCAGATACCACTAATTTGCATATAAGACCCGGAAGATATTTCTGAACGACGTAGATTACGTTTTTACAATAACTGGTAATCAATGTCTCCTAAGAAGATATTACTTAACCAGAAACCGCATCTTTGCAAATAAGACCCGGGAGATATTTCTGAGGTATGTGAATTTTGGTTTTAGATAAGGTAGATTCACAGGTTATCTATACCCTAGGAGTAAACATCAGCCAACCAGACACCTCAATTTCACAAATGTGATCCAGAGGGTTATCAGAGTTTATGGGGCCTTCCAGAAGTTGTTGGAACGGTACAACAAGTGCATTGCAGCCGGAGGAGATTACTTCGAAGGGGACTAGAGTTTCATGTGTGTACTATCAATAAAATATATATATATATATTATACCGAGGAGACTAAATAATTTCAGGAACTATACACACGTATGCAGAATGGCGGTCACACTCAGTATCTATCTATCTATCTATCTATCTCAATCAGTTCATATCTATCTATCTATCTATCTGGAGTTCCTGGAGTAATGGCTGAAGTTCTGGACTGCGACCTCGAAGTATGTATTTACCTCCCCTCTGCACGAGCAGGATGCAGCACAGGATCAATTTTTTATGTGGAGTTTAACTTGGGTCGCCATGTCCATTTCCTATAGGGATAACGATTACACCACGGACGCCTCGCAGTAAGAAGTCAAGCAGTTACACTTCATGTCATCATCTTGTGCTATCCGCACGGATATCCTGGATCCTTTCTCACCACCTCTCCCTACCGTTCATCGCTTCCGGTGGGTCAGACAAATGCCCTTAGAAAAGGCATAAACAAACTTATTCCCGAAGTTATAGTTCGAATAGTGCCACTGCTGTTTATCTACAAGGATGGCTTTGACATTAAATAACCCACAAAGGTGGATATGCTATTAAACAAAGAAACCAAATCTATCTATCTATCTATCTATCTATTCATTATCTATCTATCTATCTATCATGCTATTCATTATCTATCTATCTATCTATCTATCTATCTCACGCTATCTATCTATCTATCTATCTATCTATCTATCTATCTAAGTCGGTTGATATCTATCTCATTCTTTTTACTATGCATATAATGAAAGCCGTTGTTTTAAGTATTCTCGAACTGGACTGACTCGTGCACATGGATACATACATGTGGTATTCAGTTGCCAGTGAAGACTTTACAACTATTTTGCGA